>JAVLUX010000040.1:21021673-21621673 GCA_032164185.1 Moxostoma hubbsi | reverse complement strand
CTCACAATGCGTTAGGCTTCCCACGCTTCACTGTGTGGCCACCAGAGAGCGGATTGATCTTTTGATGTAAACTTCATCTCTCTTAACTTCAACATTTAGAAAGTTAAAATTTTTATCAACCAGTATTTGTGTGAAATTAACAGCAAGGTCTACAGTCTGGTTCTTGTGAATCACTTTCGGAACAGCTCAGAAAGGTGAGTGCTGTTGAGGCAATTTGCACCTATTTTTTATTTTATATGGGTTTGTAGTTTTATGTGTTTTTCCCCTTATGTAATCTTCACCGTAAGATTAGTTACTAGATAGTTAGCTAGTGGAGATTTGATTTTGAATCACCATGTAATCGTAATATTTGATAGTCTATGTGTATTATGTGTTTGCGGGGCTTAACGCTAACAAAATGATCAAAAATACACATCTGCGATCACTGTTATCTCTTTCTGGAGACCATGTATGCTTTTAATAGGTTTGCAGAGGGCCACAACTCCCATTCCCAGTGTACGTTCACAACAGCTGCCGCAAAAAATCTAAAAATGCTGCCTTCTGATTCTGTATGCAAAGGAAGGATGAAAATGAGGTACTTTTCAAACTGTTCTGAGACGATTTTCCTTTAGAGTGCCCTTTTTAAATAATTTTTTTAAATGTAAACCTGCTGTCGGTTAAGGCATTAACCGATTAGGCAGTGAGTCAGCTGCCCAAAACTTTCGAATGCAGCCTCCATCGTTTTTACAGAGTATGATGTAATGGAAATGTGCTGTAGGGATGCGCTGTCATGGAGTCCTCTCCGCTGGTGTCCGCCAGGAAATGGAGGAGTCGCTGCAGGCCGCCGGGAGTTGGAGGAATTGCTGTCGTCCACCAGGAAGTGGAGAAGCACTTACTGTCTGCCAGGGGTCTGTGGACTCACTGCCGTCTGCCAGGAGGTTGTCCGACAGAGGGCAGAGGAGTGGCTGAGGACCAGGTGACGGCGTGTCCGGGGACCATCAAGCAAGTTTTTCTCTCTCTCCCTCGCTCTTTCCCTCTCTTTCCCCTTGTCTCACCCAGAGCTCCAGAGAGGTGAGAAAGACCTGCCAGCAGCAGGATGGCTGGAAGGTTAACATCTCCCCTCCATGAAGGGAGGGGAGGGGAAGAATGTCATGCCGGAGGTTTCCCTGGCCTGAATCGGCCGGGCCATAACGATGGTCATGCCCCCTCCTCGTCAAAATAACAGTTAGAAAATCAGTCTACTACACACTAATTAGCTGTTTATGTGTGTGCAATGCAGAAATTTTCACTCCCAAGTACTTCAAAGCTGTTCACTCTTGGTAAGATCTAAAGATTTAAAACATGAATTAGTTGTACTAATGAGTAACGTGATCTGTACTTCCTTGGTGCACTATTTGATTTTTTCACTAAAAATAACTGTGATGATGAGGAGGGCATGGCTGGGCCATGAGGTTGCACGTCTGGCACAGAATTGTCCTAATCAGCTGGGAGGGGGATAAAGATGAGCCAGAGGCACCAGTTCAAGAGAACGAAAGGCACAGCCGGCCGCTGTGTGTGTTTATGTTTGTTTAAGTTGATTTATGTCATTAACATTATATTGACCCCGACTCCTGGGATATAAGAGAGAGACGAGGGGAAGGAGAGGTGAGAGAGAAAGAGCAAGCAGGAGAGACAGGATGAGAGAGAGAGAGAGAGAGAGAGAGAGAGAGAGAGAGAGAGAGAGAGAGAGAGAGAGAGAGAGAGAGAGAGAGATGTTGCTCCCCGGTCCCGGAACACACTGTCGACTTTTCCTCAGCCAGCTGGGCAGCTGACCTTTGCAATGCCGGGCGATGGCACTAGTCATCACCTCCTGGTGGATGGCAGCAGGCTCATCAGCCTCCCGGCAGACATCAGTGGCTCCTCTGCCTCCTGGTGGCCGGCAGTGAGCTCCTCCACCCATTTCAGCGGCTCCTGTGCCCCCTGGCGGACGGCAGCGTATTTTCTGTCTCCTGGTGAAGGGCAGTGGGCTTCTTTGCCTTCGAACCGCCCCAGTACCACCATACCATACCTCCTCGGCGTCGTGACCCGCCAACAGCAGTGAGGGCTTTCTGACAGCGCATCCCCCTACCACTTCCAAGACACAACTTGGAATTTATATATAAAAAAGCACCCCAGAAAAATGGGCACTTTCTCTCGAGGATGAAAAAGGGTAGGTGCTCAAGCCCCCTTTGATGTCTATGTGTGCACAAGCCTGCATGTATGACTGTGTTTCTTCAGTAGAATTCAAATGAAGATTATTGAAAGAATATTACAGCTCTGTAGGTCCATAAAATGTTAATGAAGGGGTGCCAAATTTTTGATGCTCCAAAAAGAACTTATAGCCATCATAAATGTAACCCATATACGACAGTTGATTAATTAATGTCTTCTGAAGCAATACGCTAGGTCTGTGTAAGAAATAGATCATTATTTCAAACATTTTTTTTAACTAAAATTTTCACTTCTGGCCAGGTTTTTGAAGAGGGTGGAGTTCAAACAGCCTTATAGTATAGATAATCATATATAGAGTAGATCATCTTGGAACGCAAGTGAATGGAGGAGATGCCTCAGACTGAGCTCCTTGCTCAGACCGCTGCATAAACCACTTTTGTGTGGAAACAGGATTGCGGTCCATAGGAACTATATATGAATAGCTATGCAGAGGAGGCTTTCTCACTTTCTCAGTTTGAACTCCACCCTCATCAACAAGTAAACCACAGCTGGCCGGAAGTGAACATTTTTATATAAAAAAAGTTTTAAATACTGATCTAACACACACCTAGCATTTCACTTCAGAAGACATCAATTTATCCACAGTATGGATTACTTCTATGATGGCTATATGTGCTTTTTGGAGCATCACACATTTGGCAACCATTCTCCATTTTAAGATTTAAAAAATCTTTCTTTGTGTTCTGTTGAAGAAAGACAGTCATACATGTCTGGGATGTGAGAGGGATTGATGAGAGAATTTTCATTTTTGGGTGAAATAACAATTATTAGAAAAGCTCCCACATTTACACATAACTTAGGATAACACTTTTGTATGCTTTAGGAAGATTAAAACTATTTATTGATTTATTTATTTTTCAGGGGATTCAGTTCTACCCAGTAAATAAATGGATGCTCTCTATTGAAAGCAAAGTCAAAGGTAAGCACATCTTGTAATATGCCAGAATATTTAAATCTTTTAAAAAGCTTTTTATATTAGTAGAGGTGATATACAAATTCTGTCATAATGAACTTGTCCTTATGTCGTTCAACACTCATAACCATTTTTTATGCTGAAGACAAAAGGAGATATCTTAATAAATACTTATTAGTATTAATACTTAATACTAAATATATATTAGTTTATTAGTTTGGAGCGACATTAGGGAGAAATGATGAAAAGCAAATGGTCATAAATATGTATTTATAATTTATTTCTAAGGTTCATTGTGAGGATCCATCCAGACTCCATGTGCTCCAGAAGTGGCAAGACGTTGCAAATGAAGAATCTCTAGCCTGAATCCTCGTGTTGTTTCCTCCAATCATCAGGGAGTTTGTTGCAAAATGATTAATCTACCACATTTATTCAGGAGTGTTATTAGTTTGGAAATGCAGAAGTGTTACAGTAATTTAAAGCTCTAATTGAAACTGAAATGAGTGAGAATGTAGTTAATTATGATACAATTATATAACTGATGATTTGACTTCATTTTGAAGATCCATTGCCCAATAAAAGTTATTGAAGTCACATTTTGTTGTAATTTTTCTTTATTCACTGGCATTGTTAAAGTACTGCAGTTCTATAATGTGTATATATTGTATTCAGGTAAATAAAATGGAGAAAGTGACCAGCCAATTACTGTAATTTTTTACAGTGTTACAGTATCTAGTCATTGTAATACAGTACAATACTGGCACAAGACAAATACTAAAATAATGTAAATTTGACTCTGTAACAGTATATTGCTGTAACTACAATTTACGGTAGGATGGTGGTACTGTAAATGCCTTTACAGTAAAATTACTGTAATCCAATTACAGTAAGTTACTGGTGAACTGCTGCCAGTAATTTACAGTAAGTTTCATTTCTATCAGGAAGACTTGCAGACTTGAGTGAAATTGAAGATGACATTTATTTGATGAATATAAAATAGAAAAGTAATGTATCTCTTTGGTGTAGGCCCCGTCTGGCGGTCTGAAGAAGTTGTACTCGGAACCGTCATATCCTGCCGGAGATGGGAGGCAGGGGGGAGGAGCCTACCCCCGTGCAGGACGGGATTCAACTGGTGGTGGTGGGGTGGTGGAGGTTGCCGTGTTAGCACACTGAAACAGCAATGTGATAGATTGTGAGCAGACTTATAAAGCAATGGCTTACATGTGATTGGCTAGGATTTACCCAGCTAATGGTGTGATGATGTACAGCTGCTAGTCTTCCCGCTAGAACTACACTGCACTTACATTAATCGCACAAGTAAACGCGCCTGCTTTGCTTCAGTCAGGCTGCGCAGATGACAGCCTACATTCTGTGTTTAATTTGTTTCTTAATGCTTTCAGAATATCATGTGATGTAATAAGGAAAACACCACAATGCCTCCTTGAAATTTCCAACCCAGCAACAGGTACACACTTCTAAAACCAGTTACACTCAAAATTACATTAAATGATTAAAAAAGAAAACATAAACCCACATCGTGGAGTTCAAAAATCTTTTCAAGTCTAATCAAAATGTAAATTAAACCTGGAAATAAAGTTTAGGGATTTTGCAGGTGCGATTCACCAAAAAATGGCTAAATAGTTGATCGGCTTGTGATGGGTGAATGGCTTGCATATGCAGTGCGAGTCTCGTCAAACTTTAATACTGTTTAGCCTCAGATTCAGCTGATGAAAATGCACGTGATCATGAGGAAGGATTACATCAAGATGTAGATTGAATTGAATTATTCAGATCAAGCAAGTGATTATTTATTTATTATGTAATTATTGATATCTATATTTTTGTTTTCCACAGAGAGTGCCCTCCACTGGCCCGGTATAAGCTCAAATAATCCTTCAATTAATCCTTCTATCTATCTTTTTTTTTTCATATTTAGTATATATATATATATATATATATATAGTCATATTTACTAAAAAAGAAGATGATAAAAAAGATCTAATGCAATATCTTGTGATAATATGTGCAATATGAGGATATATGCAATATTGGGGGAATCCTTGAGTTTGACATAAGAGGGAAACCCCACAATTGCAGCCCTTTCCCTCTGTGGGTCATGATAGAAAGTGAGGGAAACAAACACGGCAAGCGCTCTGGAATATCTGGAATTAAAGCAAATAAATGGAAAATAAAAAGCCAAGGATTCCTCGGATGCTATGTTTAATTATTTACGTAAGTGTCACAGGGAAATTGTAGGGGGCAACTGTATTATACCTTAAATGTCCTCTGTATCATTTGCTCTTTTTTAAAGACAAGCAAAGATTCACCAAGTTTTAGTAAAAAAATGTTTATATATAAACAAACAGGCTCATTACAAACGTTTCAATGAGTCAACACACCCTAATACAGTGTTTCCCACAGGATTTTGTGAGACTGTGGTGGGTGGACCTCGGACCATCTGGTGGGGTTAAATGCATTTATCTGGTGCACTTTGAGAGCAAAATTAAGAGGCTAGATCTATGAAGAACTTTGTGCTCTAGTAGTGATTTAATCATAAACACATTGGTTGTATATATCAGTCACACCAACAAAGCATGGTGAGAAAACTGACGTGGCATTTCAATTGAAAACCTGTGGATTATATTATCACTCATAAAGCACCAATACTTAATCCGGAACATTGTGCTGGTTTTTGATTGGCTGTCCATTAAAGATCTTTTAAATGAAAGACAAGTTAGAGATGCATTAATCATAACATTCTGGAGGATACAGATAAACTTATATGTATATATTTTTATTAATAATGTTTACTGTTTTTTAGGCAAGATTATTAATATTTTGAATTCAGAGATCTAAACATTGTAACTCCTTTTGTCTTTTATCATTTGTCAATGTAAACATGTGGTAGATGGAAGTCAGTGACCACTGCGCTACATCTCGCTGTTTTTCAGTGTCATGTACTGGAACGTCATGTTTTTAAGATGCCATATCATGTTAGAAGAAGTTTAGCTTTTAAAAATGCATTCTGTTCTATTCGTTGCGCTGCATCTACCTTTTTTAACACAAGACGTTTCACTCTAAAAGTTATCTAAACCTACATATAGATGGAAAAAGAGGAACCACAATTAAATATTCAATAAGAGCTCATAAATATCAGATATCAGCTGATACCATATAAATAAACAAAAATTATTAATATAGGCTGATAACGAATACAATTCTGAAATATTGTATATTAGTAGTTCTACAAGTCGGTTTGTGCACATAATTGTGAAAAAGTCCAATTATGTCTCAATTGTTTAAGAATATTTAAATCAGTACTGCTGGTTGGATGTACCTTGTCAAAGGCCCTGATTCATTCGTGCTGGAGTGGCTGAGTTCTGTATCCATGAATGGAGAGTATAGAGTTCTACCCAAATAACCAGCCGTCCAGGAGCTTTGAGTGTCAATTTAAATATACAAAGATATTCTCAAACAAGAAAGCCTGCCAAAGCCAACAGCCTCTAATTATTTATGAATTTATTGGGATTTCCTGTATATTTGTAGTTATGTTGGAACCTTTAAGCTGTTGGATGATAAGCAAGTTTGTGTGAGTGTTTCTATATGTGTGCCAGAATATGTGTTTGTGGAGACTAGTGGAGCTCTTCTTGAATTTTGCACATGTTGCAGAAGTGAAAAGATTTTTATCAGCTAAAAAAAATAAAAAAAAATTTTTAGCTTCATTATGCTTATTCTGCTATCATTGAGTATGGTTACCTGAAACGTCCTCATTTCAAGGGTTGTCTACTTGGTTTCAGCAGTGTGAGTGAATGTCAGAACTACACCATTATGCAGACAGAAAGTTTCTATCAGGAAGACTCGCAGACTTGAGTGAAATTGAAGATGACATTTATTTGATGAATGTAAAACAGAAAAGTAATGTCTCTCTTTGGCGTAGGCCCCGTCTGGCAGTCTGAAGAAGTTGTAATCAGAACCGTCATATCCTGCTGGAGATAGGATGCAGGGGCGAGGAGCCTACCCCCGTGCTGGATGGGACTCAACCTGTGGTAGTGGGGTGGTGAAGGTTGCCGTGTTAGCACACTGAAACAGCAATGTGATAGATTGTGAGCAACAGCTTACATGTGATTGGCTGGGAATTACCCCGCTAATGATGCGATGATGTACAGCTGTTGGTCTTCCCGCTAGAACTACGCTGCGCTTATAAATATTTTTCCAGTGATAGCAATTCAAAAGTAGCTCCGTATCAGTAGTTACCTGATCGGCCGCCCCCCCCCACTGAGCTCGCAAGATCTTGATGGGGGAAAGGTGCCCTGAACCGTGCCGCCCCGCCCCCAGCTCGTGATGGGAGAAATTTTCCCCAAATCGTGCCACCCCACCCCCGGAATATTGCAATGTGTGAAAGGTGTCCCAAATCAAGTCACCCTGCCCCGCAGGTAAATAATTTTTTTTATTTAGAACCCCAGTGAGCAATAATTGAACCCCTCCCGCACTTTAGGCATCTAGCTTGTCAGACAGACAGATGCATATGAGCCGATGGGCAGGGAAGTAAGCTATATCACAGAGAGTGACAGTGATACTCAATAGGACAGTATATTTTGAATGAAAACAGCTAATGATCAGGTATTTAGTGTGTGAGCATGACACACTGAACTGATGTGGAGCATGAGAAGCGGAAGGCCAGTCTGTGAGCGAGCATCTGCCACTGACTCTGGAACATCTGCACAATGGACTGCATGAAACAAATAATGTTCAGTGAAAATTCAATGAAGATCATGATGTATGCATTTGGAACTAGGCCTATATCAGATGTTATTAATAAAACAACAGGAACTCCTTGCCCCCATATTTTGAGTATAATTTCTGACTCTGTATGGAACACTAGAGAGATGGAGATGAGAGACGTAACAGGTGTTTAAGTGTCTTTCTTCACCATGCAGCTGGTACACAAAGCATTTTTGTGATTTCTGCCTTTCATGTCAAATGTTATGCTGCATTATGACAAATGAAGGAGCACCAAGATATGAAATGTTTCAAAACTAGATCGCTCCAACGTCATGCACTTGCAATGTTAACAGCTTTGTTAATTGTAAACAGGAGTGATAGTTTTATCTCAGAGATGCGGCATAATGCCATTTTCATGTCAAATGAACAGGTTTAGAAAGGTTTATAGTTCTGTAACATCTTAAGTTCAGTAACTAGTCGACAAAGTCCTTCCTTACTGCCTGCAGTTCCATTAAACTCAACAAGCGCTCAACGTGCTGTAGACAGCTGCACATGAGAAAAGGCGGAGAGAGAGCGAATTTACTCGTGCATCTTCTGGAATTACAGTTTGATACAAAATTTCATAATAAAGATATTTCTGTTTCTGTTTGAAACCATCCATCCATCCATTCAATTTAAACATCGATCCATCCATCCATCTATTCATCCATCCATATATCCATTCAATCTAAACATCCATCCATCATCCATCTAGCCATTCCATTTAAACATCCATCCATCCATCCATCCATCCAGCCATTCCATTTAAACATCCATCATCCATCCATCCATCCATCCATGTATCCATTCAATTTAAACATCCATCCATCCATTCAATCTAAACATCCATCCATCCATCCATCCATCCATCCATCCATTCAATTTAAACATCCATCCATCCATCTAGCCATTCAATTTAAACATCCATCCATCCATCTATCTAGCCATTCAATTTAACCATCCATCCATTCAATCTAAAAATCCATCCATCTAGCCATTCAATATAAACATCCATCCAGCCATTCAATTTAAACATCCATCCATCTAGCCATTCAATTTAAACATCCACCCATCCATCCATTCAATCTAAACATCCATTCATCCATCCATCTATCTAGCCATTCAATTTAAACATCCATCCATCCATTAAATCTAAAAATCCATCCATCTAGCCATTCAATTTAAACATCCATCCATCCATTCAATTTAAACATCCATCCATCCATCCATCCATCCATCCATTCAATCTAAACATACATCCATCCATCTATCCGTTCAATTTAAACATCCATCCATCTAGCCATTCAATTTAAACATCCACCCATCCATCCATTCAATCTAAACATCCATTCATCCATCCATCTATCTAGCCATTCAATTTAAACATCCATCCATCCATTAAATCTAAAAATCCATCCATCTAGCCATTCAATTTAAACATCCATCCATCCATTCAATTTAAACATCCATCCATCCATCCATCCATCCATCCATTCAATCTAAACATACATCCATCCATCTATCCGTTCAATCTAAACATCCATCCATCTAATCATCCATCCATCCATACAATCCATCCATCCATCTAATCATCCATCCATCCATTCAATCTAAACATACATCCATCCATCTAATCATTCATCCATCCTTTCAATCTAAACATCCATCCATCCATCTAATCATCCATCCATTCAATCTAAACATCCATCCATCCATCTAATCATCTATCCATCCTCTCAATCTAAACATCCATCCATCCATCCATCCATCTAATCATCTATCCATCCTTTCAATCTAAACATCTATCCATCCATCTAATCATCCATCCATCCATCCATTCAAACTAAACATCCAGCCATCCATCAATCCATCCATCTAATCATCCATCCATCCATCCATTCAGTCTAATCATCCATCCATCCATCCATCCATCCATCAATGGGGATGACCCTCCTTATGTACAGGAAAACATGTTTTCTGTGGCTGGAATCTATTCTTTTTAAGTGAAAGAAAAACTACTTACACCTTTAGTACACCTCCAACAACAAATAAACAAGGCAAAATAGCCTCACTTATGGCTGCTAATTAGGCTTAATGATTACTCTGGGACCTGTAGGCCAGTGACAGCAATACTTTATACTCAAAGAAGTCTCATGCAATGGACCTCAAATTCTGTTGTAATTGTCAAGGCCTCTATCATCGACCCAGAAAGATGAGTATACCCCACTCCCACAAATATGCAGACAGTCTCGTGGACAGTAGTGGTCTTTGACAGAGGGATACTGTCTCTTGGAATGAGGAATGCAGTGTTCAATATAGAGAGAGGCCTCTGACAGTGTCTCCTGTCAATCAAACCATTCACGGAGAGATCAAAGCAGGAGTTTGACTTTTCCCCTCATTTTTTGGAAAAGACATTTGTTTTGAGTCAAACAGTCACTCGCATATGCTTGTAGGAGAGAATCTTGACTGACATGCCTGAGAAAACCTCAGTTCTTGTCACAACAGGAGGCCGTGTCTGTTAATGTGACAGACATGGCTACTGTAAATATATCTTTGTATAGAGAACTAATAAAATAACCACTGAGTTAGGCAATGATAAATGAGACATTGAAAAGCCATTTTGAGAGTTTATAGGCCAAAATCTCACCGCAGGAGAATTTTAAAGATAACGTGAATTCAAACTTAACCCAGTTCACTTTGTAAAAGGAATAGTTCACAAAGAAATGTAAAATTATGTAATTCTTTTTTTTTTTTTTTTAACCTTAATGCTGTTGTTTTTTGTGTGGAATGCAAAAATATTTGAAGTTCGGGCTGTAAATTTAAAAGAACTGACTCATTAGAGTTATTCATTGAGGAATTAGACTACAGTAGAGTCATTCGTTCAGGATTTGGACTAAACTGGTCATGCTGTGTGTTTTGCACTGTAGATTCAAAAGAATCTGGTCATTTGAGTCATTCGTTTGGGAATTGGAATACACAAGTAACGCTGTGTTTTTTGGGCTGTAGATTCAAAAGAACCTGTTCATAAGAGTCAGTTTTGTACTGTGTTCTGTCCGCATTTGCCTTTGTTGACTTTTCTCTCAACGACTGTTTTGTAGTGAAAACTTTGCCACTAAACATCCATAACATCCATGTTGTGTGAATAGATTTTTTTTTTATTATTGTGCCAATATCAGGTTTTTATTTGGGTATAGTGGATTTTACTCTTAATATTTTGTGGTTGTTATGTGTTGGAGAAGGGCAAGAGCAGAGCAGCCCTGCTGAGATGCCGTCCACTGCCAGTTAATTTAGTCTATCAAACCAGTTTACAAAAAAAAAAAAGTCTACAGTTTGTTTTGGTCCTCAGAGTCTGTAGAGGGGGCCAAATGTCAACCACAGAAAGTGAAAATAGGATTTTCTCAAGCGCTTGATGGATATAGCTTATAATTTTATTTATTACTTATGACTGCTTGTAATGTCTTGTTTTCATCCAAGTTAATGTATCTGTCTCTTTACACAGACTGGAATGGTGCCTGATAACGTCGTAACTGCACACTAGAGAGTCCAAATGACCACAGGGAACACACAGCAGTGAGTCAGACTTCAGATGATATGATGCTATGATTTAAGTGAAGGAAAAGTTTAGAAATCTACTTAAGCTGCGTGTTTGGAGATGGAAATGGTTGAACGGGGCCAGGCTGCACCATGTTTGAAAGCAATTCACATTATCTACTCTCAATGAAAAGCACAAAAATATGGAAGAATTTGTGAAGTGGTGATTAGTTGTCAGTAGGACAGAGCGTATTTGTGCACATGTATTTAAACGGGGCCTCCATTAGAATTTCAGCCTTGGATGAATTATTTCCGCAATAACACTGACCTTTTCACACACAGCATTTCACCAGTTTGGCAGCCCACCGTTAAAATCTCTTCATCCCATGGACTTTTAGTCAACAGCCTTACACCTCGTCGAGTCATGGTGTTAGTAAATTATTCGAACCACAAAATAAGAGTTGAAAATCATCTTGTAAGCACTGAGTTGCATTTAACTGTTGCTGTGGTTTGCACAGATATTCAGAAGTACACCTTTACGAAGTTCCTAACCTTTCTTTCTTCTATGGAACACAAAAGAAAAGGATTTATTGAATATTGAGGACCATGTTTTAAACACCATGTCTGTTAATAGTGACTCACTTTAAAGACATGCTATAGGTTTTGGTGAGAAACAACCCCAAAATGCTTAGTTTATTTTTCTTACCCCACTGGCTTTTAACTTTTTCTTATTTTAAGCATAAACCCCATTAATATTTGTTTCTAAACTTTGATTTCATTCTGCTTCTCAAGTGTTTTTTTCTTTCTTGTTTTAAGTTCTTGTTCTTAATTAAAATAAAGATAAAAATACAAGTCATTTTATGTATTTTATTATTATTATTATTATTTTGCAAAAAAAAAATAAAAATACAAAATTCTAATTATCAGTCTGGTTACATAAAATCATTTATTATAAATTACACAGTTTAAAGACCTCATGAAATCTCTTGATGAGTGCTGTTATCTGAACAGTGTTGGCATATTTCCTATCCAAACGGGAAGTCTGGGTGGGACGTACAGTATCGAAGGGCTTCTCTTTTTTTTTTCTCCATACAGCCAAAAGGCTTTAGTTACATCACAGCCATGAACCACAGGAGGGACATAAACTTTCTAGAGGGCACTTTGATTGTTGATTACCACAAATGTTTAATTCAACTCATCCCTTCAAAAATCGCAGTAACGTTGAGGCACTTACAATGGAAGTGAATGGGACTAATCCATATCCCAATAGCCACAAGATGTAGGGTACAATGGGGCTAAAGGCTCAACTTAAGGAAAATTAACAAAAGGGTATCAAGATTCAAGAGATACCTTTATTTTTTTTATTGAATATTTTACCCCAAATACTATTCTTTCACTTACTGAACAGTTACTGATATATATACATATATATCACCTTAAACAAAATAAGTAGTTTGCCTTTAAATATATATGATATCAATGTGAGTCTTTTACCCTATGGAGCCTTTAGCCCAGTTTTACCCAAAACATTATACGTTAACGTGATTGTAGTGTGATAAATTTGTGCAATTTCCTCATCTGTGTAAAGGTATATTCAATATTACAACTTTGTTGTCATGACGATGTAATGCCTGTAAGCTGGTAAACGCAGTTACGCCTTTAAATCCCGGATTTTATCACTCTAAAATCATGTTAACACATATTATTTTTACATTTGTGGCTATACTTTTGAAACAGTGAATATTTCAATGTCAATGGACTGGCCCCAATCACTTCCATTGTCAGTGCCTCACTGTTACCTTGATTTTCTTTTCTTTTTTCTTTTTTTTAGTGTGCACTTTTTTATGTACAAAGTAGACGATGTTGCGTCAGGTGTTTAGTTCTCCAGTTGAGTGGAGCTTGGACTCTCGGTTGAGTTAGTGCATTGCTTTTGAGTTTGTTCCAGTCTTTGATGATGTATAATTGCATATCAAAGTCTTCTGCTCTGCATAGTCAGCTGTGAGATTGTGACAAAAGAGGTGTTGATATATCGTGGTACCAACAGCGTGGCTGTTACAGTTTTCGCTGTGGTTACTCTGAATCTCTCGATCTGTCTCTACATCAGTCTCTCTGCCCAGGCCATGGCACCCATCTACATTTTATGAACCTCAGTTCTTTACCAGTGGGAGAAGTGGAGAAAAATACTGTGTTTTTTCGTATAATTTCACTGATTTTTTCCATATTGGTCAGTGGCTTTTATGCCAAATACTTCAGCCAAATCAAGACCTACGTCTTTTAGCGGTTGTCAACGTTTCATGACATACCAAGCACCCTTTATATGATTCCCAAATGGAATTACGGCCTTATTAATGAATGAAGTCCAAATGCCCTCATCCAACTTTCTTATTTTTGTTATCTGTCTCGTTGTCAGCTTTTTGTGGCTTGCAAAGTTTCCGAATTATAGCCTCAGGCTCACTCTTCTGGTCTGGCTTTCCTTTTGCTCCTTGTTTCGATTAATTTCTATTTTGTTTTGGAGTTTTCCATTATTTTTCCGTGAGCCCCAATATTATGTTGAATTATATAATATCCCACATTAAAATGGAGCTTGCCAGGGCAGTTTTATAATGAGGCTTAATCTTTAAATTGGCTCGTAAACAAAACCAGATTCAACACCAAACCCCTCGAGATGGGTTGCCTCTTGTCGACAACACACAAACATAAAATCACTGATACGCAAAGACATACGTGTCCATTCCGAAATGCTTAACCCTCATTTGCTCACTCATGCTGGGTTGTGTGTGTATGTTAGTGCTCTTTATAGACTCTCAATTAGTTTGCTAGTTTTATGAACTCTCTGATTCCAGGTCTTTTAGTGTATCTACCATGTCTACAGTAAGATTTGCATTTCATGGTGGTCCAGTCTGGATTTTTCCCACTTCATTATAATGAGGCCTTTCTCAGCTTTGACAGCAAAGCACATTAACCCTGTCTGTCCTTATCTAGCGTGAAATGGTGTGACATAGTGGTTAAGAATTGGGGAGTAAAATGTGCTGAAGTGTAATGAGTGCATGAATGTTGGCTTCATAAATATCATTTCATTTATAGATAGGATTAAATGATTGCTAAATGACAGCTGTGGAGCTCCTAAGTGAATTATATTGGTTTTATTTGGCCTACTTGATCATACGACTTTCTTGATGAACAAAGTATTCTGTGATACTTGATATATTCTCATGTTTGCAGTGGATGACCCGGTATTTTGTTCAGAGTACCACACAATAAACCCTCTGTACGCTATGTTTAACTTATTAATTTTGTCCATCTATCCTGCAGCGCTCTGTTGATGGAAAATCTTGAGTTATGTTGGTTTCTCTGTGTCAGTGTCAGTTAACTTGCTTTTCTTTTTTCTTTTCCTTCTTATTAGCTGGCCTATGTACCATTTCTGGTGGAAATGGTAGTGCGTGTGTGGTGTGCCAGCCGTATTTGACACTGACGTTTATTAGAAGGGTTAATGTACTGGAAATTAACTGCCTGCAATGAGATGTTGTTAGCACCCATTTACCACACTAAAATCTACTTTGACTTTTCCATCTAAAACTTTCTGAACTAATTTAGCTCTGCTAAGGAAAAAAAAAAACATATCTTTTTATCTGTAATGGCAGCTATTGCAGTTCTTAAAGGAGTATTCTGGGTTATATTCATGTTAAGCTTAATCGACAGCATTTGTGCCATAATTTTGACATCCTCCTTTTCTTTAAAAAAATTAAATAAAACTGGAGGTTACAGTGAGGCATTTACAATGAATGTGAATGGGGGCCAAATTTTGGAAAGTTTAAATGCAGAAATGTGAAGCTTATAATTTTATAAAAGCACTTACATTCATTTTTCTGTTAAGACGCATGTATTATTTGAGCAGTAAAGTTGTTTAAATCATCTTTTTTCAGTAATTTTAGAGTTTTAGGCTTTGTTGCCATTACATCGTCATGGCATCAAAGTTGTAAAATTGGCTCTAACTTTACACAAAAACAGTTTGTAAGTGATTTTATCACACTGAAATCATGTTAACATGAATATTGTTTTCATCTTGTGGATATTCTTAAACAGTGACCATTTTAATGTGCAAAAATTGGCCCCCATTCACTTCCATTGTAAGTGCCTCACTCTGACTTCCGGTAGTCAACATCACCCGGAATATTCCTTTAATAAAACAACAATGAATCAAACCATTTTGTTTTAAAGTACAACAAGTGAAACTATAGTAAAATAAATTGTGCTAAAGTTTGTCTATGGACTTTTAAAAAAAGATATATTACTCGTGCACAATATTCCATGTCTTCAGAGGCCATATGACAGCTTTCTGAGATACAGGCTGAAGTTTAAGTCATTATTTCCTGAAAGTCTTATGTTCAAGCTTCCACGTCGTAATTGGTTGCGGGACATGTGAGAACTTAGACTGTCAAACCAGGCTCGACACATCTTGACACGGAAAGTTTGAACAGCTGTGACAAAGATTTTGGGTGAATAATGACTTTAATTCGGTCTGTTCCTCATTGAAAGCTACTGTCATTCCAGAAGACTTGGAATAAGCACACAATAGACTATATTTATAGTGCTTTGATGAGACCTTTGTGCCATTTTTGGAACTCGATAGCCCCTGGTTAATCCATGCAGCCTGGAAATTCCTTAAAATATGTCCTAGCTGTAATAAAAAATACAAATAAAACATTTGACAATGTAAATGATGACAGAATGTTCGTTTTTGGTGAACTATTCTTTTAGTGTAGGACGTTTTGGTAATGAAGGCAGCTATTAGTGTAAATTAAGGTTTCATTTTTACTGGTGGTGAAGAAATCAGTGGCACATTGACTTCTCTTAATCGAGACACAGATTAACGTATTTCATATGAGAATTGGCCCTAGATCTCTTTCCAGAGCACATTCTGTCCCAACATCTGTTTCATTTTGTTTTGTTTTCTTTTATGGGTTTACAGACTGAGAATGAGTAGATATTATGACAAGATAAAACACACTAATGGCAAAATTACACATCACTGCTGGAGTCACAGTTATTAGGCAGTTATTACACATTTTATTACACATGAAGTCAAAGCCATTAAGCGTCTGTTGTGTGTGTTGGTAAATCTGACATTTTAATGTGCTTTTAGCATTTAGCATTTAACATTTTTTATTCTTACTTATTTTATCATCTTTTTTTAAAACAAACTATAAGCATACTGTATGTGTGTGATGTATGTATATATATACACACACACACACACACACACACACACACACACAAATAATTCAACTGATGGGTGTCAGTGTGTACATATACAGTGTGTATACTATTTGGGAAAATGAAGAGAAAAATAGGTTTTAGAGATTTCATATAAAGCTAAATCAATCAATCAATCAATCAATAAATAAAAATCCAGCTAATTGAATAAAAGAAGGTAAAAGAAAACAAAGAATACAAGTAATTCAGCAACCTTCCACAAATAGGGAACACTCTGTATTTATTTATTGATTTATTGGACATGTCTGACTGAATTCAGTTCAAATCCTTCCTTTGCGTGATTTTGCAATGTTTTTAATGATTTTGAATGATGTCATCTCATGTTTGAGGAACGCAGAATATGGAAGAAGGGACAAAAGTCGAGATATTTTTCATTACAATATTGTTTGAATTACATACGTTTGTGTAATCGCTCTGTGCAGTGCATGATTTTTTTTTTTTTAATTGTACAGAATTTGTCTTTAAAGATGATGTGATAAATTTTTTGGATATTAAAATACTTTCTCCTATCCTAGTTAGTGTGCTGAAACATCTATAAGTAAACCATTTGTTTCTCCTGAAAAGCATACACACTCAAGGACACAATGGTAGTGGCTGTGGGGATTGAACCAGTGACCTTCCGATTAACAGTTATGTGCTTTAGCCCACCACACCACAACCACTCTAGTGGTCACAATCATAGTCACAATCTACTAATGCATTTAATAGAACTTACGTAAGTTTTTTGAATATGTTTCCAAAATGTATTTTCCTCCTGATGAGCACATTTTCCCTCCTAATAAATGTGGACTTAGCTTAAAGCTCTGTCATATCAACAATGCATATCATCCTGACACCCTTAAAAGATATAAACTTTCTCAATAGCTGCAGAGTGTTCAGTTTCAGTAACACTGTCACTTTCCCAAAATGCCCCAATCAAACAGGAATGTCCTGATGTCTGACAGTGTGCTTAGTGTGAGAAATATTCAGAGCTTTAGGTACACAGACATGCTCCGTCTACGCTGCTCTTGAAAGCCGTAAAGCTCGCAGCCACCACTGTTCTCTCCATGTACTTAACAGATTGGGCTTGTTTTAGCCAGCTATTTAGACACAGAGCTGCATTTGAGCCAAAAATAGACACAACAGTCAACAGTCCACTTCTGTTTTCCTTCAAACTTAAAGGATTAGTTCACTCAAAGTGAAAATCCGGTCAACTTTTACCGGCCCTCTTGTTGTTCCTAACCTGCATGACTTATCTTCTTCCATGGAACACAAAGGTTGAATGTCCAGGCCACTCTTTTCCATATTATTAAAGTGACAGATTGATCACGCTGTGAATTTGGCAACCGTAGGTTGAAAGCTCGGCTGCTAAAATGGGTCTGTGCTTACCAAAACTCAAACCACTGCCCCCAAGTCATACAATCACTGGTGCAGAGTGTATGACTTAGGAGCGGTAAAACTTTTGTGTGGAATGTGTTTTAGAAACGTAAAGTATTTAGTAATGTGATTACTTTGTCGGTGAAGAAATGAGTAATGTAATATGATCATAACTTAAGAGAAGTGTGGGCGGAATTAATCCTCCGAGAGGGATAAAGGTCGACTGCGGAAGGTGGTGCGATGAGAGAGAGAGAGAGATCGTTTATAGTCAGCTGACCGTCATGTGTGTTTGTGTCATTTGTTTAAGTTTCTCAATAAACTATTATTTATAATGTCAAGCCGGTTCTCGCCTCCTACTTTCCATTTAAATCCCTTTACACTGGTGCCGAAAACGATCTCTCTCTCATCGCACCACATACCGCAGTCGACCTTTATCCCTCTTGAAGGCTTAATTAGCCTGGTAAGTGACCAGGTGTGTATAATCATGGCCCGGCCCCTCCCTCAGCCCTGTCACAAGAAGTAATTATTTGTAGTGGATTTCTTTTTTGAGAAACTTACCCCAAAATGTTAACAGATCAGTCTTTTATTCTGCCAAATATTCGGCCGCAGAGCTGCATTGGAGCCAGACTTTGACCCCACAGTCAACAGACACTGCTGCTTCTCTTCAAACTTAAGTATGGTATACAATATTCGTGCCTACATTGATTTTGGAGTCTTGTTTTCCTCCGAGCTTTTGGACAGAAGCTAAGTAAGAATGTCAACTGAGCAGCCAGAGTAAAATGTTTCAAATCTCAAGATCTTTATGTCACCAAAATGCAAGACGCCATGGTCTTGACAGCTTATATTACCAATATAAGCTTAGAATACCAATTTCACTTAAAAGTGAGATTGTAATTGGGATACTGTTTAATTTGATTATTGCCTCGCTAGATGTACGTTTGACTGTTGACTTCGCAGTTTGGCTGGTGGGGAAAGTGTTGAGTAGATTGATGACTTGCAGAAAAACTTTGACGTTTCCCCAACTTACAGTCTTACATGTCTATGACTTCATCAATGCTGCAAGGTTTAGCGGGGAATGTGGCAAACTGTTCATGTTCGGCTCAGGCCATGCGTTTAATTTCACACTTTGGGCTCCTCCAAATATCTGGATCTGTTTCATAGCTGGAGCTCTGCCACACATAAAGTTTCAGTCCTGTAAAGAGACTCTGTATGCCAGCATGCAACATCAGTTCTCATTGGGGGTGATATAGTTAAGTGGTTTAAGATCTGGGCTGGTAACTGAAATGTTTGGTAAGATAATGTTTGTGTTTGGTAAGATTTATGAATGTAATTTTATAATACAGCCTTGGTGGGCAGTGTTATGTAATTATTAGCTGATTTGTTTTTGTTTGTGTGTGTGAGATTCTCTCATGTGGCGTACTCACATTGGCATGTTAAGGACGTCTTAACATGCCAATGTGAGTACGCCACATGAGAGACCACTTGGATTCCACTCTCTCATGAATCGTTGCATTTTAAGGAACTACTGAGCTGAGATATTTTATTTAAATGTGTTCTGGTGAAGAAAGTCATACATACCTCAGATATCATGAGGGAGGGTAAATAAGAGAATTTACATTTTTGGGTGAACTTTCCATTTAAATTATTTAAATGGCTAGAAATAGCTCCTCGTGAGTGCAATCTTTATGAAATTATTTTAGCTAGTTAGTTAGTCTGTTGGTCAGTTAATTAGTGAATTAATTGTTTAGTCAGTAAGTTAGTTAAAATATGAAATTCTCTTTAGGGGTGGCTGATATTACCAAAATCTTATATCACGATAGGAGTAATTTTATATCATGATAATGATATGCTATATATATATATATATATATTTCAGATTTTGCTGTTTTGGAAGGAAACTGGTATTTTAATTCACCAAAGTGGCATTCAACTGATCACATAGTCAGGACATTACTGATGTAAAAACCAACACCATCACTATCACCATCAAATCTAGACAGGACCCATTTCCAGCAGCCATCACTCCAACATCTTATCCTTGAGTAATCATGCTAAATTGATCATTTGGTACTAGAAAATCACTTGCCATTATATCAAACACAGCTGAAAGCTATTTGGTTTGTTAAATGAAGCTTAACATTGTCTTTGTGTTTGTTTTTGAGTTGCCACAGTATCCAATAGTCTGGCATGTCTTAAGATCAATATTAGGTCAAAAATGGCAAAAAAGAAACTGCTTTCTCTAGAAACTCATCAATGTTTGAAATTGGCAAAAAACTGAAGATTTCATACAAAGTTGTACACTACATTCTTCACATACAAAGGACAACTGGCTCTAACAAGGACAGAAAGAGATGTGGATGACCAGATGTACAACTAAACAAGAGGATAAGTACATCAGAGTCTCTAGTTTGAGAAATAGATGCCTCAAATGTCCTCCGCTGACAGCTTCATTGAATTCTACCCGCTCAACACCAGTTTCATGTACAAAAGTAAAGAGAAGTCTCAGGGTATTCTGGCAAGTGCTACAGGAAGTGTAGGGTGAAATGTCACCTGTGTATCTGGACAAACTGACAGCTAGAATGTCAAGCATCTGCAAAACTGTAATTGCTGTTGACATTATTAATTATTAATGTCCTGACTATACATTTATATATCTTAACATTATTCCAAGCTTTTGGCTGCCAGTGTATCTATATATTAACAATATATATTTGGCAAAATCAATAAAAATGGGCTAAGTAACCTTATTGTCATTTCTATCTTTGGATAATTTTGTGAGTGAAATAAATACTTTCAAGTATTTCCTCTTATATAATATTCTTTCTCTTTATGTTAAGCTTGGCAATATACAAAGTACAAAAAACAACAACTTGTTTTTAAACCATTCTCACAATAATGCAAAATTTCCCATTATACCACATTTCAGTCTGATATGTTGTTGACCAATATTAATATAAACTATGTTCTCTATGTTACATTGCTTTGGGAAGATATTGAGGAAACACAAGGAACTCTAAATCTTTCCAAAGCAATGCAACATAGAGAATTATACATGAGTAAAAAGAGACAAATAATGCAATGGAAATAATGTAATTGAATTTGCTCCGGCAGCTGCCAAAGTTTTTTTAAACCCTGTCCATGTTACTTAAATTCTCATAGTCACATGTGAAGCCCCGGCCACTGAAAAACAAGTCCACGCTGTGCAGATGGATATTTACATATCTCAACACACACAATTTAGCAGAATCTCTTGACGATTAACACTTAATATCATTGCCACGATATATATCGTCATATCACCCAGCCATTATTGTATTTAAAACTGCAATAAAAGTATGTTTGAAAATCCCTATCCAGTAATCACAGATGACAGAAAAAGTAATTGACATACACTGGTCTAAAAGGTGTGGATAATCCTGTATTTACTGTGTGCATTTACTGTAGGCCATATTCACAAAGTGCAATCTTACATTTAAAAAATGGAAAACCTTACTTTTACCCTTTAAATCTCACAGTATGGGAACTGTTAGCATCCATTCTATGCCAGCTGGGCTCACATCAAATCCAGCACAAGGTGTAGAAAACTATCCCATCTGTGTGGCGTTACTAACAATTCTCATGTTTATTATGCTGAAACTGAAGACTGCTTGGAAGTGTGCCTTTCTGAATTAGAGTCTACATGATCTATGTTATAATTGGCCAGTCCGCTTTCCTTTTCCACTGTTTAGATCTTCAAACTGAAGGATGAGCTAAGAATTTGTGGGTGTGAGTTTTCCGTGATGTTTACGAAAGTTAGTTACAAATGGGAGGTTTTAAAAATAGACCATAAATGAATCATCATATTACAGTTCTTTGATTCCAACAGTCGGAAAGTCATGACAATAGATGAGCTCTTGGCTGCATCATACTCAATGTTTATAAGCGGTGAAGATACACTACAAAGGCTCGCAAACAATTTATATTTGTTGAAATGACTGTTTTGACTGATGTTACCATGACCGCACAGGCTAATAATATTTACCTTAATAGTTTATCTGTCTAGGCATAATGCAGTCTTTCTAAAATCAGCCTTGTCCATAGAAAGCTTTTTCTTAACTTAACTATTAGACTTAATTGAGTAATTTAAATGGGAAACATATACATATGGCTTTGATTTAAAATGAATGAAAAAAGCATTTTTTAGCAGTTTTGAGTCATTTAAACTGTTTAGAGCCTTTAGGCCAATCTTACAATGATAACTTTATAAATCTACTCTATTATCAAACACCATCCTGACAGTTAATTGACTGATTTAATAGCTATTTCATTTTAGCAAGTTTGATGTAGGTGTTTCCAAAAATTGTTGTCAATATTGACCACTCATCCATGTTTTCATTGTGCCTATAACATGTCCATTTGTGTTGGTTTCCACATCCTGTTACTTTGAGTATCATTCTGAGGAATTTTTGCCTCAAGTAGGGTATCCCAGCCTTTAGCTTCTTTAATGTCTTTCTGCTCTCAGGGCTGTTGGCTACCTGGTTCATGCTCCTAGGGCAAGGTAATAACAAGCCCTTTGAAGAATGGAGCTGCAATAGCAATTTCAGTCTGGGCCAGAGGTGACAGATGTCGTGAAAAGGGCCATTGTCATCTACAAAGAATGCAAGATTGAAGTATGGTTGAGAAGCTAAATCACAAATGCACATGGCCTTGCAGCCTCTCACCTGATTTCCCATCCTCTACATTCTTGTAGCTTGACGTACTTTCCCCATTTTTGCTGTTCCAAAAGTACAGCTGATTTAGCCATCGGCCACAACATATTGAACAAAAACTGATCACCTGGAAGGGTTGGAATGCTGTTAGTAACTCAGTTATTCGCTCATCCAAACCCCCCAATCTTCCACCCCTTGGGCTTATGTAGGTGTCAAAGCCGAGATGAGACCAAACCATTTAGGACAAGACATCCTTGTTGGTGAGCAAGAAGGAAGATATCTCGAGAGATAATATCTCCTCTAAGAGATTTAGTGATTCCTTGGATCTGAATACGAATAGGACCGTGAATGACAAAATCTTCAATTGTTGAGGTGAAACTGGCCACATGCACACTGCAGCTAAAGACTGTTGTCAGTACAGTAGGGCTGCAATTTTAAAGGAATATTCCATGTTCAATACAAATTAAGCTTAATCAACAGCATTTCTGGCTAAATATTGATTACCACAAAAATTTATTTGTACTTGCCCCTCCTTTTCTTTACAGAAAAGCAAAAATTGGGGTTAGAGTGAGGCACTTACAATGGAAGTGAATGGGGGCCAATTTTATGTTAACATATACATTTATGCATTTGACAGACGCTTTTATCCAAAGTGACTTACAGTGCACTTATTACAGGGACAATCCCCCTAGAGCAACCTGGAGTTAAGTGCCTTGCTCAAGGACACAATGGTGGTGGCTGTGGGGTTCAAACCAGCGATCTTCTGATTAACAGTTATGTGCTTTAGCCCACTATGCCACCACAACTCACTGTTTCAAAAGAATAGCCACAAGATATAACCAATATGCGTATACACATCCTTTTAATCTGATAACATCACTTATTACACGGCTCTCTGGAATACTCGATTCTGATTGGTCAATGGCACCATCCAGTGGTCAGATATTGCTCTATAACAACCGCACCACCATGGGTTAAGGCATATCAGACCACTCATATGGGTTATGCGAGCCATCTCTCCTGCTTCTTGGATCATTGTGCGATCTCTAAGAGTAAGTTAATAAAATAATTTAAACTCAAATCAATGTTCCATGCACATTTATTTATTTATTTGGCAAGTAGTCTTGTAATAGGATGAATATTGAGGAGTTAGACGGTCAATTTTACAAAGTAAACATCAACAGAACTCTGACGCAAAGCGGATGTGGATTTCAGCTGTTCTGCGATTTATTTCTTCTCAAATTACATAATTTCAAAGCAAAACAATATTTTATGTCCATGCATTTATTTATTTGGTTAGTAGCCATGAAATAAGGGAGTATCCCTTTCCCTTACTTACTAACCTTTTCTGTGTAAAGTTATAGCCAATTTTACAACTTTGTTGCCATGACAATGTGATGTCAACAAACCCAAAATTATTGTTAAAACAAGGATTTAAACAAATTTACAGCTCAAGTAATACATGAGTTTTTACAGAAGAATTTATGTAATTACAAGCTTCACATTTTTGCCTTTTAAACCTTCCAAAACTTGGTCCCCATTCACTTCCATTGTAAGTGCCTCACTTTTAACCTTGAGTTTTGCTTTTTTAAAGAAAAGGATGGACTAGTCGAATTACATTTTTGTGATAATCAATATTATTTAAAAAATTCTGTTGATTGAGCTTAACTTGATTTGAACCTGGAATATTCCTTTAAAAATCTGAAGCAGTGCAATGTACAGTATGTGCTCTAACTGAACACAGGTGTTTCAAGACATGCTTTTAAGTTGACATTCTTATTTAAACCTTAAACAGCTTCAAAAAATGCACTGCTCCTGCTTGAGACAGCTAGACACGCCACAACGACCAAAGTTTGTACAAATACTGTACGTTAAATCAGCAAAATTCTGATACTGTCTCCGCCATTGTTCAGAATCAGAATGAGCTTTATTGCCAAGTATGCTTACACACTTGGCGACAGAAGTTTCCAGTGCAAAGAGAATACATAAAATATACATATACTACATATACATACAAACATTTGAAATATATACACACACACACACACACACACACACACACACATATATATATATATATATGTGTGTGTGTGTGTGTATGTAAAAATTAAATAATAAATAATAGTACAACAGATAAATATATAGAGGAAACTACAGGAGGGCAATAATAATGTTGTTCAAATATGTTATATACAGATATACTGTCATGTGCAGGGTGATTTAATGTTGCTCCTATATAAGTTTCATTTTGAAAGTCGCAAGACGACAAATGTTATGGCTATATAAATAATTTAAATGTGAGACTCACTCTTGTATTTAAATGTGTTTGTCACTCATAAAGCTTTGCAGTGTGTACATGGCCATGCTGTCATGTTCAAAATCTAGCTGGAAGATGTTCCCTGAGCAACCAGCAGAAGCCATGTTTTGAACAGGTACACATGGAAAAATATTGACGTAAGACCTGTTAAATCATTGGGTCCCAAAGTGCACTTACAGTACGGGTATGCACACACATGCGTGGACATGTGGATCGGTTTTGGATGTCATTGTAGTGTCTGTCCTGGAGACATTGGCTATAACTACAGTAGACGCAATGGGAGGGAGAGTTGTCATGCTTTCATCTCTCATTACTTGCAAGTCAACAGCAGTGATCTATTGGATATCAGCTTTATTTCTTCCACTGACTTCTCCCATCAATGGGATTTTAATAGTCTTCTATGTATATTTAATGAATTCACTTTATGATGACTGCATTTATTTTCACTCTGATCAACATCCTGAAAGAATTCTTTGATCAAGTTGACTGTGTCCAGATCAAAACAGCTTGCCATCATCTTGATGTTTTCCACACTTTGGTTGATCTTTGATATAATGAACAAAACACACTTCGATACAGCTTCAAAACCTAGATTTTGCACATATTTTATGTCTCTGGTCATGAGAGTAAGGCCCATGTTTTCAAGAGTTGGAAAGTAGACTCAAACTTGAATTGGTTAAAACTGCAAGCACGCAGAAAACATCCAGCAATCTTTTTTTTTTTACCTTTGTTGGACTTTACTTATGTGATGAATTCTAATGATGTGAGACTTTTGACCAAATTGTGTAATGCATATCCTAAAAGGCTTCTTAAAGTGTTCCTTGTATTAAGGGGCCGAGCACTGAAGGTGCATAGGCACCTATTGTAGAGGTCTGCACGGGCTTGGTGCAGAACAATCTGGAATAATATAAAACAATGCAACAGTCCCCTCTATGCAGTCTGAACTTGTTTAGAATGTTGAATCTTTGTGACAACGCAACTAAAAACAATCTTGACGCAGCGTAAAGAATGAAACAAAGCGCAGGTGTATCGACGTGTTTTTGAAAATGTGAAGTTCTGTTTAACTTGACATGGTGTTTAAAATATTCCGGTCCTGTGTGAGATGCTGAAGTGAGACACTGTGCAACAGTCAAATACATTTGTCCAGCATGTGTTTAAACGATGGGAAAACAGAACAGACACATGCAAAAACACATTCAGTATAAACGCCTCCTAACTCATCCATTTGCACGTGTGTGTGAGTGATCACATGCGTGAAACAAGTTTGGTAAGCTTGTTTATTTTTTCATTAATTACAGACCCAAACCCGACCCAAACCCGAAGTCCTACTTGAAATACTGTCCTGAACCCGGCCTGAAACCCGTCGGGTTCTTGGTTCCTGTCGGGCCATTGTTGGGTTGCAGACCTCTAACCTATTGTATCCATTAGTTTTCTTCTTCTTCTGACTGGGAGTCTATGGCAGCCCAAGGAACCATACTTAAGAAAGTAAAAAAAATTGGCACACTGATAGAGGACACTCTCAACTATAACTGACCCAAATTTGGGGTCTCTATCTCTAACGCTGTAGCACCACAAACTGTTCAAATTTGCACTTATGTTTATGCTCATAACTTTTGAACCATAAGGTCTAAAAACAAAAATGTTAAATTTCCGCCATTTTGAATTTTAAAAAAAAATACTTTTTCGAACTCCTCCTATACCGTATGTCCAATTTTCATGAAATTTATAGTGTATCATATAGCGACACAGGGAACTGTGTACCAGTTGCACAAAGTTAACGACTAGCACGCCAAAATTGACGTCATGCTGAATTCTCGCAGTGCTTTGGCATATTGAAATCAAACTCTGGTCTGGCTTTTTCAAGTTTCAGAACTGTTGATTTTGATTTTATTTCTAAACTTGTTTTGTCAATGAATTCTACTACTTGCATACTTGATCCACTACCTACGACTGTTTTGAAAAACTGTCTGCCTGTCATTGTGCCCCACATCACTGCTATTGTAAATGCTTCACTCAAGACAGGGAATGTCTCTTCTGCTCTAAAAATGGCTGCAGTTACGCCAGTTCTTAAAACGCCTGGGAGTGATATCACCGATATGTCAAATTATCGACCCATCTCTAATTTACCTTTCTTGGCAAAAGTGCTTGAGCGTGTGGTTGTTGACCAACTCCATACTCATCTCTGTATGAATAGCCTACTAGAAAATGTTCAATCCGGGTTTAGATCTGGACACAGTACAGAGACTGCTCTAGTCAGGATCCTGAATGACCTCCTCGTTATAGCCGACTCTGGGGCTTGTGGCATTTTGGTTTTGTTAGACCTTAAGGCTGCATTCGATACCATATGTCACAGCATATTATTGGATAGATTGCATATGTGGACCGGTCTGTCTGGAACTGTGTTAAATTGGTTTAAATCTTACCTCTCAGATCGTTCCCAATTTGTCTACCTGGGTTCTAACAGATCTCTGACTGTGCCTTTGTGTCAGGGTGTCCCTCAGGGGTCAGTTTTGGGTCCTGTTTTATTTAGTGTTTATATGCTGCCTCTTGGGCAGATCATTAGGAAGTATGGCCTGAGCTTTCACTGTTACGCGGATGACACCCAGATTTATATCAGCTCTCAGCCTGATCTTAATTCTTCCTCTTCAAAACTTTCTGACTGTTTGTTGGAAATTAAAGTGTGGATGAAACTCAACTTTCTAAAACTAAACTGCTCCAAAACTGAAATCTTATTAATTGGCACTCCAATTAATGTCAGTAAATGTAAGGATTTTAAAATTTCAGTAGACAATACACAATTGTCCCCTTCTGGCCAGGTGCGTAACCCTGGCGTGATTTTTGATGCCCATCTAACTTTTAATTCACATTTTAAAAACATAACAAAGGTTGCTTTTTTCCATCTGAGGAACATTGCACACATTAGACCATTTCTCTCTAGGCCTGATGCAGAGAGATTATCAATGCCTTCATTACATCAAGGCTTGATTATTGTAACTCTCTTTTTGCGGGTTTACCAGCAAATTCTATTAGGACGTTGCAATATACAGAACTCTGCTGCACGTGTTTTGACTCATACATCCTCATGCCATCACATTACACCCGTGCTCCAGCAACTGCACTGGCTTCCAGTTCAGCCACGTATTGATTTTAAAATTCTGATTTTAACCTATAAAGCAGTACATGGGTTGGCTCCAGATTACATTTGTGATTTGGTTACTCCATCCATTCCCGCTCGCTCTCTCCGCTCTGCTGGCTCTTTCTCTTTGTGTCAGCCTCGTTGTAAACTAAAAACCATGGGGGGAAGGGCCTTTTCCTATAACGCGCCTAAGTTATGGAACACACTACCCTCATTTATTAGGGATGCTGCTTCTATGGATTGTTTTAAGAAACTTCTTAAGACACATCTTTTTAGTCAAGTTTTCAATTTATAATTGTATTATTTTTATGTATTTTTTTTTTCTTCTACATATATTTTTATTTACATGTTTGATTATTTTGTTTTGTACATGCTGTAGCGCTTTGAGTCTGAGAAAGGCGCTTTACAAATACAATTTATTATTATTATTATTAAACTTACTACATGTGATTATGAAATATGTGCTGGGAATACCTGCAGTGTATCAACACAGTGCAACCTAGTGGTCAGGAGTATTACAAATTTGTTATATTTGCTTATAACTTTTGAATAGTTTGGCCTAAAATTATGATTCTCTTCAGATTGCTTGGGTCATGTTGAGTACGGTGATATCCAATTTTCCATTGTTGGCCATACTTCCTGTCCACCATTTTAAATTGGCCAAAATGACCTGAGGCTGTATCTCATCAACGCTTTGTCATATTGAAACTAAACTTGGTATGTGTCATCACCACCATGTCTTGAGGATTCCTGAACACTTTAGGCACAGCACCACATAGTGGTGCAGGAATCTGGAAAATTGCTTTTTGATCAATTTCTTTTCAGTACTTTAGGCTAAAATTATGTGTTTTTAGTAACTTTAATTCAGATATGTGTGCCATGGTGTGCTGTAGGTGTGGATGTTGGGGTGAAACTTTATTGAGCTTGGGTAAGAAGTGAGAATGGAGCTGGACTTTATTTGCCTGACCTTGTGTTTGCGAGTGTGAGTGTATACTGTGAACTCTTCTGGTTCTTATGAGTTTGTCCTTTCAACCCTGGTCCCTGGGGTAAAAATGACTGGCAGTAGGGTTGATGGCCTGGCATGCCTTGTTAGTTCCTGAAAGTGTTAATAGCATTCGTGGGAGGCAAAGGGATCACAGTGTGACTGCTTCTGGGCTAGATCTTGAGCACTCAGTCACCCGGCTTTACTCAACAAACTGTTGTCTGTGGCACAGATTGTTCTCCCATTAAGTCTCGACTTCAATCTACCTCTCCTTTTTTGCTTTGTATATATGTACTGTTCAGACATTACTTCCTGCCCCACGTTTTTGAGAACGGTAGTACAAAACAAAATGATACAGATTCATCAACCAAAATATTAAAAATTATGAAAAAGAGCCATCTACTGGGGCAAGATGTCCCCCCTACCTGGGACAAGAAGGCTCTCCCTCTCCAACTTCTTTCAACCATCTCTTATGCAGTGGCTTAAAAATCACTCTATGATAACAGGTAGAAAAATGCCAATACAAATTAGATCATAAATACAGTTGTAAATATAAACATAATACTACTACTACTACTACTACTAATAATAAATGGCAATAATAATAATAATAATAATAATAATAATAATAATAAAAATAATTGAAAAAATAAACATGACCTAAAGATATTTTAACACAGACCTCATAAATATTTGTTTCATGAAGAGACTACAACAGTGATCACACTGTATTTTCATAGTTTGGACATTAACTTTGTTACCACCTGCTGGTGGAATCTCCAAAGAGCAAACTTTTTTAAAGTTAAAATGTGTTTTTCAAGAGTATTAGCGCATAACTACAGTTTGCGACCATACACCCACAGTAACGCAAACACTCTTGCGCTTTTTGCTGGCACGAAAATTGTGATTAGAATTAGCACTCTTACAATAATTCAATATAACGCCACGCACTGTCGTTGCAAGTAGCGCTGCGATTTGCACGCTTACGAAAATAGAGCACTAAGGGTCTAAGTTTACCTTGTCACTTCAAAATATAAACAATATTTTGTACTCAAAAAAAATCTAAATACATTAACAAATAGACATAAAAACTTGTAATATCTAACATAATAGAATGTCACACAGCACTATTCACCAATGACACACAATTAGATCAATTAACTTCAAAACTGTTCGGATGGAATAAATCTCACAAATTTTGAAGGATGTATCAAGGAAATATCAAGAATAAGAGGAGCACAGCCATTCAATAAATGTGTTGAAAAGAGATTTAGTGCATCTGTGGCCAAGAGGAAAAGTTAAGCTGTGGGTGGTTCATCTTACCCCAGGGGGCATCTTCCCCCTTCATCCCCTACTTGCTATTTTTATATTTGCCTAAGGAATCGAGATTAGACATCTTTCTTGCATTTATTTGCTTACTGAATTGTGATTGGTCGTTGTATCTATTTAACCATCAATAACCACCTTTAGATACTGTAGGTACTGCAAAGATAATGTTGCGTTTTTTTGCTTATTCTCATGCACAGCCGACAGAAAATAAGATGTGTTGAGTGCCATGGGTTTAGAGGCAAGGGTTTAATGTGGCTCCATTGTGGCATTTAATTGCAGCATTTCATTACCAATGCCTAAATCCTAAACTTAACTTGAACTTTAACACAGTTTCTGGATCCTAGAACACTAATGATGACATTCACACATGATCAGGGGGTTAGCATTTTTGCATTTGCTTGGTTCACATGGATCCTTAAAAAGTATTTTCTTTTCTCTCCCATTTTCTCCCCAATTTGGAATGCCCAATTCCCAATGTGCTCTAAATCCTTGTGGTGGTGTAATGACTCACCTCAATCTGGGGGGAATCTCAGTTGCCTCCGCGACTGAGACCATCAATCCGCACATTTTATCATGTGACTTGCACATGTGGAGCCCCATGCTATTCTCTGCGGCATCCATGCACAACTCACCGCGCGCCCCACCGAGAGCGAGAACCACACATTATAGCGACCATGAGAAGGTTTCCCCATGTGACTCTACCATTCCTAGCAAACAGGCCAATTTGGTTGCTGAGGAGACCTGGCTGGAGTCACTCAGCACGCCCTGGATTCGAACTCGCTACTCCAGGGTTGGTAGTCAGCGTCAATCCTCAAGCTACCCATGCCCCCCATTTAAAGAGGTCTTAAATTTGGGGGCGAAAAGACAGGAATGGTGATATGACCTAATGGGATTATCAAACTTCAAAAGAATACAATTTAATGAAATAAATGCATGCACTGTTGTATTTTCTCCAAGCATGCGGGGGCTTGTGAGTGTTTCTAGCTGTTACAGATCAGTTCACAATCATTAAGCCATATCGGAAATGAATGACAAGCGATCACTTAATTGTTTATATTGTAATACATTGTAGATTATTGCAAGAAAGCTAATTTTATTTCCTTTATCTGTTTGAATGAGCAGCTGGAAGCAGTGAAGCGTATACATTTCAAAATAATTGAACCCCCGGTTATTAGTATTTTGGTGGCACCATAAACTGCATCTGGAATTTAATTCAATTTGGACTCTTGTAGCCTCTGTCTGGTCCTCCCTATCACAGGACGGAAAGACTAAGAACATTTAATATAGGTTACTAATTTTAAAAAACTATTGGCAGATTAATTGCCTTTTTTTCAACACATTGTCATATCAGCAAAATCCAATATATGTTGACAATTTATATTTATTTATATAATGGTATATAAACCAATTTTAATATGATATATATGTGGAAAACCTGTCTTGAGTACTTTAAACTTGCATATGTTCTACCCTGTTTTATTGATAAGGCCATGTTGAAAATGTGCCACTGCTTGTTTAAGAGTCTGTGATGCATTATGTATTTTGAGATTGTGTGGGTTTGTTTTGGTATGGGGATATGGTATTAATTTTATTTGTTCATGTCTTGAAAAGGATCTTAAAAAGTCTTACATTTGATTTTATAAACTCTGCAGCAACCCTGTTTTGTCATCTCAGTTCAAGGTTCAATTTCCACAAATGTCCTTTTATTATTAGTTCAGTGGTCACTTGAAGTTCACTCTAATCCAAAACTGTATTGCTTTCAGCCCAGGACTTGTTGTAAACCTTTGCATTTGAATATATGGTATCTGGGACAGTCATCATGAAAATGTACAGGCTTCTTGAAATAGTTTGCTGTCATGCTACAATTGATGGCCTGCCATCTGGAACAGATGTTAGGACATACAGTAGGTACCTTTGATGACGTAACAGTCTGTGCATCTTTATGGGTGATCGGGGCTTTGGGGTGAACATTCACGTAAGCATTAAATCCTCAAAGGCTTTAGAGATATTTCAAGATATTTTCTCCGAGGCTCATCAAGACTGCTGCCAAAGCCTTTAAAATGCCAGAGGTAGAGTCCTCACTTTTCTTAGAAGGAAAATAAAGAGATAGATAGACATTGGGTATGTTCCGAATGGCACACCGCCATACTGCTCTACTCCACTGTTTTTACAGTGTTTCCGAGGCAGCACATTATTGATATTATGAAATTATTCTGGTTAGGGTTTAAAAACCAAAACTGCAATTTATTTAGTCTGACTCAGATAGGCAAAAAAAAATTTAGCCTATGGTGTCCCATCTGTTTTTGTTTGTTTGTTTGTTTTAATCTATGATTTAGTAGGGGTTTGAAGCCCAAGTCTGTATTTTTGCATTTCTTTCTAATCTAGTGCAATAATTGGCATTACAAATGATGTATAACGGGGGAAAGAATGTGCAAGGAAACCCCTGGCATGACTCACTCACCTCCCTTCTCCGCCTTTTGGAGCCCTGGGAGAGATGAGTGGAGGGAAAGGGGAGAGGGAAAGAGCGAGGTGGAGTGATAGAGAGAAAGGAGAGAGAGAGAGAAGGATTTGCTTGCCGGCTCCCCAACGTGCTGTTGCCCGGTCCTCAACCGCTCCTCCGCCCTCTGGTGGATGGACGGCGGAGAGTCATCCGGCCACTGGCAGACGGAACCGCTCCTCCCCTTCTTCGGCGGACGGCAGCGGTTCTTCTGGCTTTTAGCGGCCAGCAGCGCCCCCTCCGTCCCCAGGCAGATGGCCACGGCTGCTCCCCTTTCTCCACAACAGTGCATCCCTCCTCCCTCCCGGGTTTCAGCACCAATGTAACGGAGTAAGGGATGGGCAAGGAGGATCCAGGAACTAGCTAAACAATCAACATAAAGTTTAATGATAAAACTCAACATAAAACAAACATAAACAAACACAGACACACATGCAACACGGCCACATGCATTTCTCTTGAACTGGATCCTCCGGCTCATCTTTATCACCTTTTATCACCTCCCAGCTGATTAGCTTGATCCAGGGCCGGCCGTGTGTCCTCACGGCCTGGCCCCGCCCTCCTCCACATCATATTATGTTATCAGCATAAGAATTTTAATAAAAGTTGAAATCATGCATAAGTTTGTGCAAAACCTCATAGTAATGTTATCCAGCATGATTTGGGAATGTTTCAAAGAGCATTTCTTCAATGGAAGCAAGGACATCTGACATATTGTACAACGGCGATAACATGGACAAGGGTACACGTTATTAATTAAGTTAAGTCATGAAAGTCTACATGGCAAGTTAATAGGTCCATTGACATGTAATCTGTTAGCCAATCAACTTACTCTCTCTTTGTCTAACATGTAAGTTACCTCAGCTAAACCTGTTTTACTGGAGTGCTACAAGAGTCTCTCTGAAACCCTCTTCCTCCCCAGCACCGCTGGTCTAGATCTGCTTCAAGAGGATTGTATGTATGTCTAATTATGTAGTAATTACTAGTACTAGTTAAGTCTTTGTATTGGTCTGCAACAGCAGCAGCGTAAGCAGATCTAGTCCACCAAGACCAAAAACATGTCTTATCTATTTTTACACATAAAATCTGTTCAGAGAGTTGTCAAGACTGAAGTTTGCTTATTGATTGGTGACCAAGGAATAGTGAAGAATCTTAATGTGTAATATTTATTTTTCTTTAATACATTTTGTCATGGGGCGGCACGGTGGTGCAGCGGTTAGCACTGTCGCCTCGCAGCAAGAAGGTCGTGGGTTCAAACCCCGGTTGCCTTGGCCTTTCTGTGTGGAGTTTGCATGTTCTCCCCGTGTCTGCGTGGGTTCTCTCCGGGTGCTCCGGCTTCCTCCCACCATCCAAAGACATGCAGGCTAGGTCAATTGGTGTCTCCAAAAATTGCCCTAGGTGTGGATGTGAGTGTGTGTCTGTCTATGTGTGGCCCTGTGATGAACTGGCGACCTGTCCAGGGTGTACCCCGCCTTTCGCCCAATGTTAGCTGGGATAGGCTCCAGCCCCCCGCGACCCTGTACACAGGATAAGCGGTTGACGATGGATGGACATTTTGTCATTCCGTTTCTTCATTTGAAATTTTTCAAAATCCTTAAAATTCCTGTTTTAGAAAACCTACAAAAAATGTTCAGGTTTTTTCAGGTTATATAGTGTGCAGCCAACATAAAACAAGATGCACACTGAGTGCCTTGCCAAGTGGCTTTGATTCAGCATTTCATCAACAGAAAGTTAAAAACTTACACTTTCCTAAAACATTAATTTACTGCCTTGCATGCACTGTTTTTTTCTTTTTCAGTATTTAACAGTATTTATTTCTAAACTGGACACCACTTGCAGAATTAAACATGCATTGTATTGAGGTGATGTGACAACAATGTGGCATACTACTGTTTGAAATGTTAATTTATTGCATACTGCATGCTGTTTCACATTACAATAAACAATAAATACTGCAAAATATATACAGTGCAGTATGCAGTGCACTTGTATTCCATTCTGAACTTAGCCTGTGAGAATGGGTGGCAGATTAGCCATCAGGCTAATTCATGTATATCCAAATTCAAATTAGAAACTGGCACTTCTGTTTTCAGACGTGTCACACAATCCATTGTGTCTTTGCCAAACTTTTTCAACAAATGATTTGGAACTGTTTAAGAAGTCACATATGGGTGGTAACTTCCTTTGAGCGTGGCAAGTTTTCACCACAGCAGCTAGATATGACTGTTTCTCATTAATCATGTATTTATTTGAAACACATATGCTACATTTTGTACCAAATAACATGGCAGACATTCAGAGCACTAAAATAACACGCTTTGTTCTTTTTTGTTCCCTACAGTTAGAATACAGCCAATCTTTGTATCACCCTCCCGTGGGAAGGATTTGTTTTCGCCATCTCTACATCTCAGACTGCCGTAATTCATTTTTTCCAGACTCGTATAGTTTTTTCCCCCTATATATGATAAGTTATTGTGGGCTTGTATAACTTTAAGGTGGTACATTAGTTTAATATTAAACAAAGACTGTGGAACCCCTTTAAACATTTTAAAATGACACCACCTGGTCACTGGTCAGAAACACAGCTGGTAATTTTTAAATGTGGGCTTTTAACAATACCACTGGAAAACTGTGGCAAATCTTGTGTGACAAATTTCTGTAGGTCATGCGTGTCTAATTTTTGTTCTCTTGCCAATATGTGTAGAAGCGCATTCTATTGAGCAAGCATTTATATGGTGTATTATGGTTGAGTGTGACCCATAAGGGAGTCTATAGGGTGCGAGAAAGTGAAATAATTAAAGCTAAAAACATTTTATTATCCATTACATAGCCACTGTATTTTTGGATTTCTACAGTGCTGGCTAAGCAGTAGCACATCAATTCTTGTCTATTACTTCAGTGCAAATTTGCACAAGTCAGGGGAGCAGAGCCGGTACTGAGATAAGATATTTGGTTGGTGTCAGAATGTTCTGGAAAGGTACAAGGGAAATTTCGGGGGGTAATCCCCCCTAGACACCCATTAAACCTGGTCATGCGTGGGAGTGCATTTAAAGAGTAACTTTCAAAATTATTTGTCTTTAATTCAATACAAGGATGTTATAAATATTATGTGTGGAAATTCATGTTCATGTTAATGATTTCATGCAAAAACATAAGCAGAATGTAAAATTCGAATTATATCTTAGATTTACAGTAGTATATCTCAATTGCAATCAGATTTTCAACAGCTGTGAAGTCCTCCAATAACACAAGAGTGACATCTCAAAATATGAACTGAGTTTAGGGCTGGGCGATGTAGTAAAAAGGACAATATCTCTTTAGGTTTAAGCCTTTTGACTATACATATATACAGCTCTGGAAAAAATTGAGAGACCACTGCAAAATTATCAGTTTTTCTGGATTTACTATTTATTGGTATGTGTTTGAGTAAAACAATTTTTTTTGTTGTATTCTATAAAGAACTGACAATGTTTCTACCAAATTCATTGTCACATTGTCACAGTCATTTAGAGCATTCATTTGCATAAAATAACAACTGGTCAAAATAACAAAAAAGATGCCGTGATTCCAGACCTCGAATAATGCAAAGAAAACAAGTTATTAATTTTTAAACAGCACAATACTAATGTTTTAACTTAGGAAGAGTTCAGAAATCAAGTTTTGGTAGAATAACCCTGGATTTCAATCGCACTTTAATGCGTCTTGGCATGCTCTTTATCAGTCTTTCACATTGCTGTTGGATGACTTTATGCCACTTTCCATCATTGGGCTGAATGGTTCTGAGCACAGTACGGAACAGTTACAGCAGCATTTCCACTAGTGCACGGTTCGGCACATCAAGATTATAATCCGTTCTCGGCATGGACTTCTCTGCATGGTTAGCTAACCCAACGTAACCGTATTCAACCATGCTCAGCCGTGCTTGTAGAATGGTGACTCGTGTAGTGCATCTTTGTGATTTTATTATGATGTTTAACTAGTATTGCAGACTATATTTATTTTTCTGCATGCCTTTTTCATCATGGTAGTAGATTACTCATTTAATCTCAAAATACATTGATGTATTCTTATAAACTATTTTCAGATAATACTTATTTTAGATAACACTTTATATTTTTGTCAATACATTTTCTGTTCTGTTTCATACCACAATGGAAAAAGAGACCTTAACCATGCCAGCTGGCATGGATCGCCACGGAACAGTATGGTTTTGCGATGAGAACTGTTCGGCCTGATGTTGGAAAAGTGGCTGTTGACTCAACCAATGCTGTGAGCTTGGTGGACTATCTGTATTTTCAACCAATGTATTTTTCATTTAATGGAAAAAATCGGCAGCAAAATCATCGCAAATAAATTCTGAATATTAAATATACTGGACATTTTTTTGCCCAGCCCTGCGATGACTTTCAGCCATTTATCACCTTATTTGCTCTTAATTTTCATCTCTCTAAGTTGTTCTCTGCCTTTGAATGTTTTTCTCTCTCCACTCAACCTCCACAAATACAAATATCTGAGGATATATTAAGTTTGGCTGTCAGCTGTAATATTAACGGTATAGTATGGGCTACATTCCAAGCTTTATTCATAGCTCAGTCCGTTGAGACTGAAACTTCAATATCCAGGGTCCTGATAAGGTTTCTACTCTGTCAGTAAAGGGCTGTTTCTTGTCTCAGCTCAGGAAGAATGGAGTGAAGCGTGGATGTCTTTGTTAACTTTGGCCAGTGCTGAGAATGGAGGCAGAATTCCCCGCAGCACCCTTACCTTTATCAGCAGGTCCCCAGTACTTCATGGTAAAAACAAAAGCACTAAGAAGCCTGGCACCATGCTCAAGCAGTAGTTTAAGCTGACGGATCGCTCCTGGCTCATTGCCGGTAGCATGTCTTTATGGTTCTGAGGGGATCTTGGAGACCCCAGCATATGGAGCTTGGCGCTGGGTATGGGAAGCAGGAGGGGAGGGGTGGGGTTTTGGTTGGATGGACATGAGGTGTGCACTTGTGTGAACACACGGATCCTGACATGGATATATTTTCACATGTCTGTCAAGATTATCTTTGTCAAGATGGTTAACTGTGTTCTCTGCATCTCTGCATAAGAAGTAGGCCCTTCAAGCTATATATTTAGAAGAACTTGCACCATTTTCCATTTTCCATTTCCTTGCACCAAGATCTATGATGTCCATGAAAGAGTGCAACATCTGAAAAGCATCGTGTTCTGTTTAAGAATTTTGTATGTGTACATACAGTACATCTTATATACAGAGCAAAAAAAAAAAGAGATTAACATATACATTTATACATTAAACATTGCTAAAAAATATGCTGAAGGCCATTCTGATATTCAACAGGAAACATTTAAATTACATATAAATTGTCCGGATGAAAACACATATTTTGATATTAGGTCACCCCAACATTTTTGTTTTGTGTTATTATGTTAAACATATTTTCACTGTAATGGAAAAAAATAAAAAAGTGTATTGACGTAAAGTGTAAATTTAGCACAATTAATTCTATAAAAAACAATGTGTTAATAAAAAGATCATAAACATTGTAAACTCTGTAATAAAAGTAATTATTTTCCTTTCACTGGAGCAATTCAAGCTTGAAGTACACTTAACTTTGTGTTTTTATGAGCCACGTCAGCAGGGGGCAGTCAGCGTGCCTCAGAAAACCTCTCAATTGGGATTAATTCTATTACTTAATTACCATGTCATGTAATAAATTCAGTTAAAGTTTTGTTAAAATAACAACATATTATTTTCATTTGAATGTATTTACACATCATGTATTTGTTGTACTGTCTTTAATTTATGCTGATTTTAATTCAAAGAAATTATGTATTACAGCATTTTTTCTGTAATACTGTAAAAAGTACAGTAAACATTACTGTAATTCAGCAATGAGAATCTAATCAGAATCCAAGTCTTAGCCTTAACAATAGTTTTATTCATTTGTTTGATGCAAAACATATCTTGTTTTTTGTTTAATTTTTTGGTGTGAAATGTGATCTGGGCATCTGTGCATTAAATCTATATGACAGGGTATTTTATCAAACTAAACTGATACAATCACACGTATAAATTATAATAATAGACATAGGAGGATGATGGACAGCATTCAGGGTGTAGTGGAGAACAAAAGCATCAGCAGTGACTTGTTATGGTGGGATTATGGGAGAGGTTACAGGACTGTGGAGGGAGGGTCAGCCGAGAGGGGGTCCTGGAATCCAGGGTAAGTCAGGTCTGTCGCTTGGCCCCTTTACCCACGGACAGTTGAGTGATGAGGAACAATGAGCACATTGTCAGAGAGCAGAGCAGGTGCACTGTTCACCTTCACAGAACCTCACAGCACACCTACTGCTTCTGTGTTTCTCTTGGTTTATCTCTTCTAATTTAACATTCAGCTCTCAGAATTTCCCAGTGCATGCAAAAAGAAATAGCTTTGTGAAATGGTACCATATAGTATATATATACTGCAGTTTTACCTAGAGATGGAGACTGGACCATTGTCGTAGGGACATATACTGTGTGTATATACAGTGTGTGTAATAAATCCATCCATCCATCCATATATAAATATATATGGCTATCAATCATGTAAATGTTGAAAAAAATGTAAATCATATCAAATGTTTTTGTTGCCATCTGTGGTGTTGAGGAGTAGTGTGAATATTTCCTGTACAGTAATCAGGGTAGATGATCAGACTATATGAAATGTTGTGTAATTGGTTGGTTATTTTTTGTGGTGACTGGCTAACATATGGTTAGTAGCTTGAAAATGTTGTGCTTTTGTATGCAGAGTAGCCTCAAAATTAGAGGAAACATCTCAAATGATTGTAGAAGTGCTTTGGCTTGAGGACCAAAACCAAGAGCATTTATTCTTCCACAGTAACATAAGAACTTTTAGAGTGCTTTCACACTAGAGCTTGATTTTGCATTTGACATCAGGTGTTGGTTCATTTTGTTAGTGTGAATGCTTTTTTCTCAGCTAAGGTTCGGATTAGCAAACCACACCCAAGTCTGCTTAAAAAGGTGAAATCCTCAATACGGATTGTAGTATGAATGTAATCCAGTGTAGCTGGCAGACGTGAACTGCTATTGATGACTTAATTCAGAATCAAGCAATCAAATCAAAAGTAATCACAAATTAATTCAGAGTAATAGCTTACATAATGGTCACAACATACCACTGGGGGTATGCAGTGAAGCGATTATCTGTATATGTATTTGTTTCTATGGCAAAATGATCTGTAACTGTGTTTGGATATACACTGATGTGTGTGAGACTTAAACTGGAAGTGCATCAAAATGCGAATAACCAGTTTTAAATGTAACTATCACATTTATAGTTTTCATTTATCAAATATGCCTTGCATAATTTGGAAAAAAATAATATTATTATTATTTTGTGTTATTAGTATTTAGTCATTTTTATTAGTACTAGTAATATTTAATTATTGGTTATTATTATTAACCGATAAATAATCAAGTACACATTTTGAAGCAAAGAGACATTTTTTTACAAACGTTAAAATAAATTACATTCAAATAATATAGGCTATACACAGGTGAAAAAACGTACGTCTTTCATAAAGTTGTATGATACACTGGAGGTTGATGTTGTGCAAATGTAACATAATGTGGGGACATCTACATTTATTTAAATTACATGTGCACCACCTGGATGATGCGACGGCAGCCATAATGAGCCATTACGCTCACCAAACACCAGTTATTGGTGGAGAGGAGTGAGTAGAGTGATAAAGCCAATTCTTGGATGGGGAATGTAAAGGGGCCATGATTGATAAGGGCCAATGTGGGAATTCTTCCAGGACGCCAGGTTTACTACCCTACTCTTTTCGAGAAATTACCCTGGGATGTTTAATGACCACAGAGACTGATTTTACGAGATGTGCTCAGCCCCACCCCTGTCGCTCTCCATGCGCTCACTTTCCCATCCTCCCACAATGTGCTACATTTCTCATGCTGCTTCTGCTTCTACTGTATGCTTCTACACTGACACATTTCTGGTGTTGGCGGCTGGATTAAATCCAAGATTTTAAAAAGAGATGATTATCAGAGATGAAGCAGTCAGTAATAAGCTTGAAATGATTAGTGTGCAGCTTGTGACAGATGCTGAATCAAACAACAGACCGCGAGTATGTGAGAACATAGAGGCAGTAAAAAACCCATCAAAAAGAGAACAAGGCATATTGGAACCTCTGGTGTCTTGCGCTAGTTCGTGGACTGGCCTTGTGGGGTTCAAACCTTCAATCTTTTGTAACTACAACACCACAAATCTTACATTTTCTTGATGCTAAGTGGTGGCCCTTCCTCTGAGTCATTTTACTTTCAAATCGTGATTTACAACACACCCTTTTAAATTATAAAGTATCTCATTTTGAGTACACCAGATCTGGAATTACAATTACTTGTGCAAACTCAACCACAACAAAACCAAACCTAGTGGGATAAGTCCACGAGAAACAGGAAATCTAAGAGAAGAAATGGTGTGTATCAAACAGGAAACCAAAGTGCCCAGGCACGTGTTGATAAATCTTTTAACAGGTTGCAGTGGCCAGTGTTGACCCAGGTTACGCTACCATTTGAATTGCTTTCCTTCCCAGCTGGATTGGAGCACAGCCAGCTGTTCATGTTATAGGCTGGAGTGAGGCCAAGTTCCCCTGCTGCCAGTCACCTCATACACTGGCAGCTGGCCATTCAGATAGAGACCCGTTGAAACCTGCACAACTACCCTGCCTTTAATCCCTTGGCCTTACCTTGTAGACTGAGTTGAAAAAGTGTATTGAATTTTACACCGTTTGAGCTTGTATGATATTAAGGCACAAATGTGATATTAAAGCAGAGGCGGTGCAATATCACATGGGAAGTCGACATTTTTCTTCCAAAGGTTTACACACCTTTAAATCAACCCCATTCTACTGAATTATCGACAAGCACCGCCCTCCATCAAGCATCTTTGCATCAATTCAAACATGCTCACCAATGGTGAGTGTGATTTTCAGGTTGTGTTATCGCACTAAAATTAAATTTTTAATCCACTGATGGTTAGGTTTAGGGTTGGAGTTTGGGTTAGGTTATAGAGTTAACAAAATAGGCATTCTTGTTGACAATTTGCTTTTGGCGGCACTCTGTGGACATTTCACTTGGAGACTGGAGCTTACAATTGCCCACATGTTTAACAATGTTTGTAGCTTTGGCCACTGGGAGCAGTGATTGAATTTCAGTAAACACACCGATATTCAACCTACCAAGATGAGATCCATGAAACACATTTGTTATTGAATACTGTCACTTTTAATACCATTTCTTTTCTTTACAGTCAGTTAACTTGTTGATCAAAAACAACTACAAAAAAAAAATTATTCTAATCATGCATCACACAGAGGTAAAGCCATTAGAGTCCTCTCTAGTTAACTTGTGCTCATTTAAAGGCGCTGTTTACAAAAATGCCATTTTTTGGTTAAAGAGACCGTACCGGTTTTAGCACGTGTTCAACTAATCAATGTAAATACTTGTAAATAATACAAATTATGCAATTTAGCATTAAATATGTAACACAAATTATATATGAAATATAAAATTTTATTTATTGATTCAATAAATTTATTTGGTAATTTTTAAAAAGACAAAATGTGACCAAAATGATGAAAAAGTAATAAAATTAATTAACAGCATTAGCTGGGAGATAATTAATTTTATATGTAAGCAAAAGGGACATTATAACTGAAATAAACCCACATGAATCCAATTGAAATAGGAATGAATCAAATCGAAATAGGAATTGAAAGATTGTGAATCTGATTCGAATTGAATTGGGAAATCTGTGTCAATACCCAGCCCTACTGTTGAGATCAGTCTAGACAATGAGTGTTTATATGTTCAACAAAACCCATATTCAAAAATAGTTAATTAAAAGTACTCCACAACACAACCACATTTACATTCATTAAAAAAATGTCTGTTAAACTTCTGTCACTCTCTCGACATAGTGTCGAAGGAAGTGACACAAGGGGTCTTCTCGGACGCCGAATAGTACCTATGAACCTGAGAAAAGGCCAATGTCAAGTTGGCAGACAGAATTTGCATGCCCCGCCCTGGACATACGGGTATAAAGGGAAGTGGGGCAGCAAATGCCAGTCAGAATTTTTCTTCGGAGCCGAATGGTTGCACCGCAAGCAGCTGAAACACACTCCTGTTTCACTCACCTTTATCAGCGAAAAGCATTGCTGTTGGATCCGCACGGAGCATTTCCAGCTGGTGTCTCTCTCTCTGGACGCTGTGCAGCTCACGCCCCTGGGCGCTTCGACAGCACTTCTTTCTGTTTAAAAGAGTGTTCTCCTCCTAAAAGAATATATTTTCTATGAGTTCCCACTCATAAAAGAGCAATACACAGCAGGCGTTGAATGTCCTTTTCAGGACGCGTCTTTTTAAAGATGTCTTTCCGCCTCTGTGTAGTTCCTGGATGCGGTTGATTTCTCTCCTCTTCTGATGGTCATAAATGCGTGCCTGGGCTGTGATCACACGCAGGCAGCGTTTTATGAATGGCTCATAGCCATGGCAACATTGCGGTCACGTCTTTCTTTTGTCATGAGAGAAAGCCACTTCAGCCGCCCCCCGCGTTGTTCCTTCTTCCCATGTGATTGAGGTCGTCCCGGCTGGCGATGAAGGCGATTTGGGGATGACCACGGGCTCGGTTTTCGCCGGGTAAATCCCCATGAACCCCCCCCCCCGGCATGCTTTTTTGCCTCCATCCGAGCTCGGGAAGGGTGCGGCTCGCTTCCCGGCCAGCCGGCATTTTCCCTTGAGCCCCCGGAATTGGATGACGACATCGCCGCTGCATCGGAGAGTGTCACAGCGACGTGTGATGCTGATGGCTCGCATGGGCTGCCACCTTTGGGTCTGCTCGCCCAGTCTGAGGCTGATTCGCAGATGTCCGATATGCTTTCCCGGGCCGCCGCGAGCGCGAGGCAGGACTGGAGATCTCCTTCCCCCCTTCTCGGCTACTTGATCGGTTCCTCGGGTCATGGTGCCGCTTACAGCCATGTCCCCCCTTGGTTCCGTCGTTCCCGGAAGTGCATGACGAGCCAACGCGGTCGGAACTGCCCTCCGCTTGTCTGCTCTCACTACCCTGGATGGTGGAACACCGCCACCTGGCGGGACTATCCGGTACTCCTCTCCAGTGCCGTAGAATGACGTCTTCACTGACCTCAAAAGTCTACAGCACCACTGGACAGGCCGCCTCCGCCCTGCATGCCATGGCTCTCCTGCAAATTCACTAAGCCAAGGCACTCAAAGATCTGCACCTGGGTAGTTCCAACCCCGATGTGCTGCAGGAACTGCACTCTGCTCCAACCTCGCTCTCAGAGCTACGAAGGTCACGGCGTAGGCACTCGGGTGGACGATGGCCACACTCGTGGTCCAGGAGCACCACCTCTGGCTGAACACGGTCGAGATGCATGGCGTTGACAAGTCACGATTTCTCAACGCCCCCGTCTCCCAGCTCGGGCTCTTCGGCGACACAATTGACAGCTTTGCCCAGCAGTTCTCGGTGGTGAGGAAGCAGATGGGGACAGTTTCTCACATCATGCCACGGTGCCACTCAGTAAGCACACCCACGCCCCGCCTGCTCACCAAGGGCATCCCCCCTGCGACCAGAAAGCAACAACAGGTAGCTCCGCAACCCGGGCCCAGCTCTCAGCCCCAGCGTCGAGCACCTCGCAGGCGGCGTACACCCCCCGTCTCCAGGACCCCCTCTCGGACCAGAAAAGCTCCGAAGCGCTCCTGAGACGGACAGCCTAGGCAGTCGGATGTTCGCTCCGGAGATGGTTTCAAGACCACTCCGTCCCCCGGTGGAGGGCTGGGAAGAGAATCCTTGTTTTCACCTGCCGCACCACCTTTGGGCTGCGGTACCCACAGAGTGATTTCTTCACTCCCTGGGTCATTCAGCCAGTGTGTGCTGTTCTCACGGTACCCCAGCCCTACATCTCTCCAGTCCCGGTTTCCCGGATGCAGCTCTCTCGCCTCCGGCCCCGCGACTGTCCAACCCCGGCAGGCCAGCGCTGACGAGTTTCGAAGACGCCCTCTCGGGACCTCTTCCTCAGTCTCTAATCCGCCCCCTGCCGGGTGTGCGGAGTAAGGTAAGTGCTTTGAGTCTTTTCTCAGCACCTCAGCCTCGGGACGCTCTTTTGCCTCCCGACACATTATTACCTGCTCCCCCCCGCTCTGAAGCTCCGCCTGGTACGTCAAAGGTGATCATCCCCTTAGTTCCCCTCGCACGGAGCTTGGATGCGTGGTTATCGCTTCCCAACCCGTCACGCTGGTTGGCCAGGACCATCTGACTTGGCTCCACGATTCAGTTCGCCCAGCTCCCGCCTTGTTTCAGCGGTATTCGCTCCACTCTAGTGCGCGGCCAACAAGCCAGTGCCTTACGAGCACAGATTTTTACACTGCTCCTCAAGGACACGATAGAGCCTGTCCCTCCAGCCGAGATGAATAAGGGTCTCTTCAGCACTTACTTCATCGTACCCAGAAAAAGTGGCGGGTTGCGACCAATCTTGGACTTGTGTGTTCTTAACCGGGCTTTGCACAGACTCCCGTTCAAAATGCTCACGCAGAAGCAGATTCTCACCTGCGTTCAACAGCTAGATTGGTTCGTGGCAGTAGACCTGAAGGACGCGTACTTCCACGTCTCTATTTTGCCGCGACACCGACCCTTCTTACGGTTCGCGTTCAACGGCCAGGCGTATCAGTACAAGGTCCTCCCCTTTGGCCTGTCCCTGTCCCCTTGCGTCTTCACGAAGGTCACAGAGGCTGCTCTTGCCCCCTTAAGGGAAGTGGGCATCCGCATACTCCACTACCTCGATGACTGGCTCATCCTGGCCCACTCTCAAGAGTTACTATGCGCTCACAGGGACCAGGTGCTCAGGCACCTCAGTCGTGTAGGGCTTCAGGTCAACTGGGAAAAGAGCAAGCTCGCCCCGGTTCAGAGCATCTCTTTTCTCGGTATGGAGTTAGACTCGGTCTCAATGACAGCGCGTCTCACCAACGAGCGCGCCCAGTCAGTGCTCAGGTGCCTCGCTCGCTTCAAGCCTGGCACAGCGGTCCTCAAAAACAATTCCATAGGCTCCTGGGACATATGGCATTCTCAGCCACGGTCGCGCCGCTCGGGTTGATGCATATGAGACCGCTACAGCACTGGCTACAGACTCGAGTCCCGAGATGGGCATGGCACCACGGCACGCATCGTGTGATAATCACCCCTGCATGCCGTCAGACTTTCAACCCGTGGACAGACCTCTGCTTCTTGCGGCGTAGAGACTGAAGAAGAGGCCTAAGGAGGTGTCTTAAAACGCTGAGGCAGGACCAGAGGCAAGGTAGCTGTCCGGCCTGCAGATTTCCTATTCTTTCAGGAGGGGAAGACCCTGCAGAGGCCACACCCTGCCCAGTCCAGGGGGAGGTACTGTATGGCAAATACACCACGAGGGTTGTGAAGACGGCCCTCCTGAAGATGGCCCTCCTGATCGCGTTAGCCTCAATCAAGAGGGTAGGAGACCTGCAAGCGTTCTCTGTCAGCGACTCTTGCCTGGAGTTCGGTCCAGCACTTTCTCACGTTATCCTGAGACCCCGACCGGGCTACGTGCCCAAGGTTCCCACGACCCCTGCAAGCACTACCTCGGGAGGAGGCAGACCCAGCCCTTTAGTTGCTGTGTCCGGTGCATGCTTTGCATACCTATGTGGACCGTACACAGAGCTTTAGATGCTCTGAGCAGCTCTTTGTCTGCTTTGGTGGATGGCGGAAAGGGAACGCCGTCTCGAAACAGAGGCTAGCCCACTGGGTCGTTGATGCTATTGCCTTAGCCTATCACGCCCAGGGCGTGCCCGCCCCCCTGCAGGTCCGAGCACAGTCCACTAGAAGTGTGGCGTCCTCGTGGGCACTGTGCCACGGCACCTCCCTAGCAGACATCTGCAGAGCAGCGGGCTGGGCAACACCCAATACCTTTGCCAGATTTTACAATCTAAGGGTTGAGTCGGTCTCGTCCCGTGTTTTGTCAGGTCCGAGCCGGTAGAACTCGGTAACGTGGCACAACCGACTGGGTGTTTCCGCTTGCATCTTGCATCCTTCACCAATGTGATCCAGTGCGCCTTCTGTCCCAGGTCAGCCACTGAGCGTTGCTGCCTGGATGTTTTTTTCCTCCCTAGCCTTCTGGCCCACGAATTCAGCAGAGCAACTCGTGGCTAGACCCAGAACGAGTCTTAGGGCTCTGTACTGGGGTCGGGCTCCACGGGCATAGTTCCCTCTTCAGGCTAACTCCCCATGATGTATTCTCCGCGGTACGGTCCCCTTCTCGGTGGACTTGCGTTTCCTTCAGGCAGCCCTGCTGCCTCGGCCCCGTGTCTGTAGAGTCCCCCCTTCATTAGGCTGGACTTACCACCGCGCCGTTTCCCACGTCTGGCTTCACAACCCTCGTGGTGTATTTGCCATAAATTACCTCCCCCTGGACTGGGCAGGGTGTGGCCTCTGCAGGGTCTTCCCCTCCTGAAAGAATAGGAAATCTGCAGGCTGGACAGCTACCTTGCCTCTGGTCCTGCCTCAGCGTTTTAAGACGCCTCCTTAGGCCTCTTCCTCAGTCTCTAAGCCGCCCACTGCCGGGTGCGTGGAGCAGGGTTAATGCTTCGAGTATTCTCTCAGCACCGCCCAGGCTCTCTTGCTCCCTCCCTGGGAATGACCGCCTTCCCCTACATAGGTTGGGCCCCAGCCACTCTACATCCTATGCGAGAGACATAGTGAGAGAGAAGGCCATGGCTGTTGGGCTTGCTCCCATGCTAGCATGTAATACCCTTTTCTCCCAGGGGTGCGGGAAAAAATAAGGTGGATATGCTAAAACTCTTTGAGGGGGCTTTGGGGAGGGCGACGTGCATTCGGTTCAGGTGCCTCTAACACACAACAGCCTGCTTTGCCCTTGCTCCTACAGTCACGTCACACAGTCAGTGCGTGGCGTTTTTATATGGACCCCTTGTGTCACTTCCTTCGACACTACGTCGAGAGAGTGACAGAAGGGGAACGTCTCGGTTACTGTTGTAACCTCCGTTCCCTGAGGGAGGGAACGAGACATAGTGTCCCTCCTGCCACGGCACTAGACCTAGCACTGTAAATGGCCGTGCTTCATCCTTCAGCTCCTCAGTGCAAAATCCTGACTGGCATTCGCTGCCCCGCTTCCCTTTATACCCGTATGTCCGGGGCGGGGCATGCAAATTCTGTCTGCCAACTTGACATTGGCCTTTTCTCAGGTTCAGAGGTACTATTCGGTGTACGAGAAGACCCCTTGTGTCACTTCCTTCGACACCTCCCTCGGGGAATGGAGGTTACAACAGTAATATTACTATTAATATTACAACAGTAACCGAGACGTTTTTTTCTATGGTTTTAACATCAAAATATAATCAGACCATGCACACACTGAATAAGCCACCAAAATACTGCAAATTTTTTTTTACATGCAAACCAATATCAGGGTAATGTGTGGATTTGCTTAAATATTAAGTGTTTAATTTCTGTGCCACAAGTGTCATCAAACAGAATTGCAAAAATAAACATTGTTTTCAAAGAGCTTTCAAGAATACTCACTCCACCAGCCATTGGTCAAACAATCAGATAGTCCCGCCCCAAACTCAAGCTATTGATAGATGTAATTTTCCCTTGAAGGAAACTGACGATACAGCAGTAGATGTAAATTATACCAAAGGAAATAACAATAATCAATAAAAACACAATATTCAAAGAAGTCCATTGTAAAACACCAGAAGATTTCGCCCAAATTGTAATTACAACATGTCAGCTGATTTTATGGCATGTAGATACATATATTTGTATCAAAGATTAATACCTGTAAAAATGTGCCTAATTAACTAATAATAATAAAAAGAAAATAAATTATGACTTGAAACGTTTGTTGTAATGTATCATGTACAGTAATTTAATCGTGGGTCATTATGTTGAATCACAGAAAACAGATTCTTTTTTTTTATCGATTTACAGCCATAATATGTTTTTAATACATATATATAGATGGATGGATGGATGGATAGGTAGAAGAAGAGCGCATTGTATTCAAGTGCACTTTCGGCATTTCAAAAAAGCCTGGTTTCATGTGCCTGGTTTACAGTGGTAGATCGATACTGTACAGTCCTAGTAAAATAAGTCAGTTTGTGTTTGCGATCGTCTGTTGGATCCTCTACTCCTAGCACCTTGAAAGTTTGGGAATTTTGCTGTCTAAAATATATACTAATTTGTGGGCGTGTTGAGTCCGCATTTGTTTTTCATAATTCCTTTATTGAATCAGGTGTCAAAACAATGCAGACAGCTCGTGTAAAAAAATGCCACTATCAGCAGGTAACATTCATTCTTAGTGAAGTGAAAGTTAAGTTTGTTTATAGTCATCTCTCTTTAGGGTAAGATACGAAATACAGTGGCTCCGGAGCTATAGTATGGAAAAATGTTGCATATAACTGGTCTTTACAATGACAATCCTCAAAACACAACCAGGGACAGCTGACATAAGCTAGCGATTTGGCCTTGTTTGCCATAATTCTATACCATATTATGCAATGAGTTTTTTCATGCAATCAAGCGTTATTTTGATCAATTTTCTCTAAAATGAAAATGACTAAATACTAGACATGTTTGGGCACCGAAGGCTCTAAACCTTCAACAGTGGAACCAATATGTACATATCACACTGGCAAGACTTTCTAATTGAATGAACAGGACTGGGCTTCCCATAATCATCTTATGACTCATTTCACTGCTCAAATGATTGCCCAACATCACTCTTTATTCCGGGAAGAGGGTGTTTCATTAACCCTAAACAAAGTTGCCTCCAAACCCTCCATCACGGGGAGAATCGGATCCACCGCTTTGCGGTAAGACATGCCTGGAAGGGTCCATGAATAAGCTCATCATATGGCCTAGACTCAGGCTTCCCCATTATACAATGGCACAGCAATAGAAAGTCAAACCAGAGCATGTGAGTATCAGGCCCAATACAAACACATCTGTGGCCGAGGAGTGCGCCACACACCATTCATGCTAAGTGCTGGACGTCCTGTCGGTTAACATGCCTGCACAATCTCTGTGCGGTCGGAGCAAAAAACAGCAATGCTCGTCCCTTTTGGACTTTTAAAGATGTGTCACTACGGTACCCCTGATTGGCATTCAGCTGGACTTTGTTTGATGCAGACAAATGAAACATTTTCTCCAATTCTTTTTCCCCAGAACATTGGCGGTGGTTTTAGACTGGAGCTATTAGAAGGATTGAAAACAACAAAAAGTAATTCTGTTGAAATTTGCATTGCTTTCATTGCTGACAAAAAAGATCAGGTTTGACTGATTGATAAAAAAAACATATATTATTGTGAGCTACTTTTCATGGGTGCAAGTAGTAAATTCTAGAGACGGTTGTGTGTGAAAATCCCAGGAGATCAGCAGTTACAGAAATAGTCAAACCAGCCCATCTAACACCAAAAATCATGTATGTGATTATCTAACCAGCCAATCATGTGACTGCAGTGCATAAAATCATGCAGATATGGGTCAGGAGCTTCAGTTAATGTTCACATCAACCATCAGAATGGGGAAAAAATGCGATCTCAATAATTTCGACCGTGGCATGATTGTTGGTACCAAATGGGCTGGTTTGAGTATTTCTGTAACTGCTGATCTTCTGGGATTTTCACACACAACAGTCTCTAGAATTTTCTCAGAATGGTGCCAAAAATAAAAAAACATCCAGTGAGTGGCAGTTCTGCAGATGGAAATGTCTTGTTGATGAGAGGGGTCAGCAGAGAATGGCCAGACTGGTTTGAACTGACAAAGTCTACAGTAACTCAGATAACCACTCTGTATAATTGTGGTGAAAAGAAAATTATCTCAGAATGCTAATCTCAGATGCATGTTGGTGCTGTTTTGATGGCACAAGGGGGACCTACACAATATTTGGCAGGTGGTTTTAATATTGTGTATCAATTTAATATCAGTGTATATACTGTGTGTGTGTATGTATATATATATATATATATATATATATATATATATATATATATATATATATATATATTAGGGTTGTAATGTTTCTCGGTAAAAAAACAAAACATACAGTTCACAACCCACGGTTTGGTAAGCATTGGCACCACGGTTCACCTCAAGTTTAATGACGCATCTGGAGCACAGGGTTTGGCGAAGAAAACAAAGCATTAAATAGACCTGCACAGTTACAACTACTGCTAATGCACCTGAATGGATCTGTACATGGATATGCTCTGCCTGTGTCTCACTTGAGTCAACTTGATGACATCACTGTTCTGCACGCATTGTGTGTAGTTGAAAATGGCAATCGCCAAGCAGAGAAAAGGAGCCACTGATAGAGAAGCCTCTTTCTGCTGTTTGGGAACATTTTCTTTTTGTGGTCATTTACAACAGCGATGGTCAAAAAAAGTTTACAAAACAGGCACTGTTTGTAGACATTGCTTGACTAGAGTGCCATATACTGGTAATACATCAATATATGATTAATCATGTATGCCAAAATTGCCATGAGAAAGATAGCTTGCGGCGCACACAGAGCTGCTGATGAGCTGCACTCTGTGTTAATTCAGACATACATGAAACCGTAACTAAATGCTTGTGGTGTTAATTGCCATGATGTTATGTTACCATACTCTTCTGATGAAGATGTGGAATTTCAGAGTATGATTAAAACATTGGAGCCGCAACATCCCTGATCTCACCCATATTAATAGCAAGGCTCCTTTTACATGATGAGTTGAGTTTGAAATGCACTTTATGTGGATGCATGTAGTGTAATAGTGCAGGTATTAAGTTAAAATATTGATGTAGTAATTAAAGAACATTTTTTATAGTTCAGGTCCCTAAAGAAAATTAACCATGGTTTTACTATAATAATATTGTAGAATCATGACTGAAGTAACCATAAATGCTGTCACCAGGATTTACTTAACATAAATAATGGTTTTGATACAATTAACCATGGTTTTACAACAGCAATACTGTAGTTTCAATATAGTAACCATAGTTTTACTATATATTATAATCTTGAGAGTAATGTTGATTTTATGGTTACTTTGATTTGACCTCAGATACTAGAGTTAAACTGTGGTTACTGTAGTAAAACTATGATGTTTTATTAAGGGCAAACCTGTTGAGGTGTCTGTTACCAAATACAGTATTCTTACTTTGGATATTGAAGTAATATAGTTTTTTTCTGAACATAGCAAAAACCGAACTTAGAATACTTGAATGTAATGTATAGTATAATTAGACTTGATTTTATCTATCAGGAGTTTATGTGGATTTAGGGAATAATGGGTTTCAGAAATTGTGTACATAAAGTTCTGCACTTCACATTTTGTCTCATCTGTATATTTAAGAAAGTGTAAATAACACAAGCCTGATCTCAAGAAAATTACATGACTGTGTTGACAATGTTCAGCTAATATTCATTTCTTGGTTCTTTAATATAATTTTTATTTAATATTACATAATATTTCTTTAATACAATTGTCCTCAACCACATGGCCTTCGATTTAGAGGTCGAGAAAGTTTTACATTTGAAAAATGCACAATTATAACAGAGGCATATAATTAAGAAAGTAAATATAATCAATTTTGATTTCATGATGTCTTTAAATAATGATTTAGATGTCAAAAGTAAAAAAAAAAAAGAAAGACAAATAAATGTTGTTACTTGGCCAGCAAAACTCTTTCCTCTCTTCAGTTTTGGTCCAGAGTCCCACCCTGTCCCTCTGAGGTTAAAGCTATGCCTGCTACTGTTTCCCACAGAAGAAATACCTGACCCATTCAGCATATCTGCACCTCTTAATGCCTCAAATCTCATCTGCACCTCTTCCAGGGCCCAGAAATTATATTTCATCTAAGTATGCCTGAGCAAAGTACTTCCCCCACATCTAGCAGGATAGGGTTGTTTATCTCAAAAATAACGAGGAGGAGAAAATCAGAGAAACAGAATGGAAATGTTTATAAAAGCAGTCAATATTATCCTTCAGATCTTTTTAAGTTGTTAAATGAACAGTATTCCATACACTTGGGATTACAGACTCATGGTAATGGCCAGGAACAAAGAGTGTTGCCATAGCAACAGGGGATCCAAAGAGGTCATCAAAGGTCAGACAGTCGGTTGAACACTGAGGGACAATAAAATAAATCATATTGCCTCCAGAGAAGTGTTTGATTTAAAACACTTACACCAAGCATTGAGAACGTCTGAAAAAAAGAAAGAACTAAATGGTGAGAGCGGAGGGCAGCTGCTGTGTGTTAGGCTGTAATGAGATCGTCTCTGTGGCCCTTCATACCCTGTGCTCCATTGCAGAATGGAAAAAGGCCTTTTAATCTGCTGGTAGAAGCCCCTTGTTTCTCTGTTGCTTTTTCATGTGGCTTGCAATGTTTTCACAGATTACTTTTCCTTTACGCCCTTCATTTAGACTACTTGTTGTAATTGTATTATTTTCATTAATTTGCACCCTATTAATGACACCCTAGAGTGTTCATTGAATTTGCACCAAAGTTTTGTTCAGAACGTCTACAGAAGTTTGAAAAGTCATTGTAAATGTAAAGGCCATGTAGGTTTGGGGTTTGGGGTTTGGTTTAGGGGGTAGGGTTCATCAAATATGCAGTCCTGTTGACTATACTTCATTTACAACTAAAAATACAACTCGCATTTTGCGAAACTCTTTGGAGATTTCAGGTGGAAACTGGAGTTCACACGTGCCCATAAGTTCAACAACCCTTCTAGCCTCTGTCGATGGGGGCAGTGGTTTGATTTCAGTAAGCACAAACCCATTTCAGCTGAAGAACTTTCTGCCCACTATCACTGCATTCACAGAGAGATAAGTCTGAATATTTATGGTTATTTATAGTTTGTTTTTGCCTTCGGTACAAAGTTTGGGTTATGGGTTCAAATAATACAAAAAAAATCTATAAAACGGTGGACAGTTATTCAGTCCATTACACTAAGTAGTTCCCTTTCGGAGAACTCGAGCTGCATATGATCGCTATGGGACACCATCCAAGTGTTACTTGGTCTGAAGCCTTTATACAATCATGCCAATTTTTGGAATAATGGTGCTTAAGCTTGGCACTTACTTTCGCGCCATTGAGTCAGATTTTCTGTTCTTCAGTGCACGAATTGTCTAAGCAGGTGTTTGTTTCTAGTTACTCACGCCAAAGTGAGGATTATTTTTCTCCTTTTGAGTGTTAAACACGTAAGCACGTTGTTGGCACAGTGTAAAATTCAGAGCAATTTCAATGTGTTTTTTTTTTTTTCAAACATTACAAGGGACAGACGAGGACAATGGCGCTTCGTCGAGGCTTGCAATTTCTTACCTCAAGGCATTATCCCAACTTGTTCCAGTTCTACGGCCTCCAGATTTGGAGCCCATGTTTGTCACCCTCTCCCTGAGCGAAAGCATGAGTCTCGTTGGACATGCTCGGACGCTTAGCTCGACGGCCATTTTCTGATGAACAATGCGTGCGAAAGACCATGCGCATTGTGAGCCGTCAGCATTAAAAAATGCTGTATGAGAGAATTTGTCATTGGAACGTTTTCCATATTGCCTTTTTCTGTGTTGTTCTGGGAGAATGCACATGAATAAGGCAATGGAGGAGCGGCCTCTGGCTCTCTCTCTCCCCCCTATTCGAAGCAAACTGCTCACGGCAGAGGGGATCATGCATGGACCGGTGAGCCCGGCCACAGAGTGAGGGGGCTGGAAAAAGAGAATATTCCCCAACTGAGTGATGGCGAACCAACACACAGAGTGCTTGTATGGTGCCATAATTATTTTGTTATTCTATCAGGAGATGAGAGGTATTTTAACTAATTTTATCCATTTCATGGATCACATGGGCGTTCTGGCGAGAGGAGAGACGTGCACTGCTATCTCTGCTCGATTTTTCAATGGCAGCATTGATGTCACTCTTTTCAGACAGCTTTTGGATCTACACATGATTTAGTTGTTTTTGCAGTCCAACTAAGTGCATCGCGTTAAGGATACGGCTAACGCTGGGGAACGAGTTGGTCAGGGCGTTGCTTTTGTTTGCAAGGGAGAGAGACAATGAACTTTGTGCCACCTTCTATGAATCGAGGTTAGCAAACGTTTATCAATTGAGTCTCTTGTCGGTAGACATTCTCTTGTCTCTTGCATTATGTGCAGGGTACACAGGCTTAGAACTTTAGGCCCGTGCCTTTTGTAGAAAATCTGACTTGATGGTGCAAAAGCGAGCACCTTTATGGAGCCTGTATCAGCCAATAAATTGCTGTGATTGAATAAGGGCTCCAGACCACATGACACTCGGACGGTGTCCCATAGTGATCATATGCAGGTTAAGCACGTAACCGAGACGATTTTAGACACGTCTTATGCCTTCTGTTCATTGTCATTATTCACTCACAGTAGCTGGCAATTACAATTCAGGCATCGGGGGTCAAAGTTTATAACTGGTATTTCCTATTATGATGAAAACCCTACAGAATTGAAGGCCACAGAGTGAATGTTCCACATTATTACCTGAGTAAAGAAAACACAGGGAGGAATTCCATCAGTCACAGTGGCCAGCAGTCCGAATAGTGGCAGGAAGACAAAACAGGAAAGTCCCTGATGACGCTGTATTAGTTGGGAATTTAAAACTTTATACCACGTTTGCTCTCAGGCCACACACTGAATTAAAAACTTAAGCCTCCCAAGTTCCTCTTTCTCTCTGCAAGGATATTAGATAATACTGTTAGATAATATTATTAGATAATAAGTAATATATTAGATAATAAGTAATTTAATAAGAGAATGTTTAACCCGTTTCTTTGCCCAGGTGTAATGTTGGTTTAGTGTGCTACTGCACATGTCTCATGGTATTAGGTTTAATTATCATATGGGCTTGGTTTGGTTTGGTTGGTCTCGACACTGTAAAACAATCATTTTCTTTTTTCTTGTATTCTAATAAAAATATCTAAAGATCCTTAAAGGAATGTGCCATGTTCAATACAAGTTAATCTCAATCGACAGCATTTGTGGCATAAAGTTGATTACCACTAAAATTTATTTCAAATCGTCTAAAAAAAAAAAAGCTAAAAGCTAAAATCTTGGTTCCAATGAACCACTTTAAAGTGAATGCACATGAAAGTGAATGCAGACAATTTTTGGAGGGTTTAAACACAGAAATGTGAAGCTTATAATTAAAAAAAACACTTGCATTAATTCTTCTGTTAAAGCACATATTATTTGAGCTGTAATGTTGTTTAAATTTTACTTTTTACAATAATTTTAGAGTTTGTTACATCATCATGGCAACAAAGTTGTAAAATTGGCTATAATGAGGAGGCAGGAACTGGCTGAACAGTCAACGTTAAGTTTAATGATATAAATGAACTTAAAACAACATAAAATATAAGGACACATAGACACACATGCAGCTCGGCTGCGTGCATCTCTCTCTCTCTCTATCTGGTGTCTCCGACTCCTCTTTATCTCGCTCTCCCGCTGATCATCTGATTTAGAGCCAACCAAGCACCCTAATGGCCTGGCCATGCCCTCCTCCTCTTCATCACACATTCAGGCCAGGGTGCAACCGGACTGTCTTACACCCCCCCCCCCCCCCCCCCATTTATGTAGGAGAGACGCTGCCCTTCTGGCTGATCTCTCAGCCGGTGGGCCGCCCTGCATCCTGGGAACCTGAGGAGAGATGAGGGGAGGCGTGGGGAGAGGGAAATGGCGAGCGGGAGAGAGAGAGAGAGAGAAGCTTGCTTGCCGGTCCTGGAACACATTGTTGCCCGGCCCCCAACCACTCCTTTGTCCTCTGGTAATGACAGCTCGCTCCTCCCCCAACGGACAGCAGGGAGTCTCCGGACCCTTGCGGACAGAACCCCTTCTTCGGCAGACGGCAGTGGTTCGTCCGTCTCTCAGTAGCCGGCAGCGACCCCTCCATCCCCAGGCAGATAGCCACGGATGCTCCTTTTGCGGACAGCAGTGGCAAGGACTCAGCGACAGTGCATCCCTCCTCCCTCCCGGAAATTGGCCCCACTCTATCAGGTAAAGGTGGGCAAGGACAAGGCAGGAACCGGCTGAACAGTCAATGTAAAGTTTAATGATATAAATTAACTCAAAACAACATAAAACATAAGGACACACAGACACACATGTAGCGCGGCCACGTGTGTCTCTCTCTCTCTCTCTCGAACTGGTATCTCCCTTTATCTCGCTCTCCTGATGATCATCTGATGATCATCTGATCATCCGTGCAAGATTATCACATTGGTATAAGTGTGTAATTGAAGGTGGTTCTGTAATACTATCCTTAAAATTAGTTGTTTTTCAAAATTCCTTATAGTAAAAGTGTTTTGATATCATAACATAGCAGTGTGTGAGTAATAGTGTTAATAAAAACCTCAGTTGTTGTAGCGCTTCTAGTGTTTATTTCACCAGGAAACTGTGGCGAAACATAGAACGTGGCACATTAAAGTCAGTTTACAAAATGTTTGTTATAGTGATGTTCATTCTATGTGACTAGTTTTTTTTTTGTTTTTTTTTTGCAGGAAAACAAGACAAAAATACTGGTTCGAATTTTTGTTTTGTAGTGTATTAAATATCTGACATTATATTCTTTTGGTATGCCACTAGCCTACAAATTTTATGTAGATGCTCATGTGCAGCACTTTGGTATACATTTGTTGTTTTTAAACGTGCTCTATAAATAAAATGACCTTGGCCTTGACCTTAGTATCACAAACTTAGACTCATGATTATGATCTTATGATTAGTTGTTTTATCTTGCCAACAATCCATGTTATTTTCAAGTGTTCTGCCTTATTGTCGAGGTTTCGCATTCAGCTTGCTCACAGGTGATCTAAATACAATTTCTATACAAATTTTTCAAACATATTTAATCAAACTACACAATGATCACTGTAAGACATTATAGATATTACAGTTTCATTTTTGTTTTTGTTAATGCATGATTTCCTGTAAAGCTGCTTGAAATGATGTGTGTTTTGAAAACCTCTACACAAATAAAAATGACTTGTCTTGACTTGACTTCCATTGTTTGGATGAAATGGGATAGTAGAAAGGTATTTAAAGATGAAAATGTTACACTTTTTTTAGTGTGAAAAGATATTTAGTATCAAAAGTTCATGGAGTTCCTCTGTTTATTCAGTATATAGTTCCTTCGTGGAATGGAAGTCTTAATGTGAGCCATGACTGACCTCTAAAAGCAATTCAAAGTAACTGAAATTGTAAAGTGAGTATGGGTGGTATTCATTGAAGTCCACTTTTGAAGACTTTGGGAGAATGAAGGTTGAAGTTTGATAGCACGTTGGGACAACAGTCTGGACTGTGTTAATGTTGAGTATGTCAGTGAAAACATGTGTGATTTGGGAAGAACATCTCTCGAGCACACAACGGGGGATGCCGTCCAAGCCATGAGCTTTGTGAGGAATTATTTTTAACATGCTGTTCCACGTGTCATGGATTATTGCTGTTGAAGTGATAGTCCATTTTTTGTTGGAATTTGGAGGCATTGGCTTTTTTGACACAGATGAAAGGATTAGTCCTAGATGAACTGTCATTTTGTTGTACTTCCAAGGTTTACTGTGCCAAGCAGCTGCCATTGAGATGAGAGGGACTTCTTATGTATAGCTCTTTCCAGCTATTATAGACCTCACTGGTCAAGCCTGAGAAAGTTACTTTTATTTTCCAGTTGGCTAAAATGGCAATAAACAGGTATCTAGTTGGTCTGGAGAGGTTAGCCTTTAGCCTAATGTGGACACAGGCTCTCTTATTGTGTTTCAGTTCATCATACCGTTTGTTGTGCCTCCTCTGATGGATTGGCCTGCAGTTTCTGGCAGTGTAGATAGATCCTTTTCCATTTCCAATTGCAGCTTAGCATATTGTTGTCCACTGCATTCTTTGCTAATGTCCAGCAGTGTTTCAGGAACTACAGTAGTCACAAAAAGAAACAAAAAGCACTGCTGTTATAGAGACCCCTGCAAATTTCACACAGAACTTACAGCTGTTGAATATCAATTAATGTCAATATGAAATCACATGGCCTGTATTTAAATTCCTTAATCTGTGCAGTTTATTACAAAGAAATAATGTAATTGTAACCAATTGCCCAATAGCTTTTATTCAGTATTTTGGCTACTGTGGTAATGTGGTATACCTAAAATCTTTCCAATGGTTAATACACTAATATAGCACAGGTTTTAGCAATAAATAAATGAATGAATAAAACCCCACCCCCTTTATTTATTCTCAAACATTTCTATTTCTATTGCTATTGTGTTCATCGATTTAATGGCATTATAAAATCTTTGACCTCTCATTTCTCTGTTTGAGTTCTAGACGTTGTCTCTGCTCACTGTGAAGCAGCTCTACTTGTCTGTGAGCTAACAGTATCGTTAGCCTCATTTAATGTAATTTTAAGCCATTTGCTTGAGTAAGATCTGGGTATGTGGAAGGCAAATGTTTTAAATGATAGTAGCCTGATTTCTGCGCTCATAGTTATACTGTTGACAGAGTTAAGGCACACACACCCTCCATGCACACCGTCAGACAGAAAAGGAAATTTAAATAGAATCACATAAACCCCACATTTCTCACACATGCTCAATCTACATGGTTGCACCATCCACTTTTTTTTCTTTCAATTGCATCATTTAGCTGGGCAGTAAATCAACCAGATATTGTCCATGATACATTTTAACTGATACAATTTCAAGTAGCCCTGCGGTGTGACTATCCTCATCAAAATAAATTTGGACTGAAATACTATTAAAATATGTTGCATTTATCTATTTGGGGCCTGTTATATTCTGCCTTTTAAATGTAAAGGAAATTAGATATTTTCCAAGCTTCTTAGTTAAAAAGAGGAAGAATTTTACCTCCTATTAATCCAATGTTTAATCTTCATTGAACTACATTTTTATTTAATTCAGTTCTGCTGTGTGTTATACACTAAAACTACTTAAAACAGCATATTTAAAATGTTATAATCATTGTGGCTGTTGTTTTCATTACCTCATTTTACTTGAGAGGCTACATGGAACATTTGTACTTTTATACAGTGAATCCGGCAAGTATTCACTGCGCTTCACTTTTTCCACATTTTGTTATGTTACAGTCTTATTCCAAAATGGATTAAAGTCATTATTTTCCTCAAAATTCTACAAACAATACCCCATAATGAAAATGTGAAAGACGTTTGCTTGAAATCTTTGCAAATGTATAAAAAATACAAAACGAAAAAAAAATCGTATTACATATGTATTCACAGCCTTTGCCATGACACTCAAAATTGAGCTCGGGTGCATCCTGTTTCCACTGATCATCCTTGAGATGTTTCTATAACTTGATTGGAGTCCACCTGTGGTAAATTCAGTTGATTGGACATGATTTGGAAAGGCACACACACCTGTCTATATAAGGTCCCACAGTTAACAGTGCATGTCAGGGCACAAACCAAGCCATGAAGTCCAAGGAGTTGCCAGTAGACCTCCGAGACAGGATTGTATCGAGGCGCAGATCTGGGGAAGGGTACAGAACAATTTCTGCAGCATTGAAGGTCCCAATGAGCACAGTGGCTACCATCATCCATAAATGGAAGAAGTTTGGAACCACCAGGACTCTTCCTAGAACTGGCCACCCGGCCAAACTGAGCGATCGGGGGAGAAGGGCCTTAGTCAAGGAGGTGACCAAGAACCCGATGATCACTCTGACAGAGCTCCAGCGTTTCTCTGTGGAGAGAGGAGAAACTTCCAGAAGAACAACCATCTCTGCAGCACTCCACCAATTAGGCCTGTATGGTAGAGTGGCCAGACGGAAGCCACTCCTCAGTAAAAGGCACATGACAGCCCACCTGGTGTTTGCCAAAAGGCACCTGAAGGACTCTCAGACCATGAGAAACAAAATTCTCTGGTCTGATGAAACAAAGATTGAACTGTTTGGCCTGAATGACAAGCGTCATGTCTGGAAAAAACCAGGCACCGCTCATCACCTGGCCAATACCATCCCTACAGTGACGCATGGTGGTGGCAACATCATGCTGTGGGGATGTTTTTCAGCAGCAGGAACTGGGAGACTAGTCAGGATCGAGGGAAAGATGAATGCAGCAATTACAGAGACATCCTTGATGAAAACCTGCTCCAGAGCGCTCTGGACCTCAGACTGAGGCAAAAGTTCATCTTCCAACAGATCAACGACCCTAAGCATACAGCCAAGATAACAAAGGAGTGGCTACGGGACAACTCTGTGAATGTCCTTGAGTGGCCCAGCCAGAGCCCAGACTTGAACCCGATTGAACATCTCTGGAGAGATCTGAAAATAGCTGTGCACCAACACTCCCCATCCAACCTTGAGAGGTCCTGCAAAGAAATTGGGAGAAACTGCCAAAAAATAGGTGTGCCAAGCTTGTAGCATCACACATAAAGACTTAATGCTGTAATTGGTGCCAAATATGCTTCAACAAAATATTGAGCAAAGGCTGTGAATACTTGTATACATGTGATTTTTTTCATTTTTTATTTTTAATAAATTTGCAAAGATTTCAAGCAAACTTCTTTCATGTTGTCATTATGGGGTATTGTTTGTAGAATTTTGAGGAAAATAATGAATTGAATACATTTTGGAATAAAACTGTAACATAACAAAATGTGGAAAAAGTGAAGCGCTGTGAATGCACTGTAAATTAATTTGTATTGAAATTAATTAGGGAAGGCAGAAATGATGAATGATAAAGAAAAAATTAAAAGAAAGAGTGAATAGTTACAGCATGTAAAAACACAGACTTTCCCTTATACAAACACATGAATTGAAAATAAAATCTTGATGCTAAAAGTTTCATGCCCGCATTCATTTGTCAACTACCCAAATACATATATAACTGTCATCAATTAAAGAAGACACACAACTTAATTGCTAGAACATAAAAATACACGCAGCGACTTAAATGTCGAGAAACCATAAACCATACAAGCATACACAAATAACACCAACATGCACACATACTGACACAAAACAAATTTAAGTAGGTGTTGAAATCAGTTTTCAAAGCCTGTAAAATGTTGTTACAGTAGTAAGCATGGACAACATGAGAAAGGACAAACCCTGGACTTTAATCATTTTAGTCCAGCACAGCTCCCCCAAGCGCTACTAACCTTATTATAATTACACACTGCACGGTTATTACATCACAATAGTTATATGTTCAGGTGTGGAACTACTCTGTCATCATCCAATCTCTGTATCTACTGACAAACTCAGTTTGGTTTGATGTAAATTCTCTATGCATTATAACAGAGTTATAGAGTACGCTACAAGACTGAATCACTTTGGCCTGTGTACATTTAAACACTCATGTTTATTGTTTTTTGTTGTGTTGTTGACAATGTGGTTCAGACATATAGGTATAATTCACCCAAAACTTAAAATTCTCTCATTATTTACTCACCCTCATGATATCCCAGATGTGTATGACTTTCTTTCTTCACCAGAACTCATTTCAGTAGGTCTTTAAAATGCAAGTGAATGGAGATTTCTCTTTTGACGCTTCAAATATCACATGTAGTCAACATAAACATCATCCATACATCTCCAGCAGTTATAGTAATGTCCTCTAAAGTGATATGATCACTTTTGGTGTGAAAAAGATCAATATTTAAGTCATTTTTAACTATGATCCAGCATGAGGATAAGCTGCACTAGAGGGTGGAGATCACGTGGTCTCCTGTGTGACATATACATGTTGCCATAATACCGACGTAATCTCACATTCTTTACTCCAGGATGAGCACACAAATGCACCATTGTGAGTAAAGAAACAGACGAATACAGATCTAAACCAAAACCAATGAAGCTTCTATACAGCATTCCTCCTCCTCACTTGTAAACAGCGCCGCTCTTCCGACTGCGTTATATGTGTGTCAGTTCTCGCTTGTGTCAAATGCCAATGTGATTATGTCAAACACGTATACCACTGCTGACCAGAAGCATACTTTAGAGTTTAATAAGTATTTTTAATACTTAAATATATATCTTTTTCACACCAAAAGTGATCATGTCACTAAAGAAGACATTAATTTAACAGCAGGACATTTTAAGGACCTACTGAGCTGAAATATTTTTCTTCAAATGTGTTCTGGTGAAGAATGAAAGTCATTGTCTGGCCTCACAATCTTGTGTAACAGAATTACACTTCTTTTGATTGATTCAATATATATGAAAAGTGTGTGTATGTGTGTGTGTATGTCTGGAGATAAATTGGTAATATCTGGATGTGGTGTTGAATCAGTTTAGTTTGAGAGGTGTAATCTTTTCTGCCAAGCTCAATTGTTCCTGAATAATCAGAAGTCGTAGAGGTGTCAATCTGAAAATCCCTGATTCATTTCAATAGTGCATACATAATTAAGACCCTTTTAGTTTCCAAACAAGTGTGCCACTGCATCCGACTCTTGCATTGTTCTATCAGCCAAATTTTGGTTTGAGAGCATCAGGATGATAATGAAGCCTCTTACGTGACTCTTTTTAGTTGTTATGTAACCTATTAAAACATTAGTTAATAAAAGTTGGATTTAAAGTTATACTCTGAGAGTGAGCTCATTGTAGCACTTTTAATTTTAAAAGTACACACACACACACACACACACACACACACACACACACACACACACACACACACACACACACATGTTGGTCTACCTATCATTATGAGGACTTTCCATAGACATAATTTTATAATACTGTATAAACTATAGATTCTATCCCCTAAACCTAACCCTAACAAAAAACTTTCTGCATTTTTACATTTTCAATAAAACATAATTTAATATGTTTTTTAAGCTATTTAAATTATGGGGACACTAGAAATGACCTCATAAACCACATTTAAAGCATAATACTCAATTACCAGTTTGTAACCTAAAAAATTGTACTTGTAAACCACACACACACACACACACACACACACACACACACACACACACACACACACACAGGTGGCTTTACAACTAAACTGTCTTTTTGGGTGATTCATGAAAAAGACCTGGTTCAAAAGAGTCACTGTTACGACTCTCTCGCATTGGGTTTGTTGTTACGTGTGGTGCAGCGAGCTCGTCATCACAACAGAACGAGTGAAAAGTGGCGCGAGACACACTGGTGCGTGCTCTAAAGATGTATTCAGTAACTCACAAGATGATACAGTATCTAACAAAACTGCATATGAATGCACAAAACCTGACTGTCGCCAATGGTGACTAGATTTTAAGTTATTGTCACAATCAATTATTTTTGGTCGCATTTGTGACCATTTTAGTCCCAATCTGGAGCCCTGTACCAGGTGATATGTCTTTGCAGATTGGCTTTTGGATAAAAGTGGTTTGTATTGGAGAACTCTGCCAAAAATTCCAGCTTTGTGATGTCCACAACGTTCAGTATTTGTTGAGACTGGGTCAAAGAGGTGCTGATTCAGGCCTGTGGTAATTCCTGAGGCTGCATTTTTGTGACCTTACTATCCTGTGAAGTGTCTGTCTATCCTTGCTTCAACTTGTAGAAAGAAAGGGAAAGGTAATAATGCTTGGTGCGTACTGCACGATTTCCACGATTTTGCAGTCTGAGACAAAACTAGTTGAAAGGGCCACAAGCCTCATTTCATTTCCCTCAGAATTCTCTATTGCCAAGATCTATAGGAAGTCAGACACCCCAAATGGCAACGCCTTTAGCTAAATTAAGTTATTTGTAAAAAGTTAAAGAAACAGTTTTAAACTGTTGTTAAGGTATTTTTTTTAGGAGGTTAAATGAGCAATATGTAACAATGATATCAAGTGTTTAAAATGTACTTCAGTCCAAATTCAAAATACTGGATAGAGTAGTCTCCCTTCCCCCTCCTCGTCCCCAGACTCGAAACTCACGTGGGTTGCCCGGTTGAGGACACGTAACAGGAACAAAACAATGCCTTACGCTGTAAGTTCATCAGCTAATTTATACGTATGCAATGTTTTTATGGTTTGCAAATTATAAACCAGCTCATGTGGATTATTTATAACTCTGTCAATGTTAGTAGACGTATTGCTGGCTTTCATGGCTGCAGTGTGCTGTGTTTGCCCGCTAACTTTCAGATCTGGCAACCCCAGGTGTCGCAATACTATTGGGAACAAACAGAAATTCCAGCCCAGAACGGACATTTCAAAGTAGCATATACTGTCTGTAGCATTGTTTTCGGAGAAGCCAGTATTTCAACTTAGCATATTTCCTAAATCTCTAATAACATTTGATAATGTTATGCTTTAGTACAGTAAATATATTATATTGCAGCTTTAAACAGTGGGATGCGTACTGTGCAAACCAGAGTGAAACAATAAAGGACAGAGAAATCACACAGTGCACCTGCCTTAAGAAAAAGACCGTTCTAAAAAATACATTTAGTTTTTGTTTCAAAAACTGCAACCATATAAACAGCTTCTCTCAATCCCTGACACTATTTAACACATCAAATCATTTAGACCCCGTTTCCACCTGGTATTAAGATGCGTCTTAATACCAGGTCGCTTAAATGCTTTTCCTGTGATCATGTGTGATTGGACTTGGAGGGAACGGACTGTTTCATGATGACATACTACATCAATCACTGTGTCAGTGTGTTCCTGCATGATAATACACTGCAACAAAGTCAGACAAAGAATCTGTGGAAAAAAAAATGGCATGCTATTTCTCCCAGATGCATCTGAAATTTAATCTAAGCACAAAAGCAACATTTCTAGCAGAGTTGTCAGTTATTTTAGTGGATTACATGTATTAACCTGAGCTGCAGATGTTCCTGTGTAAAGGGATTAATGGAAAGGAGGAGGTGAGAACTGGCTTGACAATATAAATAATATTTTAATGAAGAACTTAACTAAAAAGACAAACACACAAAGGTGTCAGACAGCTGCCCGTAAATCTCTCTCTCTCTCGGTCCCACTGCAGTCTCCAGTCGGCCTTTATCCCTCTCTGAGTCTTGATTAGCCTGATTAGGGGCCGGGTGTGTAGCATCACGACCCGGCCCCGCCCTCCACCTTTCCCTGGGGAGGGGCGTGCCTAACTATTTTAAAAAAGGGAGGGAAAGGCCAACGCGGAGCGGCAGTAGGAGAGAGAGAGAGGAAAGAAAGAGAAAAAAAACACTGACTCGCTTGTTCTCCGAAACGCCGTAGCTTGGTCCTCGGCCACTCCTCCAACCTCCAGCGGACAACAGCCGTGCCTCCCCGGACAGATCGGATGTAGTCTTCCAGCCTCTGGAGGACGGAACAGGTGAGGGGTGGCACGTCACTGCTGCCGGGACACATACAGAATAGATTAGCGTTTACACATCAAATGTAATGCGTTCAGATGCTTTTTTGGACCACATACGCATGTGGTTTTTGTGATCCAATCACAAAACATTTTAGACCCCATTTAGACCTGTATTTAATCTGATTACCAAAAACGCATCTTAATACTAGATGGAAAAGGGGTCTTAAATATCATTACACATTCAGTATACATTTCCAAGGCACAGATAATCTGATCTATTCTATGTCAAACTAATTTTTTTATGATTTCTGATGGCTGCAGTTTAATACCATGTTTGGCTGATTCTTGAGACTTTGGACAAAACTGGCTACAGTTTTATGTACCAAGGAATTATTTTGGATAAATCTGCTCTGTTTGGATAAATCTATTTTGAATGAATCTGCAGATGTTTGGAGGTATTAATTTACATTTTGGGCAACTTCCTTATTTTCAATTTCACACAAAATATTTTTTTCTTTCCTATGCTCTCTCATCAAACTCATCAGATCCAAAACAATATTGTGCAGAATGCAATGTGAAATATTTATAAACCTCTTCCTTCTGTTAGGAAATATAATATTGTCTCTTTTAAAGATGCATGTTTCAATTTCTATTTCAGTTTATATAAAAGATGAAGGTCAACCAGCATGACATTTTAACTGATCTATGGTTGAAATGAGAAGTGTTTGGGACACCTGTTTGAAACAGGTTCGTTGTGTGCATTTCATATTTTTACACGGGGGTCTAAATGATTTGATGTGTTAAATAGTGTCAGGGACTGAGAGAGGCTGTTTATATGGTTGCACTGTGTGATTTCTCTGTCCTTTATTATTTCACTCTGGTTTGCACAGTACGCATCCCACTGTTTAAAGCTGCAATATGTAATATATTTACTGTACTAAAGCATAACATTATCAAATGTTATTAGAGATTTAGGAAACATGCTAAGTTGAAATACTGGCTTCTCCGAAAACAAATATTTTTTGCCGCTTTTCTCTCTAATGCTTACATTGAATGCTTTGTAAGTATGTAGGCCTAACAAAATATACTTGTTTGGTTTAATTCTTTGTTTGTTTATTTGTTTGTTTTAGAGTCCAGATACTTCTGAATTTATTTATTTACTTATTTGTTTGTTTATTTTAGATAAAGAGTCCAGATACTAATTTTTTGTTTGTTTGTTTGTTTGTTTGTTTAAATATAGACTCCAGATGCTCCTGGATACTTAAAGATTTATTTATGAATTTAATTGTTTTTCATTGACTTGAACTTGTGTTGCCGGCATGATCACCAGGGCTAAATTTTTCAGGTTACAAGTTAATCCATGGCTCAGAGTACATCCATGGAAAAAAGTTCTCCATGACTTAATGTAATGACCTGGATAACTGAGAACCTTCAGGAACAGACAACGCTTTTCAGAATCACTTCTGCTTCAGTTATTTACCTTTTCATTTCTCCAAGCTGGGGGCAAATATAAATCATGAGGACAGAAAAGCCCACATCACAGCCAGTGCCCCATAGGGTAAAAGCTCCACTCTATTTGAAAGACTTAGCTGTTTCCAGTTTAGCTGCCAAACCCCCTTAATAAATGCTAGCATAAATAATATTCAGTAATCTTAAGAGAGAGCAAGTCAGTTCACACCAATTATGCAGATGTAAGACTCCAAATTGACTTCTGCAAACAGGTGAAATATGACTTTTATGAAGCCTTGTAGATGAAGTTAGGCAGGCTGCAGTATAATCTATAGGTTGTGAATTTGATCAGAATAATGCTCTGGGGTTCCACTAAACTGGTATCATACAGTGTGATTGAATCATTCATTCTTGATGAAAGTTTGTATTTAATGCAGTCAAAATTTCATGGTAACTTCTGGTCAATAAGGTCAATAAGTAAGCTAGAACCGCCCATATACAAAATTGTATGACTCACATTTTTCATAGTAATCAAGATTGCAATGCAATTGACATGCATCACTGGATTTGAAATATAGACAAACTTTGTCTAAGAATATCGTTTTATCACCAATCTAGCAATCCTGTTGGAATTTGTTTCCATGACCAGTTCTGGCTTACTTGGTGCCCTAGGCGAGATCTGTCATGGTGCCCCCCTTAAATTCCCATGGCAAGCCAGGGACAGGATGGCACAATTCGGGGCACCTTTCTCCCATCGCAATCCTAGATGCCTGCCTATATCGCCTGTGCCAGGATTCACTACTGCATGACTTCCACGCAATGTTGACATAGGACAACTTACTGTCGAGACAGACCCCCTATGTTTATAGCCTGATCTCATGGGGAAAAAATTGTCCACTGAGTGGCACCAAAAGCAAGTTAATGTCATGGGATACGGTGTTTGAAGGGAGGACGCAAGTGCAGATAGCATCAATGAGCATTTAATTTATATAAAAGAAAACAAACATAACAAAAACTCTCATGGTGCAGAAAACAAGAGAACAGAAACAACCTTGAAAAAATACAAACTGAACTAGAGCTTAATAGGGAAGTTATACAGGACACACGAGGACTTGACCACAGGGAAACAAACGATTGAAGTGAAACAATCCAGCACAGGACAGCATACACGGGTAAAGGGAGATAATAAAGGGAGAGAAATCAAACAGGTTAACTAGGGACAGGTGAAACCAATGAACTAAATATATCTGCAAGCAGTGATGACAGACACAAGCACCATGGCTCCATTTCCACCCGGTGACTTTTGGAAAACAATGCAAGGCGGACACATGAATTTTGCATTTGACATTATTCTAAACAATTTTGGAGAAATTTGGGTAAATACAAGGGGACTATTTTTAATGGTGGTGGCACTATGACCGTGTACCAAAATAGTCACATCCATGTGATTAGCCCCCAAGTCTAAACATACGTCTCAATTTTTATCTAAATCACACATTGCACACAGAAGATATGAGACACTTCCTGTTTCCAAATTTCACAATTAATTTAATGTCTTGCCATGGCAATACCGTTCCGTTCGATATGTCAAAAATCTGTTCAAAATTTAGCATCTTCAGTGTCTTGGCATAATGTTGTCTAAATGTGGTGACATAAATCCCGCAGGAGGAGTATTTAAAAGTTTTAATTTAACCTTCTGCGGTCTATTTTGCAATTAGAACATTACAATGAAAACATATTTTTAAATGTTAAGAGTGCATTTTTAAAACATGCAACATGTGAGCAACAGTAGTCTACTTATGCTTCATGTTCCCCATCTGTCGCTCACTTTGGCGTTGTGTCGAAGAAGCGGGTCTCTAGTGGTCTCTCTTGAGCGGCGAATATGCCTCTGATCTATGAAAAAGGCCAATGAGAAGTTGGCAGCCAGTATTTGTATACCCCGCCCCGGACATACGGGTATAAAAGCAGGGAAATACGCTGAGTTCATTCAGAAATTTTCTTCGGAGCTGATGGTTGTACTGCAGCGAGCCTTTCTTGGGTACAACGAAGTAAGGGCTTTAGAAACCCATCTTCTTTTCGGTTGAAGGGACAGGCTCTATCGCGTCTTTGAGTAAAAGAGTAGCGATTTCTGCATGCAGGGACTTGGCGTGTTTGCCGTATACTGCGGTAAAGCGGATGCCCGCAAAGGGGGGCGGGGGGCCTGGCAAACTGTACCCACGAGTGCATGCCGCATGAATGACATAAAAGCAATTCACTCATGCCAATAACCAACAAGACAAGAGAATGCATGACAGTGCCAAAAGGACAAGGCATGCATTCTAACATAGACTAGGCAAGACACTAAACAAGAGTGTCAGAGCCCAGCCACAAGACAACAAAATGCAATAAAGATAAGTAGCAGTACTCTTACAATAAAATTTTTTTTTTAAGGTTAATGCTTTACTGAGTATTAACTAACGAAAACCCACCTCCGTACCTAACCTTAAACCTAACCAATAGTGTCATAAAACATTTCTGAAGCAACTCCGTCATTTTGTAGTGCTTCTATAACACTTGCAGCTCACGTGTCGACTCGTGCTCTTCAGGAGTCCTACCCCGGTCCTTTGTCGCAAGTGCAACACTCTATCAGTTGAGCTACAGCACAATTATTGTGCTTCTGAAAACATTATAAATTGAATTTATGTAATGCAAACGTTACAATCGTTTGCCTTACAAGTCACATGCTATAGTAAAAGTGTTTAGATGTCATCAGATATCATTGTGTGCGAAACAGGTAGAAAAGCCTGTGTGGGAGAAAATCTATGAATCAATGTTCTAATAACAAATGGAAAGCTTTTGCAGATGAGTGGAAGCTGTTAGGGAGGACTAACTCGCTGATAATGCAATGGTTTTGAAATTAAATTTTCAACAAGCACATACTTTTAACCATATAGTGTACAGTATCTTGGTGAACTGTGAGGGGTTGCTTTACTTGTCAGTGAGAGAGCTCCTTCCTATTTAAGTGGGTTCATTTTGGTGAGAATAAGCTTCAAAGGGGACCAGTCTTAATTGCAATAGTGAAATGTCTGGCTATGTGAGACCAATAGTCAGCTCTGGGGAGGTTGTCTTTATCCAGTGCAGTTGCTTCATTCACAAAAAAAAACAAAAAAACATTGTTGCTCCTCTGATCCAGTTCCTGTTTTCCCTTGTGTACAACAGTATGTCTGTTTGGTTGAAGATTAAGAAGCTTTTTTTTTAAACAAAGTGTGTGAGAGTCTTCAGATCTGTACTGTCCTTCAGAACATGTCCAGTTTTCTCAGAGGAATTACATGAGAAGCGTTTTGACAATAACAGAAAATCTGGGTCAAAGAGTTTGAGAGACTAATAGGCCAGTGCAAAGGGAGGAAGTATTATCATTATTATTTATTTTAGCGATCTGGCATAATTTACTGGGGCTGCACAGTTACAATTACTCCACCACTATAATCCAGACACCTTAATTGGCTTAGAATGCAGAAAGTGTGCTTGACTCTACCTGTCTTTGGACATATGCCTGGCAAAAATGCTTTCCTCCATCATTTGAAGAATTCCTGCTGCAATGATCGCTAAAAAAGGACACAAAGATCTCAGATTTGGATTGTCTTCCAAAACCTAGTTAGCTACCTTGCTGTCTACTGCCTATATAGGCAGCTGCCTTTTAAGGTAGCATCCAAACTGAAATTGAGCCTAGTAAGTGACTGAACTGGAAAACTCTGCATACAGTAGGTAGCAACTTAAATAGCGTTCCTTATGCAAAGAGCCCAGGAGAATCAAATCCCTGCATAAAAATCCAGCTCAAGCTGGTAGATGTGCTTTGGAACATGGTATCTGGTTTCTTTATGGTCCAAGCTGGTCCTTAGCAGGTCAATCAGCTAATATGTTCCGAAAACAAGCCTGACCACATTAAACTGGTATGACCAGCTTGTAGCTGTTTTTTTTTTTTTTTGCTGCTCCAAGATAGTCTCCCAGCTTGGACCAGTTAATGACCAGCTTTGACCAAGTATTGACTAATTGATGACCCCTAACCCTTACCCTAATCCAGCTAGAATCCAGATACCATGTTCCAAAACACAGCTACCAGTTCAAAGTCAACCTGAAGCCTTGATGAGCACTGTTTGATTTGCTGTTTTGGCACTATTTCCAACTGAAAAAGGAACTTGGGACAGGACAAGTCAAATGACTCCCAGCCAAGAGGCTTTATTTTACAACCACACACACACACACACACCACTTTTCACCATACTGCACATGCTAGAGCTGCTCACTGGGGAAACTTAAGCAGCAATCTCAACACCGGCCAGCTTTTCCAAAGTTTTGAGAGCCGAATGATGATCTAACTGTCAACATTACTACATAACTAGCCCACAAACTCACACAGCACATCGCAGCCTTTGCTTATGATGAGGCTGGAGCCGTTGGGTCAATACCGACGAATGAGAAACATACGAGTATAAAAACAGAAACATCCAACTAGAAAATAAGAATTGTAAAATTTGAATTCATGGTGACTTTAAGATGGAGTTTCCTGCATGGATTAAATCAGAAACTGGCTTATCTGTTAAAACTGATCATGGCTGAACTTTGGTCATTTTATTTTGAGGTATTGTTTACAATTTTAACAATAGTTTATGGTTTTAAATGAAATTTAAGTATGTTTATAGTGGACAGCTGCATCCCAAATCACATATTTCTGCACTATTCTATGCCATTTTGTAGTGTGAGGTGTGTTCACACTGTCAATTGCAATGAAAAGAAGTGTACTATGAATTCCCAGATGATCAACATCTTTAACAGAAATAATGATGTTTGACAAATAAGTGTTGAGCTGAAGTTGGCTAACGTGCAAAAGCTAGCATCTACACATTGCATGTGTTTGAAACATCACTTCCTTAATTCTTTCATGTAGTGAAAAATCTTTCCATTTGAGACCATAGTAAACTTTCAGAATTCATACAATAGATGGCAAAATGTACAGTACTGTGAACAATAAGTGACAAGTTTGATACAGCTAACATTCCATCTTGGAAGAATATTTTCACTGTTAATTCTAAGTTATTGAATCTTAATTGTTATTTAACACTTGTACAGGTGTTCAAGGGGAAATATATTGTAGCATAATGTTAAAATGTCTTAAAAATTCTTACTAGGTATGCACTGTTTTGGAACTGAAACATTGCGTTAATCAAAAACAGGGCCGAGATTATCGTTGTGACGAGGAGGAGGGCGTGGCCGGCCGTGCACCCTCACGGGCCGGCCACGCCCTCCTCCTTGTCACAATCGCCTTGGCCCATCTTAGATTTCTCAACAGACCTGTCTTTATTCATCTTGAGACCTTGGACCACGTGAGACCAAGTTTTAGTGAAAACGTTTGAGTTCTTGGGAAAAGTCCTTTGGAAAAGCATCTCAGGCTAAGGGTTTGAGTGACTGACAGTCTGAGATAAGTGATAATGTACAGTAGGTCTTGCAAAGAGGCTTGCTGATAAAAGGTATTCTGAAGCACTGCAGTAAGTTAAGAGAGTTTATAGAAGTCAAAGCAATTCAGAGGATATTAAGACCCTGCTGGAAGCCTTCAAAATCCTAACAATAAGTGGAAACACTTTGTCAGAGACATATTTCAGACTTAATGCTTTCTTATTGGTACGTCTTCAAGCTGTGCTGATAGATTGACCTGAACCATGATCTGACAAAGAACGAGTGCATGACGCTTTTAATTTGGCATATGATTATCAGCCCACATGTTTACTTTACTGGAGGAGATTTGTCCAAGATGCACAGATACACATATCCTATTCTAATTCTTTTAATCTGTCTCTATCAGAGTGGGCTTTTTGGGGGGATATACATTATATAACCTGATTGGTTCTGAAATTTCAGCAATGCTGCTTCAATACATTTTCAAGATTTAGTTTTACCGTAAATTCAACAGATTTCAATAACATGAAGTCCTGTCCCACATTTTTTTTCTTCCTGTAACCATCAATTTACAAACCATATTCAACCCATACAATGTGGAATTATTCAGCTAAACTTTTCATTTCCAACCAGATGTTTATACAAACGTAATCCATAATGGATCTTTATTTGGAGAGCTGGCCAACTATAAGTTTTTGTTCCAGTCATCTTTTACTGGATGTACAGCTGCTTTTTCCCACTTCTGATCCTAACATGCTGCCATACATAGTATCAAAAGTCAGGAAAACATCAGGCAGTTACCACTTTCTTGGTGCACATGTTGAAAGTCACCAAATAGTTCAGTGTTCTCAGACAATGAGTCAGCAGAGATGTCTGAAGGCTTACTCATATCTGTAAACACTTGGAATGAGTCAATCGATCGGCTGTTACTTAGTTTATTCTTCACACAGCTGTACTTCTTTGGTGAGTAGTGTCTATCTACACATTAGGTTTAATGGTGTGAATGGTGATGAGGAACTTCATTACTGAGTTAGCATCTTGTAAGCCTCACATTGCAAGACTTTTGACTTGCGGCATAAAGGCTGGTCCACATTGCAGCCTATTTTAGCCAAGAACCACCAACTTGGACAGAAAATCCATCTGACTGACATGTGAAGTAACCTACCAACTGTCAAGGTTCAGAAAGAAGAGGATTCAATTGCAGGGTAAATAATTATTTATTGGGAAAGATAACAGGCACGAGCCGGACAGGATCAGGTCCACAGAAAGCGTAGCCTTGGTCTATGGACCGGTAACTCCCAGCCAAGAGCAGTCCGCACAAAAGGACAAGGATGATGGCGAATGAGACAGGGGAAGCAACGGGCAGAGTGGGCAGGTGAGGCGTGGCGAAGGGGAAGGGAGATGACTGCTGGTAGGCCGGAGGTGGTGGAGGAATAAGCTCGGTCCAGCAGCCTGGAAGACGGTGAGACTAGAGAGAGGAAAAAAAAAAAGAAAAAAAAGGAAAAGGACTAAACTGCTCAGAATGCAGGCCACAGGGGGTAAGGAGAAGGGGCAAAACCTATGAAATATGCCAAGTTAACGTATAGAAAAAGTGAAAGGAAAAATCAATAAAGGAAAAATTATAAATCAAATCGGGGCTGGAAAAAAGATACAGCAAAAGAAAAGAAAAATAGGGAAAAAACCCTTGGAATACCAAGCAAATCAAAAACGGAAGAAAAAAGGCTTGAATAGATAACTAGACTATCAAAAACAGCAAGGAAAAGCAAGACTAGCTAGACGTGAGTAACAACACGCACACACACAGTGAACGAACACAAACACAACATGCTGAAGCGCACGGACGGACAAACCAGACAGCAAGCGCTATGAACAACGACACAGAAACAAACACAACTAGGCTGATCAAACAGGTGTCCTGACAGTAACCCCCCCCCCCTTCAGGGGTGTCTCCAGACACTCCCTGGGTAGAAAGGGGCCACTGCAGGTGGAAATCCTCGATCAGCGAGTGGTCCAGAATATCCCGGGATGGCACCCAACATCTTTCCTCTGGGCTGTAACCCTCCCAGTCCACAAGGTACTGATATCCCCTACCACGCCTCCTGGAGTCCAGAAATCTCCTGTCAGTATACACAGGGACCCCATCAACCAGATGGGGGGGTGGGGGGGGGATGGGGCGAACACAGTAGGGTTAAGGGGGGAAGAAAATACAGGTTTAATAAGAGACACATGGAAGACAGGGTGCACTCGACTGAGAGCGGGTGGGAGTCTGAGCCGCACTGCTGCTGGACCTTAGAGATGCGGTAGGGCCCTATGAACCTGGGTGCTAACTTGCGTGCTGGCACCTTAAGAGGTAGGTCCTTAGTGGACAGCCATACCCTCTGCCCGCAGACATATTTGGGTGCCGGAGTCTGTCGGCGGTCTGCTGCCACCTTGGCACGTCTCCCTGCCTTAAGCAGGGCCTCTCTGGCTCTTCTCCGGGTTCTTTTACAACACTGGACAAAGGCCTGGGCAGAGGGGACAGCAGCTTCAGATTCCTGCAAAGAAAACAGAGGAGGCTGATAACCAAGGGAGCACTGAAAAGGGGACATGCCAGTAGATGCCACAGGGAGTGTGTTGTGAGCATATTCTGCCCAGGTGAGCTGCTGGCTCCAGGAGGCAGGGTTATGTGATGCCAGACAGCGAAGCATATGTTCTAAATCCTGGTTGGCCCGCTCGGACTTCCCGTTGGTCTGCGGATGGAATCCTGATGTCAGGCTGGCAGTAGCCCCAATTAGACGACAGAATTCCTTCCAAAAGTGGGAAATGAACTGGGGCCCCCTGTCAGACACCACGTCCGACGGAAGACCATGAATCCTGAAGACATGATCGACCACCACCAGTGCAGTCTCCTTCGCAGTGGGCAGTTTGGGAAGGGGAATAAAGTGCACCGCCTTGGAAAAGCGGTCAACCACAGTCAAAATGGCAGTGCAGCCCCTTGAGGGAGGGAGGCCAGTAACAAAATCAAGGGAAATGTGAGACCAGGGCCGGGAGGGAACGGGCAAGGGTTGCAGCAGACCAGCGGGAGGCTTGTTAGAAGACTTATTCTGGGCGCAAACCAAGCAGGCTGCCACGAACTGTCTGGCATCTTGGTCCATGGTGGGCCACCAGAAGCATTGACGAGCAGAAGCCAGTGTCCTCTGCACTCCTGGGTGACAGGCCAGCCTCGATGAGTGGCTCCACCTCAACACAACTGCACGCAACGGCTCGGGAACAAACAACAGACCATCGAGGCAACCCATCAGAACAGCCACCCCTTGTAGGGCCTCCCTGACCTGTCCCTCGACCCCCCAGGACACGGCAGCCACCACAACATCCTCAGGTACTATAGTGTCGGGAAACGACTTACCCCTAGGGCAGTCAAAAAGACGGGACAGGTCATCAGGCTTAATGTTCTTCGATCCTGGCCGGTATGAGAGGGTGAAACAGAACTGGCCGAAAAAGAGTGCCCATCTGGCCTGCCGAGGGTTCAACCTCCTGGCCAAACGGATATACTTCATAAGGTTCTTATGATCTGTCCAGACCAAGAAGGGCTCCACCGCGCCCTCCAGCCAGTGAAGCCACTCACCCAGGGCCAGCCTCACAGCGAGCAGCTCCCGGTTACCGACATCATAGTTCTGTTCAGCCGGGCTCAGGCGGTGCGAGAAGAATGCACAGGGGTGTACCTTTCTATCACGAGGGGATTGCTGGGAGAGAACTGCTCCAACCCCAACTTCAGAAGCATCTACCTCCACAATAAATTGCAGATCAGGGTCAGGAACAGACAGGATAGGTGCAGAGGTGAAACATTTCTTAAGTCTCTGGAAAGCCTCCTGAGCCTGATCTGACCACCTGAAAGGGACACGTGTGGAGGTTAGAGCTGTCAAGGATGCAGCGGTTTGACTGAAACTGCAGATAAACCCCCTATAGAAGTTAGCAAAACCCAGGAATCGCTGCAACGCCTTGCGGGAGTCAGGGACTGGCCAATCGGAGACAGCGCTTACCTTTGCCGGATCTACCTTGATCCCCTCCGCCGAGATTATTTGCCCCAAGAACGGAACGGAGTCAGCATGGAACATACATTTCTCTGCCTTGACGTACAACTGGTTCTCCAGAAGACGTTGCAGCACCTGGCGTACATGCTGAACGTGTATCTGTAACGAAGGGGAAAAAATTAAGATGTCGTCCAGGTATACAAAGACAAATCTATTGATCATGTCTCTCAACACATCATTAACCAGGGCCTGGAAGACAGCCGGGGCATTAGTAAGCCCAAAAGGCATCACCCTATATTCAAAGTGCCCAGTGGGGGTGTTGAATGCCGTCTTCCACTCGTCACCCTCCTGATCCGAACCAGGTGGTAGGCATTGCGGAGATCCAACTTAGTGAAGACCTGGGCTCCCTGCAACAGCTCGTGAGCAGTTGACATCAATGGCAGGGGGTACCGATTCTTTCTGGTGATGTCATTCAGCCCATGATAATCGATGCAGGGATGGAGTGAACCATCCTTTTTCCCAATGAAAAAGAAACCCGTGCCTGCGGGAGAAGAGGAGGGTCGGATGAGGCCAGCCGCCAATGACTCATGGATATACTTATCCAGCGCCTCCCTCTCTGGTCCAGAGAGAGAGTACAGGCAGCCCTTGGGCAGAGAGGTGTCTGGAAGAAGGTCAATGGCACAGTCATACGGCCGATGAGGAGGAAGTGATGCCGCCCGGGACTTGCTGAACACGCGTTACAGGCCAAGGTACTCCACAGGAACAGCGGTTAGATCCACCGCCTCCTCCTGTAACATAGAAGAAACAGAGCCAGAATATGAAGCAGCACCCAGACAAAACTTGTGACAAAAAGAGCTCCACGCTAACACAGAATTTTCTAACCAACTCACATGGGGATTGTGCTTAGCCAACCATGGGTGCCCCAATACAATGGCGGTGCTAGGAGACTTAAGGATGTAGAACACAATTTCCTGAGCAGGAGGTCCCTCTCCACTGTACACGGGCAGAGCGTCTCTGACGTCGCACCTCCAGACGAGTCTCCACTCTGAGGGCCAATTCCACCAGGTCGTCGACTGAGGATGGTAAGTCATGAATGGCAATTTCATCTTGGAGCTCGTCGGTAAGGCCCTCCCGGAAGTGGTCCCAGCAAGCCTCCTCATTCCATCCAGTCAAGGCAGCAAGAGTACGGAAGCGGATTGAGTAATCGGTCACAGAGCGATCCCCCTGTCTCAACTTGGCGAGCTGGCTAGCGGCCTCCTTACCTGCCAAGGATCGATCAAATACCTTCAACATCTCCTTCTCCAACAGCTCGAAGGTGGTGCAGAATGGAGCCCTGGCCACCCACACAGTGGTTCCCCATTCACGAGCCTTGCCGGTGAGCAGAGTGATGACAAATGCCACCTTGGTGATCTCAGAAGCATAGGTGATGGGTTGCTTTTATGCATTTGACCCTGGATTTTTGACAGTATTCCTGTATTTTTCTTGACCTTTTATATATATATATATATATATATATATATATATATATATATATATATATATATATAGGGGGATTCTGAGACCTAGACTATACTATTATGTCTGCTAAATTGTCACTTGTATTAAAAGATACATATCAGTTAATATGAAATGTCTGCAGACATGTTGGAGTGTTCATGCTATATCATATACTTGATATTCCAAAAATGCACAACACTGTGTCCCAGTCAGACATGTGCATTAAAGAGTTGATAAATCCTATCTCTTCCATGTTAATCAAGGTTAAATCCTAACCCTTTGACCTAACTGGCTATGACTGCAATAAGCAATGCATGACAGGACATGGGGTATGTTGTTTACCACTTAAAAATAATACATCTCACCTCGACAAGTTATGTGATTAGAGGTATCATTTACATCTGTTGAACAAACACGTTGTTTAGCTTAATACTTAAATAGGTTAGGGTTTTGTTGTTGGCAACTCACAGTGTCGTGCATGATGTGGATTATTGGGAAATACTCTTGATCTGACTCATCATTGACTCGTGCAATGATGGTGGTGATTCCAGACAGTATGACACACATATTCTCACAGTCATGGGAGTACCTCAAGGTTATATTTCGGGACCAATTACATTCTGTTCTATGTGTTCTTATTAAACCACTATTTATCTAACCACATCTGTGTGGTGAATCGCCTGCAGAAAACCATAAATGATGCATTGTTGATGCTTTGTTCATCTTTGGTAGAAATCATTCACATCTGCAAGCCTGTAACCAGTTTGAACACTTTTGATGTGGGTATTCAGTCTTAGTAATTGTCAAGTCATCTTTACTGATTAAATTGTATCAGCTAGTTTCATCAGTCAGTCAGTCTGTCCATCCAATCTAATCATCCATCCATCCATCCATCCATCCATCCATCCATCCATCCATCCGTCCAATCCATCCATCCATCCATCCATCCATCCATCCATCCATCCATCCATCCATCCATCCAATCTAAACATCCATCCATTCATTCAATCCATCCAATCTAAACCTCCACCCATCTAATCTAATCATCCATCCATCCATCCATCCATTCATCCAATTAAAACATCATCCATCCATCACCCAGTCTAAAAGCCATACAAGTTTGGAGTGACATTAGGATGCATAAATGGTGACAGTATTTCCATTCAACTATTTCTTTAAACTTACGTCTGATTTGCTGATGTTTGTGCCACATGTGAGCATAGACGCATGCTATGTGGATTACTCTACAGCATATAGAAGTATTGTGTTTTATTATTTAATTATTTTTTTATCTCAAAGCAATGGATTACAGCACACTTGAAGCAGACCTCTACTATGATGTCTTGCACTCTTGGGTTGCCAGGTTAAGGTGAAATTACTCTCTTTGGCAATGGCCGCCCCCATTCTCACATCTGTAGGAATGACAGTGCTGCATATAAGACTCTGGTCTCATAAATTCCTTCCGGAAAGAATAAGAGAATTGTGGGAGGCACAGCATTGCAATGCCAATGCAGTATAAACAGTAAACATCGTAAAAGATAGAATAAAGCAATAAAATGATACAATTTAATGGAAACTTAGTAAAAACTCATACTCTTTTGTGGTATTCTCAGTGCAAATAAAAGGGGCTTTCTGTTGTTGCTCAAAAGTCTTTGAGCTCTTTGATATTTAGATACGAGGCCTCATATCTGAATTTATAATCTTATTATTTGCAGTTGTTTGTTCAGTTTCTCAGAGGTTGTCTCAAAGACCAAGCTTTTCCTGACCGATCCCAAACAATACCTTTATTTATTTATTTGTTTTTATTTATTTATTTATTAAAATTTTTTAAGAAGTAGTAGTAAATGTGCATGGTGCTTGCCCATGCAAAACCTTCAGCCATGACATTGGAGTTTACCACGCAATGTTCCTAGTATTTGCTAAAGTATTCTGAGTGGTTGCTAGGGTGTTCTAGGTGGTTGCTAGGTGGTTAATTACTAGTTCAAGTCAAAAGAGCTGCCTGATCTCATGAAAAGTATGTGACTGTGGCAACATTTTTGCAAAATTATATTACGTGGTTCCTTACACGTATTATGGCAGTTCTCATGTGAAATGTTGACTATGTGGTACTAAAAGCAAGTTAATTTTTTCCAAAACAGATAAAGTTTTTAAGGTTAATGCTCTATTGAGTTTTAAATCAACAAAACCCACCTCCCTACCCTAAATCTTAAACCTAAACCTTAACGTTAGTGTCATTAAAAGCAAATGTGAGATGAAAACGCAACTGCTGAAGCAACCACATCCTTTTGTGGTGCTTCGATGACACTTACGACTCACGTGTTGACTCGTATGCTCTTCAGGACTCGTATCCCGGTCTTTTGCATCACAAGTGCAACGCTCTATCAGTTGAGCAACTGCGCAATTTAACAGTGCTCGAGCAAGCTTGTAAAAGTTCAAGTGTTTCAAGTAATGCACTATAATAAAAGTGTTTAAATGTCATAAGATAGCATTGTGTGAAGTGTTTATTAACTAATAATCTGCAGTTATATGATTTGTGTGAAACTGAATAAAAGTCAGTTGTTATAGCGCCTCTAGTGTTCATTTCACAAGGAAACTATGAGCCATGAAAAAATTAATTAGCAAAAATGTATGTATAATAACTTGATTCTATGGGACCAGCTTTTTGTGTTTACTTTGCTTTGCAAACTGTTGGTTTAAATTTTTAACCCCAAATCATATTTTTACAAAATAATGCAGTTATCTCAACTGAAATCCATTTAATTTTCTGTACCAGACAGTGTGACTGTGTGTGCACAACTGTCCTCTCTGACCACAGTGATGAATGCATAATCTTGGGTTAACACTTGCTTCCCGCCTGTCAAATGTAAATCTTGTTTTTTCCTTTTTGACTACTGGTCTCGGTATAAAAGACAACATTCTGTGAAATGACACGGTAACTCTGATTTCCAATTGCATGCCTGTCAGTCAAACCCAGCAATGGTTCTTATTCGTGGAAGAGAGTAGTATGGACCGATGCCAGCTGTAATCACATCATATATTGTAAATCAACTTCTTGGGTGTGTGCATGTGTGATAATACAAGTACATTTAACCACTATTTAAATTTAAAGACACAGACAGTTGTATAAGAACAGATAAGAAGAGGAATTGGCTGACCCAAGGACTGCCTGACCCAAAGTTTTATAATTTCAGATTCGAGCCTTTCACATGGTCTGCAACAAGGACGGTGTTTGGAAATAAACTTGGAATTTAGCTTAATTGTAGTTTACGGATTTAGGAGGGGCCAAGTGTTCAACTTCATTTCTTACATAAATAGAGTGTGAGTGTAGGCCAGAGACATGGGGTTTTGAAACAACAGAAGGACTTTCAAAAGCTTTTAGATCCAAGAGGACATTCTCAGTTCTAAACATTATAGCTCAATAAACAAACATTGGCTTCATTAAACATAAGGTGTTTTACATTGTATTTTTTGTTGAATTAATATGGTAGCACTGTTATTGTCTTTCATAGAGTATCATATTCTGTAACTACCTGCACATGAAGTATATATAATAGGTATAGAATAGTTTGACTTCTGTCATACTTTACTCACCCTCATGCCACTCCAAATGACTAATGTTCTGCCATCTCTTATTGTATTCCTCCTTATCCAGTTATTCTTGAAAAATGCACAGATCTCTCTGCTTGTTTTATTTGCAAATATAATGTCACTACAGTCTTAGTAATTGTCATGTCATCTTTACTGATTAAATTGAATCAACTAGTTTCAATCATTCAGTCCGTCCGTCCATCCAATCTAATCATCCATCCATCCATCCATCCATCCATCCATCCATCCAATCTAAACATCATCCAACCATTCATCCAATCCATCCATCCATGCATCCAATTTAAAAATCATTCCATCCATTCATCCATCCAAACATCCATATATGTAATCTAAACATCCATCCATCCATCCAAACATCCATATATCTAATCTAAACATCCATCCATCCATCCAATCTAAACATCCATCCATCCATCCATGCATCCAATTTAAACATCATTCCATCCATTCATCCATCCATCCATCCATCCATCCAAACATCCAAACATCCATATATGTAATCTAAACATCCATCCATCCATGCATCCATCCATCCAAACATCCCTATATCTAATTTAAACATCCATCCATCCAGTCTAAAAGCCATACAAGTTTGGAGCGAAATTAGAATGAATAAATTATGACAGTATTTCCATTTTTGGGTGAACTATTCCTTTAAACTTACGTCTGATTTGATGAGGTTTGCGCCACATGTGTCCTATTCCTTGAACCTGACTGGGACAAACATTGGCTTCATTAAACATAAGTTGTATAACGTTGTATTTTTTGTTGAATTAATATTGTAGCTGTTTTATAAAATGTCACTGATTATTTATTGAGAATATTCATTAAAATTTTTCTGTATAATCAGGAAACACCCATGCCTCTTTTCATGTGCATCTGGCCTGCAGATCGCAAAATCTGGAGAACCGACTGAATTCCCAGGTGGGCCGATCCATCTGTTTTGTGTGGGCCTGATAAATAAAGATTATGTGTATTACATTTATTTACATATTTTGTTCCGGCCATGGCAAGTTCAAGGGATCTGATGTTATGATACAGACTGCAGCATGTGAAGGAATGAAACCCTCTACCTGCTTCACAAAATGTGTGCTGTTCTGTATGATAGGTCTCTATAAAATATGGGCTAAAGGCCAATGAAACAGATATGACACTGAGACCAAAACTTGCTGAAATAAAACAGTTTAAACAAGCCTAATCTGGTTTGCTAATCTTGTCTGGTTTAACCTGGGCTAGCTGTTTTTCTTGCCTTGTCAAGCTGTTTTTAGATCTTTTCTTAGACTAAATTGTCTCCTAGTCTGGCCAGGCTGGTTTTCAGATGGTCTAGCTGGTCCCCCAGCATGGCCAAGCTGGTCTTCAAATGGTCTAGCTGCACTCCCATTCTGACCAAACTGGTCTTCAACTGGTCTAGCTGGTCTCTAAGCCTAGTCAGGCTGATTTTCAGTGTGTCTGGCTGGTCTTCTATCCTGGCCAAGCTGGTCTTCAAATGGTTTAGCTGCAATCCCATTCTAGCTAAAATGGTCTTCAATTGGTTTAGCTGGTCACTAAGCCTAGACAAGCTGATTTTCAGCTGGTCTAGCTGGTCTCCCAGTCTCACCAAGCTGGTCTACAAATGGTCAAGCTTGTCTCCCATTATGGCCAAGCTGGTCTTTAACTGGTCTAGCTGGTATACAAGGCTTCCCAAGGTGGTCTTCAAATGGTGTAGCTGGTCTCCAAGCCTGGTCAAGCTGGTCTTCAAATAATCAAGCTTGTCATCCAGTCTGGCCAAGCTGATCTAGCTCATCTCCTAGTTTGCTCAAGCTGGTCTTCAACTGATCTAGCTGGTCACCCAGTCTGGCTAAGCGTGTTTTCAGATGGTCTAACTGGTCTTCCACTTGGTTTAGCTGGTCTCCAATGTTGGCCAAGCTGTTCTTCAATTGGTTTAGCTGGTCTCCCGGCCTAGCCAAGGTGGTATTCAACTGGTCTAGCTGATCTCCCATTCTGGCCAACTGGCCTTCAACTGGTCTACCAGGTCTCTAGGCCTAGCCAAGCTGATTTTCAGCTGGTCTCTTGGCCTTGTTAATCTGGTCTTCTGATGGTCTAGCTGGTCTCCAAGCCTGGACAAGCTGGTCTTCAGCTGTGTTAGCTGGGAGGTTGGCTGCTCTCTCAGTCTGACCTGTTGACAAGTGTCTAAACTCAGCAATCAGACCTGCCTGCCCATACTGGGAGACCAGCACAGGCTGTTTTTTTGCTGTTTTTAACAGCTCTGTGCTCTATGTCACTATGAGAATGCAAATGGTTTTTGTTACTCTGGCTTTTGCAAGCATTAGCATAATGCTTTATGGCCAGTTTTCTCTTTACATCAATTACTGTCATGGTGGAGTAGTTTGAAGAGAGTCTTGCTGAGCAAGTTAGTTAAATTGTTGACATGTTTATAACTAGCTACCCGACTAAAACACATCTACAGTAGGTTATTGGCTCAGACTTTTATAGGTAACTCTATTGGGCCCTTAGTACTGAAGTTTGTACAATGTACAATGGGCCCACACGTTTGCAAAGCAAACATAACATTTACATCTTTTGTGTATGCTTCTGGCCTAAAGTCACTCTTACTATTCACAAAAAGTTCATATACCTGAATGAGTTCTTGAAATAATTACAAATTTGAGATTGAGTAAATTAGAATTTTGAATAAAAGCACAGTGTATCATATCAGAAGGAAGAGATGCCTTGTTTAATGTTTCCAAAAATTGGGATTTGCTTTCAATAAGCCTTAAGAGGGACCTTTTTTAAACTAAATAATCCTTGGGTACTCAGTGTTCCAACATCCTTAATAAAGTCTAGTTGAGAGATCTAGTGAACACACCCTTGAGATCTCATCAAAGAGTGAGGGCAGAGGTTAAGCTGGAATGCTTGACTAACAGAGACACTGCTGACAGAGTGATGTTGATGTAAGTGGCTGGAGTATTATTACTGTATTATAATGCTACGATATAATAATACAGAATATATGCCGGTTATAACGCTCATCATTATTTGATGAATTACTGCTGCCATGAACAATAGAAAATGCACACAAAATGTCTTAAAAATAAAATCAAGTTTACCACCTGCTTTCCATGGGCGGTAATAGTGCAACGAAATTTGCGAAAGGTAAATATCAGTGAGTTTTGTGGATAAGATGCAATGTATAATAAATTAATTTGCATAGAAACCAGGCATGTTTGCTCTGAAATAACAGTTCTGTTATTTAAAGCTAAGGTCTGTAGTTTACTAATGACAAATTACACACATCAACTTTAAAACTCAGCACAGTGCTATTTTTATTTCATTTTACCTATTTTACTTGCGCTGAAATTCTTTGCACAAAAGTGGTGCAAGAGTTTATTGAATTCACCCCCTTTTTGTCATTTGTATGTATGCATCTTTATCAAACATACATGTGGATTCTATGTACTGTTTGTAGATTGTGCAGTAGTCCAATTTATCCATTTCAGTGTTCCTTACTTTTAAACCAATCAGATAATTGCATTCACATCTTTATGCTCTTTTGAAATACAATCTATCTTCCACATGTCGAATATGTTCAGTTATCTGCTGCGATCCATCATTCCTGCACAGTGAGTCTTTGTGTTTGTGGAATGCAATGGAGTTGGGTGAAGTGAAAAACATTTCTATTAATAAGCCATGCCCTGTTGGGGACCTTATTTCAGCAATAATGTGTCATGCCTAATTAGAGTGTCGCTAACTTTTCTATGAGAAAACAGGCCTCAAACTGAACATCATCAAACTTATGAAAACAGGTTTTCTGCTGGGCACATCATTCACAAACTCTTGTGGTTTGGGAGGAAAATAAGACTGTTCTGTTTAGGGGGCGTAGAGAGGTTTAGAGAGCGTGGAAGTTGATGTTGACAGTCTGAGAATTCTGGTGCTTTAAAAATGAGGGTTAGAGGTGAAATGATTTACACTTCAAGTGCAGATTTGTGCATTGGAATTTAGAAGGCCTTGGGTGTTTAGTTGCTAAAGGGATATAAACTTTATTGATTAGTGCTTCTTGTGCCTGCCATCACCTCAAGCCTTATTTGTAGTCAATGTGACTATGATGAACTGTAATAATCGTAAAGAGTGAAATAATTATGAACCATTTCAAAAATTATGACTTCATGACAATAATTATGTCATCATTTCCACCACACCAAACAATTTTGGCCATAATCTATACACACACACACACACACACACACACACACACACACACATATATATATATATATATATATATATATATATATATACTGGCAGCCAAAAGTTTGGAAAAAAGTTTACTCTTATGGAAAGAAATTGGTACTTTTATTCACCAAAGTGGCATTCAACTGATCACAATGTATATTCAGGACATTAATTATGTGAAAAATTACTTTTACAATTTGAAAATGTAAACTACATTTTACAAACTACAAATTTGAAAAACTTAAACTACTTCAAAGAGTTCTCATCAAAAAATCCTCCACGTGCAGCAATGATAACTTTGCAGATCTTTGGCATTCTAGCTGTCAGTTTGTCCAGATACTCAGGTGACCTTTCGCCCCACACTTCCTGTAGCACTTGACATAGATGTGTCTGTCTTGTCGGGCACTTCTCAAGCACCTTACAGTCTAACTGATAACACAGAATCTCAATGGGGTTAAGATTCATAACACTCTTTTCCAATTATCTGTTGTCCAATGTTTGTATGTCTTTGCCCACTCTAACCTTTTATTTTTGTTTTCCTTTTTATTTGCAATTCTTCCCATAAGTCCTGCACCCCTGAGTCTTCTCTTACTGTTGTACATTAAACTGGTGTTGAGCGGGTAGAATTCAATGAAGCTGTCAGCTGAAGACATGTGATGTGTCTATTTCTCAAACTAGAGACTCTGATGTACTTATCCTCTTGTTTAGTTGTACATCTGGTCATCCACATCTCTTTCCGTCCTTGTTAGAGCCAGTTGTCCTTTGTCTTGGAAGACTCTAGTGTACACCTATTTATGAAATCTTATTTTTTTTTGGCAATTTCAGGCATTGTATAGCTTTAATTCCTCAAAACAATGATTAACTGACAAGTTTCTAGAGAAAGCTGTTTATTTTTTGCCACATTGTGACAAAATGACCATATGACATACCAGTCTATTGCATACTGTGACAACTCAAAAAGACAATGTTAAGCTTCATTTAAAGAACTAAATAGCTTTCAGCAGTGTTTGATATAATGACAAGTGATTTTCTAGTACCAGAATAATCAATTTAGCATGATTACTCAAGGATAAGATGTTGGAGTGATGGCTGCTGGAAATGGGGCCTGTCTAGATTTGATCAAAAATTCCTTTTTTAATTAGTGATTGTGCTGTTTTTTACATTTGGGAAAGTTACATTTGAAATGTAGTCCACTACAGATTATAGAATACATGCTGTAAAATGTAATTTGTAACGTATTCCGTCAGATTACACGCTGTGCGTCAGTAACGTATTCTAAATACTTTGCATTACTTCTTCAGCACTGGTAGATTTTTTCACTTGTTTTGACTATAAAAATTCTGCCAGTACAGTCAGACAAAATACACATGTTAAAAATACATTCTCTGAAAAACCAAAATATCCGATGCAGTGTTGTTACTAAAACAAGATTAATCAAATTGATCTTCTTTTAAGGATTTTTTGAAATTTTTACAGGAAAATAATACAAAAATTATTATCAAGAATATGATTTTTGTCCTAATATCAAAGTTCTTACTAGAAAAAAGAAATTGTGATCCAACATGAATTTTCTTGATAAAAAATATGATGGTGTCTGGTAACATGTGCATGTAAAATGGCTAGAAATAGCATTTTAGCTTAGCGTAAAGCTAATAATTTACACAAGGTTTATTTCTATTTCTTGAGCTTCAAACTTACTTCAAACTTACTTCAAACGTACTTCTCTGTCTGCTCGTATGAATGTAACACATCATAAGAAAGTGTTTCACTGCTGTTCAAATGCACTTTGGATCACATCAATTATATGTATAAATGTTTTCCATCTGAAATTACTAAATATGAATGATACAAATGACAATAAAATGCAACGTAATCTCTTCAGTATTCAAAATACTTTTTGAATGTAACTAAACTCTAATTACCAATGATTAAAAACTGTAGTGGAATACAGTTACTTATATTTTGGATTTTAAATACATAATCCGGTTACATGTATTTCATTACTCCCCAACCCTGTGTGTGTATATATATATATATATATATATATATATATATATATATATATATATATATATGAATATATGAAGATCATTTTTTGAATGAAATATGAGATAAGAGATGTTTAAAGAAAATGTATTAAAGGTAAATATCACTTGTGAGCAGAGTATTTTTATTGGCCGTCTTTTCCGTACAGGTTGTAATTTTGCTAAATGGTGCAAAAAGTGTGAAAATATTATTTAATTATGTGTATTTAAAATATATAAATGTTAGTTATGAAATTAGCCTTAGCAACCAAAGGAGGAAAAAAATTTCTATAACGGGACTTGATTTTATCTAGAACCAGTAATTGAAAAATAGTAATTGCATTCACATAGCCAGTGAAGAGTGCTGTTCAGAGGTTGCAATTTCTCTTTAAGATGAAATTTTGACTCCATTGACAGTTAGGCTTAGGGTCGGGGTTAGGGGGTGAAATTAATTAAATATCAATTTCTCTTCACTGTACATCATTTAAAAATATAAACATTTTTTTGCCCCTCTGTGGACATTTCACCCTGAAACTGGAGCTTGCGCGTTTAACCTCACTTCCAGCTTCAATCACTAGGGGCAGTGGTGCAAAATTATGTAAGCACAGATTTCAGCAAAATAACTTTCAAACTACTGTCACTAAATTCACAGTGAGATCAGTCTGGGACTGTGTTCTGTTCTGTTTGTTGCACTGTCTCTTTTTTTAATAGTTTTTTATTTTTTAAGCACTAGAATGTGTTCTGTCTTAAATGCCCCTTAGGCTCTTATATAATGTGTATTAGGACATAAATGATACCAAATTTGTGTGGCTTGTCGAGTAGAGATGTGCTATTGTTTTATTGCCGCTGACACGGCCTTGTTTATGTCAGACATAGCATACATTTTGATTTTAGTTTTGTCTATAAAGAACCATAGACAACTATTTCATTATGTTTCTATATTGTTTGAATCCTCCTTATTTTACCTCAGCTTCTCTCCATATCTTTAAGCCTACAAGTGGTTGATGGACATCCAACCATTTTCAACTTACAGAATTGTATCCTTCCATTATCCTTCATCATTCTAGTCATGTATAAACATCAAAAGTCACATTTACTTTTACAACCTTGAGCTCTGCTCTCTGTGCTGTTGTAGCTACTGACTTCTCTTTTGTAGAAGTTGTTTTGAGGTTTAATCCAGTCATCGCTGTACGTGAGGGTGAGCCCAGCACTCAGTGTCATGCTGGGAGAGATATTTGTCTTTCACCTCCTAAAATCTCTCCCTCCACCTTGTCATTAAGGGTTATTGACAGGTCTAGAAGGCTTCAGGGTCAGTGGTGGGACATGGAGAGGGTGGAACGAGAGTATTGAGTGACAGCGTTCTGTTATTGTGTCTGCTGACAGATAAATAATGTCATTAGTTCTCCATGGAGATGGAGATCCATGTTAACCCTGAAACCATTGTCAATGCTTATTGCAGCACTTGAAATATGACTCTACTGCATTCAGCAGGAAAGATCTTAACTTCAACAGAATACTCATATACTGCAAAACACTAGCTTAATGCAGGTATTCATGTAGAAATAAAATATAATATTAGATCAGTGGAATATTGACAATGACCTGATTATGTCTTTTACTATACAAAAATCTAGGATGTACTGTAGAGTTCAGTTTGGATGAGGCTGTCAGCAAGAAACCAGTTCAATCGGTTTAGCCTAATGTATATTTATGCAGTAAGGTTCAGAAGGCCATGCAGATTATTGGGGTAGCTTGAATTTTAGGTTGGGGGAGGCCAGACATGTAACCTGGGTTCACATCCCACATTGAAACCAGAAAGAAATTGCATTTGCATAATTAGTAAGCAGCATGATTCAGAGGTTGCATTTTCCCCTCCAATATTACATTTTTACTCCACTGATGGTTAGGTTTGGGTTGGGGGTTCAGTTTATAAAATATGCAATCCTCTTCACTGTATTACAGCCTGTACAGCTGAAAACAACTCACTTTACAACTCCCTTTTGGTGCCCCTTTGTGAACATTACACCACTCAGTTCACACAAGACCATACGCCCAACAACATATACCACTTTGGCCACTTGGGGCAGTTTTTCACATTTTAGTGAGCACAGACCAAATTCAGCTAAACAAAATTCAACCTACTCTTTCCGATTTCACTGTGAGATCAGTCTGCATGTGCTTTGAGGATTGTTAACAAAGCACACTTCAAAAATATACTCTGAAATGAGTTCCAGACACTAAATGGGTGTCCCGTTCCATTTTGTGCTGCACGCAATGGTGCTACTACAGCCAACAACACAAGTGTCAGCCTCAAGCTGTTGCGTGGTGTCACATTAACGGACACACCCGGTTAGGACAGGGTGTTAGGGTCAATAATGTTGTCACAGTCCGTCTCCCTCATGTTTTCATAAGGACTCTTATTTTGAAATGTTTTCCCGGACTACATCTCCCACAGTGCACTGTCTTCATCACTGCCATCTGTTCCTCATCTTCCACACCTTTCTTCAATTCCCTCATTAGTTCCTTTTAGGATAAATAACCTCTAGTTTTGCCCATTCTTTTGTCAGTCCTTAAAGTGTTACATTGTAAGGTTGAAGTGTTACATCGGGTTATTTTGTGATGTTAAGCTTTATAGTTTGTTCCACTCCAGCATTTACAATTAAAAGAATGAAAAGTATCTACTCCTGCATCTCCTCTCTTCCTTTCCTTGAACCCAGTGTTACAAATGTACTATAATTTTTAGAATTTAAATTGGTCACCACGGCTGAGATGTATAGTTTATAGTAGAGAGTTATAAGTAAGAAGCAGTTCACTGTTGATTTAATCATGGCAGGTTTAATTGTTTTCTCTGTTGTCACTATCGTTTATTATCATGGCTTGTGTATTTAAAGATAATGAGGGAGAACCGCTCATCACGGGCACAACAAAATCAATAGACTTAAGATATTTTTAACATAGCGTCCATGTATTAACTTCACAATTGTTTCATAGTGAACGAACATGTAGTGTTAAATAAATACTGGCAAACTGTCAAACTGTCTCATTGTAAGAGAGACCTTAGCCATACCTAGTTACCAGAATATCAAAGAGATTCTGGGGGTGCAATCCATTATTCTTGGCCAGGAAAAAAGCACCTAGCAAAGCCCTGGCAACCATTTACAACACCCTAGCATCATGGTGGCGAGTTTTACACGGGCAAGGACCACTTACATTATCTTCAGAAAAAGTCAAAATATCTTGTCATGTCTGTTACCAAGCAACCATCGACACGCAAACAAAATCAACAGGCTTTTAATTTCAAGGCTGCAGAAAATAAAGTTGATAACTGCATTATTATAGTTTGCGGGAGTCTGTAATTATTTATCAGTGTTTTTTCGTTAAAACGCAGCACATCATCTGGGTCTTCCAAAAGTTTTTCCACCATCAAACATCACTGTTCTTTGTTCTGTGTCATTAGTAAATGAAGGGCCATTCTCGGACAGTGCTATAGTTCATACATTATGATACATAGAAATTAAATATGACTGTAGATGTTGGCTTTAAATACGTTTTCATTTAGGATGTCAGTGGGGTTATCCTAAAATTAGGACACTTCTAAAATATTTTTGGCAAGTTAGGATGCTTCTGTAATACTCTTTTCCTGTTTGAAGTTAAGATAAGGTAACACACTTAGGAGATGTTATTCTGTAATAGCTTTTGTCCTAAATGAGATCCTAACTGAAATTGCCATGGTAACAAAGCTGATTCTACTGTAAAGTTAGAATCTTTCTGTAATATGCCCCTGACATGCAAATTGTCTAAAATCTATGCAAGTATTAAACACAAAAGTCTGTCCATTTCATTAAAGATTTCTATGAAAAATTTAATAAATGTATCTTTATCAGACATTATAACCAGATATTTCTGCATGGAACTGTTAACTGTACTTTTGGATTTTAAATGACAGGTGTGGCATAGCTATTGGTCTGATTTTCGCTGGTGGGCTGTTAACATCACACAATGTCCTAATCGGGCACAATAAAGCAACAAGCAATATGCATTTCTTTCATGTTAATCTGGCTCTGCTCACAGTCAAATCTCATTGGTCCAAATTTCAAATGATCCAAAGTTGCACACTAAAATGGAAAAAACTCTTGCTGAAATACAAGTTTTGATCTGATTGACTGGGCTTATGAAATTTTTTGGAGTCAGTGTCCTTGGCCAAATTAGATCAGATTTTAAGCCGATTATCAACATCTGCTTACATAAGTCTACTTCACACCTTGTTAGGACATGTTGTAAAGGTTGCAGGTCTGAATCCTGCAAGGGCTGATCCTTGAACTACCATCATCGTACCTTTGATCAATGCATTTATCCCGAGGTTACTCCTCTAGGAATTTTCCTGTAATTTACCATGGTGCCGTTCAATGACAACATGTTTTGACAGTAATGGAAACAACTTTCATCAGCCCCAAGCATTTGGCGATAAAGATATGTTCTACTTTTTATTAATTTAGTAATTACATGAAGCTTTTTTTTTTGACAGATCTCTTGGGTTATTCAAAAATATATAAAAAAAATGCAATTCACAAAAAACAGTTACTTGATTACACATCTGCTATAATTAACATGTTTTCAATTTGAGTTCAAAGTCAACTGATTTTTAAATAAAGAGCGGTGTTGATGCAAATTAATTTAATTTCACTGCAAAGTGATTTATCAAGCCGAAAAGTAATTTCTGAAATGGAAACTGCAAGAGCAAATTAATACAAGGTATTAATTTATTTTTATTATTATATTTAAAAAATATATTTGTATTATTATATTTATCAAGGTAGGTATTAATCTGATTCATGTTCCACATTATACTGTAATTGTGGCAAAACTGAGACTTTTAGAATGGAGAATACATAGAATACCCATTGATGACATGAATTAATGTGATAGTAAAGTATTTCTTCATTCGGTTATTTTAAAACAAGTACACTCCAAAAATAAAATCCTTCAATTAACTTTTCTTTAATTTAGGAAAATATTTTCACGCAAGTAAATTAAAAAATGTCATCAAAAACTAATTTATTTGAATGAATTTGATCAAGTCTTGTTTTACAAATCTACTAGATAAAGATGAAAATTTACCCTGTTTATTTATTAATGCATGTCTTAATGTGGTCTTAATGTGAACGATTCATCCATGTACATTGGCGGCTAAAAGTTTGGAATAATGTACAGATTATCTAACTGATAATACAAAAGCTCAATGGGGTTAAGATTCATAACACTCTTTCCCAATGATCTGTTGTCCAATGTCTGTGTTTCTTTGCCCACTTTAACCTTTTTTTCTTGATTTCTGTTTCAAAAGTGTCTTTTTCCCATTAGGCCTGCACCCCTGAGTCTTCTCTTTACTGTTGTACATGAAACTGGTGTTGAGTGGGTAGAATTCAATGAAGCTGTCAGCTGAGGGCATGTGAGACATCTATTTCTCAAACTAGAGACTCTGATGTACTTATCCTCTTGTTTAGTTGTACATCTGGCCTTCCACATCTCTTTCTGTCCTTGTTAGAGCCAGTTGTCCTTTGTCTTTGTTTTTTTTTTTTTTTTCAAATAGTGATGGTGTTGTTTTTCACCTCAGTAATGTCCTGACTATACTTTGTGATCAATTGAATGCCACTTTGGTGAATTAAACAACCATTTTCCTTCCGAAACAGCAACATTTTTACATTATTCCTGACTTATGCCGACAGTGTATATTTTATAAGAATTTTTTTTGTTGGACTTTGTAGTCTTTAATCAAAATATCACAAGTTGGTCTTCCGGTAAAATGACTGACTCTTCTCTGCTGATGGATGCAAAACTACTCTGCAGCTATTGGTCAACAGCCAAAAGTGTCACTTTTCAGTCACTTTTCAATGGGCATGTATCTCATGGGGAAACGTTACTGGAGTTTATTCATATTTATTTAATGCTGGCATCTTTTGGAGGCTTTATGGTGTGTGCAGCACTAGTAACATCCAGTATACATTGGACACAAGCGGCACATTGCATCACCTCAACCGTAAATAGAACACATTATAATCAATGAAGCACGTTCTTTTTAAAATAACAGACTCTGCACTAAGGTATGGGGGATCTTGCAAGAGAAACAAGCATCATGGACTGGAAAAACAAGCCCAAAATTAGACACTTGCCTTAGCAAAATAAGCCATTGTTTTTCCTGTGTGGTGGATTTATCGGCATATAAACCATAACAAGCGGTTAATTAACAGTAAAGTATAATTATAATTACAGATCTGCTTCTCAGTCAAAACCTGGCAACATCAAAACTGTATTAATGCATCATATCGAAAAGAATTCAGTGAAGTCTTGGAATTACCTCTAATAATGTTTTCCCTGTTTTCTGGATTAGATACATTTTTTCTACATGTATATGTAGTAAATATACATAGTTCTACATTCACAGAATGCGACATCCAGAATTGGCAGTTAGCCAAAGTCCCTGATAATTACACTTGTAAGTGACAAGTTATGAACTTCTTTGGCATTCTATTTATGAAGCCATTATTGGCTATAGCCCCTTTATATTTGCTTTTGTCATAACAATGAACTTCTTTACTAAAAAAAAAATAAAATATCAATAGCTAGTATAATGCAAAATACATCCTTTATAGGTTCTTGGTACTCTATGTGAATGTGCGGCTTATAAGTATGAAATAGATGTAGAATGCATATAGTATTTCAACAAAGCAGAGAAGGTTAGGGATAAGGATAGGGGTTGGTATAAGGGGTCTGTGGGGCTCTAAATAAACACAATAAACATGCTGCAGTGATACTCGTACTGTATGGTAGGGGTGAAAATAGCATCTAACACTATTTGCACTTAATGAAAAGACGATGATTTTTGTTGCTATTTATACTAAGCATCAAAAGTCTCTGGCATTTATATTTATTTTATATTTATAAGTTGCAATTTCACATAGTGTAACGAGAACCTAGCAGTATAATGGATGCATTTTGCACTTTACAAGATATTGCTATCTTTTGTTTTTTTTACCTAATAAATTAATAGTAAGCTATTTGATAGATTGTACAAGCAAATTTGTTCTCTTTGTTTAGGATCTTAGTAAATCAGGGCCAAACACTACTCTTCAATGGACTGTACATCTATCCATCACAGTCTTCTCTTTAATCAAATTACTGGTCTCTACACTGACTAAGGTTCAAATGCCAATGAACATTTCTCCCTGTATAAACTCTCATTTGGTAATATGATCATCTGTGCTGAAATACAGTCAATTATATCATGCTATTGATGTAAATATAAAAATGTAGAGGTAGAACGTGATGGAACTTATTTGGCCTCTTCCGTCAATGCACTAAAGAGTCCGGCTTGCAGGCAGACACAATTATTTGAAACATGTGGGCTTGCGTACCCTCGATAAAATCCCAAAGCCTCACTCTCTCTCTGATTTGATCACTTTACTCCTCTTCTCACTGGGCGAGCCCTTCTGAAAAACCAGCTGGCGCAAATAATATTGGATGTCATCCAGGGCTGATGAAACATACCGCGGTAATCCACAGCATCTAAGTGCACAGTATGTCATACCACAGCGCAAATGTGCACCTCAAAGTTAAGAAGCACTCAGTTACCTCACCAGGTATGTTAGGAATGGCTGCATATGCTCACAGGCTGACGAGCAAAAAAAACAGCCTTTATAAGCATAAGAGTTTCTGTGTGTCTGGTGCAGGTGTTTTGGCTGAAGTGGGACGTTTGCTAAAGCATGTTTTTGAGAGAGTTTTGCATGTGTATTTTTTGTTTTTGTGTGTGTGTGTGTGTGTGTGTGTGTGTGTGTGTGTGTGTGTGTGTGTGTGTGTGTGTGTGTGCGCGCGTGTTTTTTTTAACTGGTGGGTTGTGATTCAAAAATTATTTGCAGGTCTGTTCTGATAGTGTCGTAGACAGCAGGAACAAAAACAATACTAAAAACATATTCAAATGAAATTGGTCATAAAGTCATGCACAAACTTAAACAACACTTTCCATATATATTGTTTTTGACGTCAAAGGGCGAATGTACAGGAGACAGTGTTACGAAAAGTGTCACAAAGTTTCACTATCATCAGAATAGTGTACAAAACAGATTTAAGTGCAACAACAATTGTTAATTTTTTGTATTTTTTTTTTTTAGTGACTTGTTAAGTGCTCTTGGAAAAGATGTGTTTTTAGCCATTTTTTGAAGATAGAGAGTGAGTCAGCTTCACGGATTGAGTCAGGGAAGGTCATTACACCAACGTGGTATGATGAAACTGAAAGTCCGGTAAAGTGTTTTGGTGCCTCTTTGTTTTGGTACGACAAGGCGACGTTCATTAGCCGACCGCAGGCTTCTGGTGGGAACGTAGCTCTGCATAAATGTTTTTAGGTGTGCTGGAGCAGACCCAGTGACTGTTTTGTATGCCAGCATCAGGGCCTTGAATTTAATACGTGCACGAACAGGCAGCCAGTGGAGAGAGACAAAGAGTGGTGTAACATGTGCTCTCTTTGGTTCATTAAAGATCAGACGTGCTGCTGCATTCTGGATCATTTGCAGAGGTCAAATTGCACATGCAGGAAGGCCTGCAAAGAGAGCGTTACAGTAGTCCAGTCTAGTTATGACAAGTGACTGAACAAGCAGTTGGAAATCTTAATTTGGCAGTCATGTCTCCTAATGGATAATATGGATTTAAGTAAAACTTAAACTTTATAAAAATCTTTTTACACAACACAATTCATGTAGCACGATTTGAAATTATTTTGTGTTTTGCATGATGAGACTGGGAAAACCCATCTGCCGTGAAGGGGGAAACACCAGCAACCTCATTAAACAATGTCCCACTACTTCTGCAGAAAACACACCGGTTAGTACTGTGCCACTTCACTCACTCGTTTATTTTATTTTTCCAATTACAAATGCATGGTGGCATTAACAATGCAAAGTTCACATTTATGATTAGATCACATCCCTGAGCTGTGCAATTGAGCCGGTGTGTGTGTAATCTGCACTCGCGCTGCTGTTTAACAGAATCTCCCTACCCAAAACCTCAAACCTAAACCTAACTGAAAGTTTCATAATAAGATATAGTGAGATGAAAAACACAACTGCTGAAGCAGCCATGTAATTTTGGGGTGCTTCTATGACACTTTCGGCTCACATTTTGACTCTCATGCTCTTCAGGACTCGTATCACGGTCCTTTGCATCTCAAATGCAATGCTCGATCAGTTGAGCCATTGTGCAATTTTATCACACTTGAACAAGATTGTAAATGCAATTGATTATGTAATGCAAAGGTTAAATTGCAATGCCTTACAAATCATGTGCTATGGTAAAAGTGTTTAGATTTCATAAGATTGCATTGTGTGAGGAACAGGGCAAAAAGTCTTTATGAACTGATAATCATCTGTTATTGTCTATTTGTGTAAAGGGGAATAAAGGTTATGTCTTTGATGGAAGAAATAAAGGTTTTCTTTTCGAGTGACCAGGGGGTCCCCCTTAGACTTTTTGCCATCTTACTGGGTGGACACAAGGAAAATCAAGGAGGCAATGTGCCCCCTAGCCCCCTTAATACCGGCCATATTGTTATAACAAAAGGCATTTATAAATGATGATTTACAGTTCAAGTCAAGTGGCTGCAATTGTATGTTAACTGTGTGCATACTCGTTCACACAAATGCTCATATAGTATGTGTGCTGTTGTTTTCCATCTTAGTGGGACGAGCTTGGCCAGTGCTTCTTGTTTGGGATAATTGTATGTGTCTGTGGTCTGTGGTCCCTCTCTGTCTCTATGTGGCCAGGGTATCTATGTGGCAGGATCCACATTTAGGAGCACTGTCTCCACTGTCCAAATGTGTCCCACACTCTGTTCCTATAGTCTATAGAACCACTGACACTTTACCAAAATAATAATCGCTTTATTTGCCAAAACACTCATTCTTTTCAGACTCATTACAGTTTTGAGCTAGTGTGATTGTTTTCACATGGTGTTTGATGTCTTTTAGAGCAGTGTTTCTCGACCCTATCCTGGAGTACAACTAACAATGCTACTAGCAAATTTCGGATATCTCTCTTATTTTGACAGACTAAAGTCAGATCATGGAGCACTCTACTAATTAGCTAATCAGTAGAAGAGTGTTAGTGGTCCTCCAGGACAGGATTGAGACCAGGGTTCCCACGCATCCTGGAAAACCTTGAATATTGCAATGCAGTTTTTCAGTCATGGAAAAGTCATGGGAAATTAGAAAAATACCTAAATGCCCTGGACAATAATTATTTGTCCAGGAAAATATTTTAGTGTATTAAATAGTTTGGTAACATTTTACAATACGGTTTCATTTGTGAACAATAGTTAACAACATTAGTTATAACATGAACTAAAAATGAACAATACTTATTAAGCATTCATTCATCTAATTTCATGTTAATTTCAATGTTTACTAATACATTTTTAAATCAAAGTTGTATTTGTTAACATTAGTTAATGCACCATGAGCTAACATGAACTAACAATGAACAATTGTATTTTTATTAACTAACATTACCAAAGCTTAATAAATTGTGTAACAAATTAATTGTTAATAGTTAGTTTATGATACCTAATGCATCACAATCAAAGCTCCATCAGAGAATGGAGGTTACATACGTAACCTAGACGTTCCCCGTCTGTCGCTCACTTCGACGTTGTGTCGAAGAAGCAACACTAGGGGTCCAATTGAAATCATGCCATGCGCTGAGCCATGTACGTGTTCTGCTGACACAGGAGCGGGAGAAGTACAAAGGTGACCAGCTGTGTCAGACTGCACATACCCTTCCCCAATGCCCCACAAAGACATCGTAATCCTTCTGGTTACCCTAAACAAGGCGACGCTTGCCAACCCGGGAACTGGCCAAGCCTAGCCAGGCCTCTTTTCTCTCTATGTTTCCCTGCATGCATCGAGGGAAGGGGGTCTTACCCAATTTCCAATTCTTTCAGGGGGAAAAGACCCTGCGGAGACCACACCAGCCCGGAAGGGGGAGGTAAGAGTGGCGAATACATCACATGGGTTTTTAGGCGACATGTGGAAGGTGGCGCATTGGTAGATCCAGCCTCAAGGAGGGGGGAGTTGCTACAACACGGCGACCGGAGGGCAGCTGAGACTGCCTAAGGTAGACATAGGTCCACTCGTAAGGGGACCGTACCACGAAAAATACACACAGGAGGAGTCCACGCAGGAGTCCTGACCTGTGGAGCACCTACTCCAGTACAGGGTAGATTAAGTACCCGCAGTGGATCGGGTCGGCAAGTTCCTCCACTGAACTGCGGACCCAAAGGGCTAGGGAGGAGTCCTCCAGGGATCCGAATGAGTGGGATCTCCTGGGAGAGAAAGCGCACAGTTTTACCTCAGCCAAGGGAAAGGGCGCCAGGTGCAAGCGATCCACACGGCCAGTCCGTCAGCGTGTTACTGAGTTCTACCGGCTTGGACCTGAGAAGACACGGGACAATACTGACTCAACCCGGAGATTGTAGTATCTCGCAAAGGTATTAGGTGTTGCCAACCCGCTGCTATACATATGTCTGCCAGGGAGGTGCCCCTGGCCAGTGCCCATGAGGATGCAACACTCCTTGTTGAGTGTGCTCGGACCCATAAGGGGGGGGGGGAGGGGGGGGGGGCACGGCCTGGGTGTGATAGGCCAATGAAATTGCGTCCACGACCCAGTGGGAAAGCCTCTGTTTTGAGACAGCATTCCCTTTCTGCTGTCCGCCAAAGCAGACAAAGATCTGCTCAGAACATCTAAAGCTCTGCATGCGGTCCAAGTAGGTACGCAAAGCATGTACCGGAAACAGCAACGAAGGGGCTGGGTCTGCCTCCTCCCGGGGCAGCGCTTTAAGGTTCACTACCTGGTCTCTAAAGGGCGTGGTAGGAACCTTGGGTGGTCTCAGGATCACATAAGTGTCTGGCGGACCGAACTCCAGGCAAATTTTACTAACAAAGAACACTTGCAGGTCCCCGACCCTCTTGATGGAGGCGAGCACGATCAGCAGGGCCGTTTGATGAGTTCAACTGATTCTCGACGGGAGGTCGAGGCCTGCGATGAGGTCTTTCCTCAGGGGAATTCGCCAGGGAGGGGCTGTCACGAGGAGTACGAGGTCCGAGAACCAGGCCCGGGTAGGCCAATAGGGAGCCACTAGGGTGACTTGTTCCTCGTACTCCCAGACCTTGCACAGCACCTGTGCAAGAAGTCTCACTGGGGGAAATTCGTACTTGCGCAGCACCGCAGGCCAGATGTGTGCCAGTGCATCTGCCCCAAGGGGAGCCTCTGTTCGGGCATACCAGAGCGGGCAGTGGGAGGTCTCTAGGGAGGCAAACAGGTCTACCTGGGCCTTGCCGAACCATTCCCAAATCAGCTGAATCGACTGGGGGTGAAGCTTCCACTTTCCACCGGGCAAGCGTTGTCGTGACAGCGCGTCCACTACCACATTAAGCGGGCAGTGGGAGGTCTCTCGGGCCTTGCGGAATCATTCCCAAATCAGCTGGACTGACTGGGGGTGAAGCCTCCACTTTCCACCGGGCAAGCGTTGTCATGACAGCGCGTCCACTACCACATTAAGGTTGCCGGGGATGTGAGTGGCGCGCAAAAAGGAGGAGACGACGGGCGAGTCGTGACATGTGGCGGGAGCATATGCCGCCATGGCGATTTATGTACAGTCCGCGGTGGTGCTGTCTGACCTGATTAGGACATGTTTGTCTCGAACTAGTGGGAGAAACTTCCGCAGGGCAAAGAAAATATTCAGCAACTCTTGGAAGTTGATGTGCCAGCGCAGCGGGGCTCCTTTCCAATGGCCCGCGGCTGCGTGCCTGTTGCACACGGCGCCCCAACCCAATCTGGAGCCGTCGTTTGTGACCAGGACGCATCAGGACACCTGCTGCAAGGGTACTCCTGCCCGCAGAAATCAGAGGTCTGTCCAAGGTTTGAATGTTTGGCGGCAGGCGGGGGTGACCATCACACGGTGCGTGCCAAGGTGCCATGCTCATCTTGGGACTCGAGTCTAAAGCCAGTGCTGAAGCGGTCTCATATTCATCAACCCCAGTGGCGTGACCGCCGCGGAGGATGCCATATGCCCCAGGAGCCTCTGGAAAAGTTTTAAGGGGACCGCTGTACCCGTCCTGAAGGTGGAGAGGCATTCCAGCACCAACTGTGCATGCTCGTTGGTGAGACGTGCTGACATTGAGACTGAGTCTAACTCCATGCCGAGAAAAGAGATGCTCTGAACCGGGGCGAGCATGGTCTTTTCCCAGTTGACCTGAAGCCCCAAACGGCTGAGGTCCCTGAGCACCTGGTCTCTGTGGGCGCATAGTAACTCTCGGGAGTGGGCTAGAATGAGCCAGTTGTCGAGGTAATTGAGTATGCGAATGCTGGCTTCTCGGAGCGGGGCAAGGGCTGCCTCTGCGACTTTCGTGAAGACGCGAGGGGTCAGAGACATGCCGAAGGGGAGGACTTTGTACTGATATGCCTGGCCGTCGAACTCGAACCGTAGGAAGGGTCGGTGTCGAGGCAGAATTGAGACATGGAAGTACGCGTCCTTCGGGACTACCGCTGCGAACCAATCTAAATGTCGGACGCAAGTTAAGATGTGTTTTTGTGTGAGCATTTTGAATAGGAGTTTGTGCAAAGACCGGTTGAAATCTCGCAAGTTCAAGATTGGTTGTAAGCCGCCGCCTTTCTTGGGTACGATGAAGTAAGGGCTGTAGAAACCCTTCTTCATCTCGGTTGGAGGGACAGGCTCTATTGCGTCTTTGAGTAAGAGAGTAGCGATTTACGTGCACAGGAATTTGGCATGCTCGCCATGTACTGTGGTAAAGCAGACGCCTGCGAAGGGGGGCGGAGGCCTGGCAAATTTAATTGCATAACTAAGTCGGATGGTCCGGGCCAGACAGCATGATGGGTTGTGAAGTGAAAGTCATGCATCCAAGCTCCGTGCTAGGGGTACCAAGTGGACAATTATTTTTGACGTACCCGGCGGGGCTTCGCAGCAGGGCGGAGCAGATAATATGGCGTTGGGAGGCGAGTTGGTGCTGAGAAAAGACTCAAAGCACTTACATTGCTCTGCACACCCGGCAGGGGGTGGGTTAGTGACTGAGGAGGAGGTCCTATGGAGGCGTCCTCTAGACTCGTCAGCATTTGCGGGCCAGGTGACCCAGAGACAAAGGAAATAGCTCTTTTACTGAGAATGTGGGTACCACAGTCCTGTCTAGGGCACTGTAGGCTTTAGCGATCAGTGAAGACGTTGTCCTAGAGGCCTTGGAGGGAGTACAGGGTGACCCCTTCAGGTGATAAAGTTCCCAGGGCACAGGTGGAGTCCAGAAGCCCTGTCCACCTGAGGAATCGCCTTGTACCCGTGGCCGAATGGATGAGTGGGTGGCTGGGTGACGAGTGGAGAGTGGCACCCTCCACAAAGACGTCAGCTCATCGTGCACATCGGGATAAACGGGACCGGGGGGGGCACGGCTGTGAGTGCCATGCAGGTCCCAGGAACCAGTCATCCAACCACGATGGCTGTGGGGAGGACAGAGGGTTCCAGTCCAACCCCACGCTGGAGGCGTCCCGGGCAAGCATGTCGGACTTCTGCGTGTCAGCCTCAACCTGGGCGTGCTGGCCCGCAGGCGGCAACCCAGGGTAGTCATCCGTGTCAGAGCTCATCCACCTCGAACTCCAGAGGATAGGCAGGCTGGCTGTGTGGCAAACCTCTGTTGCCTCGACCACGGACAGGAGTCAACGAGCGTGCTGGGGGGCGTGTGGTCCGAGGGGGCGTACCCGGCAGAGCTGCACCCGCTGCCATCCCCAGATCGCCTCCATCGCCAGCCGCATCATCCTCAATCCTGTGGGAAGAAGGAGCAATGCGGGGGGCGGCTGGAGTGGTGTGCTTTCTATTGAAAGTGAGCCGCGACCGCAACGTTGCCATGGTCATGCTCTCGCAATGAGAACATGAACCATCCACAAACGCTGCCTCTGTGCAATCGCTGCCCAGACACACGAGACAACGCCTGTGGCCGTCTGAATCGGAGAGCACTCTACAGCATCCAGGAACTACATAGGGGCGGAAAGGCATCTTTAAAAAGACATGTCCTGAAAAGGACATTCAACGCCGCTATGTATTGCTCTTTTAGAGGAAAATACTCTTTTACGAGAAAATCACTCTTTTAATAACTATTTTAAGTTTCTGCGCTGTCGAAGCACCCAGGGGCAAACTGCTCTGCCGTGCAGAGAAGGAAAAAGCCACTGAAGTGCGCCATAGATCTAACAGCAGAGAAGCGTCAGAGGAACAGGAACAGGTGTGTGACTCGCAGCTGACTGCATGCACGACCATCGGCTCTGAAGAAAATTTCTGAATGAACTTGACGTATTTCCCCACTTTTATACCCGTATGTCCGGGGGCAGGGTATGCAAATACTGTCTGCCAACTTCTCATTGGCCTTTTTTTCATAGATCAGAGGCATATTCGGTGCTCAAGAGAGACCCCTAGTGTCGCTTCTTTGACACAACGTCGAAGTGAGCGACAGACGGAGAACTAATGTTAACAAATGGAACCATGTAAAGTGTTGCCAACAGTTTGACAAAAACATAACGATCGGGACTCAGAATAGGAGTCAAATATACAAATACGTATCGTTTTGTCACTGCTGTCTACAGCGCATTGTGAAACAACATTAACGGTTAAGGGCACTTACACCCTTGTGATTGATTATAGCAGCATCCAATCGTGTGCTTGGCAATCGTGGTCCGACTGAGGCAGATCGCTTGATTGGTTACAGCTACAGCCAATCGTGTGCTTGGCAATCGCGGTCCAACCGAGGCAGATCGCTTGATTGGTTACAGCTACAGCCAATCGTGTTCTTGGCGCGTGCACAGTGAGACGGCAATTGTGAAACTTCTCATTCATAAACAAACTGGTACATGTACCGACCGAATGAAAGAGAGGGGCATGTTGTTCGTTCAGTTCAGAATTGGCATGTGAGTCTACCTTGTTCATCATGGAGAGAAAAGGGTGGAAGAGCTATTAATGTGTAAAGGTGACTGATGTTTGTACACGTTGAGAGGCTTTCACATGACTCGCATCAGTGCTGCCGAATACATTGAAGCCTATGAAGTGATGCTTCAGTGCAAACTCGGCTTCAACATCATACCATCGTTTTTTTCAAACATGTTTTTGCCTCACACAAATGATGCCTTTGAGAGTACAAAGCTACAAGAAATATTTTAAAACTGTCCAAATTTATGAAGAGATATTGAATGTCTCATAATTAATTTTTAATTCATTATTACCTTATCGTTTCCAAGTATCCAGAGACCCCATTTATTGAACTACAGTAATTACATTTACCAAAACAAATGCCAAGACCTCAACATAAACGAGTCCTCCTTTTATTTTCTGCATGTTTTCAATGTTTATTGTGCACATCACTCGCTTTCTTATGTGGCAAACTCATAAATTCTCCCCTCCACGATGCTTTCTGCAGCACTTGTCATGTGGAGGACAAGGCGCCGCTTGATGCTGGCGTTGAACGGAGCATTGACGCCTCAACTCAATTCACACCTTACAATGACCAAAGGACATTATTGAAACTCAAAATTATTATTATTATTATGCAGTTATTGTTGTCTTTCCTGATAAAGTCATGTTCAGCAGTTTAAACGCTGTAGGAAAATGATACAGTACATGTGCTTTGTTCTTATATTGCTTCAACATTTGACAGTAGATTTAACATGCTAATTTAAATAAGGTAAAGGTGTAATTGATTCTCATTAATATTATTAGACTGTTATTGATGTCTTTTGGATGAAAAGTCATGCTTGGCAGTTCACAAACTTAACAGAAATTATAGATTTGCTTTGTTCTTATAATGCGTAAATACTATAAAGTCTCATGGTAGATTTCGGTGGTGAACATCTCAAAATGATTCAACGACTCATTCATAACACATAATATGCTATTTTTCTCCACATTTGGCATCTTCAGAAGGGGTCACTGAACTAATAAATTAATTAAACTAAATACATTTAGTATTTAGGCCTCGCCGCAAACCTGCCGCCAAGCAAACCACAACAAAGTAACGTTATTTAACAATTGTGCAGATAAATTTAGATACTTGAATCATTAAAATAGGTTAAATTGGTGCTTTTAGCTTATTCTTTAAAAAAAAAAAAAAAAAAAACTCACACTGGGTTGGTAGCGTCATGATTCGAACTTAATACCTCGGTATGTGAATACATTTTCAATATTCAATGATCGGAGTCAACTTATACTGTGGTTACCACATGTAGTATGTGGAAAACACGGAATCTAGTCATAAAATGGCATTAGCAATAAAATGCAGAATGTCATGGATTATGAAATATTTGACTAAAAATGACTGATTGAATATATAATTAATGAACAATTAATCAAATTAAAATTGTGTTATGTCCTAGTGGGATAATTCAACTAAAAAGTCTCTGATTGAATTGAATAAATTAATAATCTGCAAGTGATGTGCACTTCGAAATGAATGTGTAGAGCCAGCCGCTCATACACTGAAAACACCTCATCATGACCTTCACGTGCACTTTTGTGTGTGTGAGATGACAGAGACAGAGAGCACTCTGAAGTGCGCAGCACATACAGACTATGTATTAATCTGCATCACAGTTTTACGGGGGTTAATAATCACACGGGGCCATGGAGCAAACTGCTTATATGGAGGTGATAAACTACCATCAAAAACAAACAGAAACGGCAAAATAAAAAGTGTTTTTTCTTAAATATTACACTTGTTGGGCGCATAAAATATCCTGGAAAATTATGCTTTGAAAAGAATGGGACACTGTCTTAGAGTTAAAACAATAAAAATATATATACAAAGTAAGTTGGCTTTATTCATAAAACACAATATGGATCAAAAGTCTGTGACCAATATTGCAATTAGGGTCGTTAATTGGGTCGTTTAAATAACGATAACGCAATCCTCTTTGCAATTTAATGAATCAATCTGTCCAAGGTAGATTTATTAGCAGGGCTTTTAACAGGACGCACCAATATACACCTGTTTCAGACTCTTTCGTAGCATCTCACTTTGGTTGTGTCGCATCCTAAATACAGTGTTTTTAGGTTGCTCTGTCAAATAAAACAGTGTGAAACTTTGAAAACAGATCCTTGTTTCCAGAATTGCACTCTGTTCAGCTATGTTCAGCTAGGTGTGTTCTGTGTACTGCTGTGCATTGCACATACAGCTGGAGTTTTGCTTACTGCCCCATGCTGAAAACAGGCGGTACTTCAAGCTTGAATTGCTCAGATGGTATGAATATTCAGTATTACAGTCTGGGACATGATTACCTGCAGTTGCCCTTACATGCTTGCCCGGGCCGCCGTCGGGGTGGGGTTGGACTGGAAACCTCCACCCTCCCCACACCCATCACGGTTGGATGACTGGTTCCTGGGGTCTGGGCGCCGCTCACAGCCACGCCCCCCCCGGTCCCGTTTTTCCCGGAGGTGCATGACGAGCTGACGTCTTCATGGAGAGCGAGGACTTTGCCCAGCAGTTCTCCGCGGTGAGAAGACAGACGGAGGCTATTTCTCACATCCTGCCTCGCCGCAAACCTGCCGCCAAGGCCACCGCCCCGTCTGCTCGACGAGGGCGTCCCCCTGCGGCTAAGAAATCTGTTCCACCTCAACCCGGGCCCAGCTCTCAGCCCCTGCGTCGAGCACACCGCAGGAAGCAGACGCCCCCCGTCTCCCGGACTCCCTCGAGGACCCGGAAGGCTCCCAGGCGGTCCTGAGACGGACGACCCAGCGACACAGACGTTAGCTCCGGAGGTGGTAAGACCACTCCGTCCCCCGGTGGAGGGCCGGGAGGAGAATCTTTTGTTTTCAAACAATTTAATTTGCCGCCCCCCCTTAGATGGGGTTGCGGTACCCACATTCTCAATAAAAGAGCTATTTCCTATGTCTCTGGGTCACCTGGCCCGCAAATGCCGTTCTCACGGCACTTTGCCCTTAGATCTCAACAGTCCTGGCTTCCTGGACACGGACCACCCGTCTTCAGCCCCACGACTGTCCCCCGGCCGGCCGGTTCTGACGAGTCTAGAGGACGCCTACCCAGGACCTCCTCCTCAGCCGCTAACCCGCCCCCCTGCCGGGTGTGCGGAGCAAGGTAAGTGCTTTGAGTCTTTTCTCAGCACCTCAGCCGCGGGTCGCCTCGTCGCCGCCCAACGCTGCCCTACCTGCTCTGCCTCGCTGTGAAGCCCCACCGGGTACATCCAAATTGACCGTCCCTTTGGTGCCCCTAGCGCAGAGGTTGGACGCGTGGCTTTCACTTCCCAACCCGTCTCGCTGGCTGGCCCGGACCATCCGACTCGGTTACGCAATCCAGTTTGCCAGGCCCCCGCCCCCCTTCATGGGCACCACTTTTCCGCAGTACACGGCGAACATGGCCACTCCCTGCGCGCGGAAATCGCGACTCTTCTGGCCAAAGACGCAATAGAGCCTGTCCCTCCAACCGAGATGAAGAAGGGTTTCTACAGCCCTTACTTCATCGTACCCAAGAAAAGCGGCGGCTTACGACCAATCTTGGACCTGCGAGTTCTCAACCGAGCGTTGCACAAATTCCCGTTCAAAATGCTCAAGCAGAAGCACATCTTAACCTGCGTCCGGCATCTAGATTGGTTCGCAGCGATAGACCTGAAGGACGCGTACTTCCACGTCTCCATCCTGCCCCGACACCGCCCCTACCTGCGGTTCGCGTCCGAGGGCCAGGCGTATCAGTACAAAGTCTTCCCCTTCGGCCTGTCTCTGTCCCCTCGCGTCTTCACGAAAGTCGCAGAGGTAGCTCTTGCCCCGCTCCGAGAAGCCGGCATCCGCATACTCAACTACCTCGACGACTGGCTCATCCTGGCCCACTCGCGAGAGTTACTATGCACCCACAGAGACCAGGTGCTCAGGCACCTCAGCTGTCTGGGGATTCAAGTCAACTGGGAAAAGAGCAAGCTCACTCCAGTTCAGAGCATCTCTTTTCTCGGGATGGAGTTAGACTCGGTCTCAATGTCCGCACGTCTCACCAAGGAGCGTGCCCAGTCAGTGTTGAACTGCCTCGCCGCCTTCAGGCCAGGCACAGCGGTCCCCTTAAAACTTTTCCAGAGGCTCCTGGGGCATATGGCATCCTCCGCTGGGGTGACCGCTCCAACACTGGCTCCGGACCCGAGTCCCGAGACGAGCATGGCACCGTGGCACGCACCGGGTAACAATCACCCCCACCTGCCGACAAACATTCAACCCCTGGACAGACCTCTGTTTCTTACGGGCTGGAGTACCCCTACAGAAGGTGTCCAGACGCGTCTTGGTCACGACCGACGCCTCCAGATTGGGTTGGGGCGCCGTTTGCAACGGGCACGCAGCCTCAGGCCGTTGGAAAGGGGCCCAGCTGCGTTGGCACATCAACTGCCTCGAGTTGTTGACCGTCCTTTTGGCCCTGCAGAAGTTTCTCCCGTTAATTCGGGACGAACATATCCTAGTCAGGTCGGACAGCACCACTGTGGTCGCGTACATAAATCGCCAAGGCGGCGTACGCTCCCGCCTTATGTCACAACTCGCCCGTCGTCTCCTCCTTTGGAGCCAGCACCGACTCAAGTCGCTGCGCGCCACTCACATCCCCGGCAACCTCAATGTGGTAGCGGACGCGCTGTCACGACAACGCTTGCCTGGCGGAGAGTGGAGGCTTCACCCCCACTCGGTTCAGCTGATTTGGGAACGGTTCGGCAAGGCCCAGGTAGACCTGTTTGCCTCCCGAGACACCTCCCACTGCCCACTCTGGTATGCTCGTTCAGAGGCTCCCCTCGGGGCAGATGCACTGGCACACAGTTGGCTGGTGGGGCTGCACAAGTACACATTCCCCCCAGTGAGCCTTCTTGCACAGGTGCTGTGCAAGGTCAGGGAGGACGAGGAGCAAGTCACTCTCGTGGCTCCTTACTGGCCCACCCGGGCCTGGTTCTCGGACCTCGTACTCCTCGCAACAGCCCCTCCCTGGCGAATTCCCCTGAGGAAGGACCTTCTTTCACAGGAACGGGGCACGCTCTGGCATCCGCACCCAGACCTCTGGAACCTCCACGTCTGGCCCCTGGACGGGACGCGGAAGATCTAGCTGGTCTACCACCCACGGTCGTAGCCACGATCAACCAAGCCAGAGCCCCTTCTACCAGGCAACTCTACGCCCTGAAGTGGCGTCTGTTCGTCAATTGGTGTTCTTCCCGGGCAGAAGACCCACAGTGGTGCGCAGTTAGGTCGGTGCTCCTGTTCCTACAGGAGAGGTTGGAGGGGAGGCTGTCCCCATCCACCTTGAAGGTGTATGTTGCCGCTATCGCAGCTCACCACGACCCAGTAGACGGCAAGTCTCTGGGCAAGCACGACTTAATCGTCAGGTTCCTAAGAGGCGCCTGGAGGTTAAACCCCTCCCGGCCAAACCTGTTCCCCTCCTGGGATCTCTCGGTGGTCCTCGTCGGTCTTCAGAGATCCCCTTTCGAGCCGCTAGAATCAGCTGGACTCAGGGCCCTCTCTCTAAAGACGGCCCTGCTGATCGCGCTCGCCTCCATCAAGAGGGTCGGGGACCTGCAAGCGTTCTCTACTAACAACACTTGCCTGGAGTTCGGTCCGGCAGACACTCATGTGATCCTAAGACCTCGACCGGGCTATGTGCCCAAGGTTCCTACCACGCCCTTTAGAGATCAGGTAGTGAACCTACAAGCGCTGCCCCGGGAGGAGGCAGACCCAGCCCTCTCACTATTGTGTCCGGTACGTGCCTTGCGTGCCTACCTGGAACGCACCCAGAGCTTCAGGCGCTCTGAGCAGCTCTTTATCTGCTATGGAGGACAGCAGAAAGGGAACGCTGTCTCCAAACAGAGGTTGTCTCACTGGGTGGTGGAGGCCATTCAATTGGCCTACCACACCCAGGCCGTGCCACCCCCCTTACGGGTTCGGGCCCACTCCACTAGGAGTGTGGCATCCTCATGGGCACTGGCGAGGGGCACCTCCCTAGCAGACATTTGCAGAGCTGCGGGCTGGGCAGCACCTAACACCTTTACGAGATTCTACAATCTCAGGGTTGAGTCAGTCTCGTCCCGTGTTCTCTCAGGTCCGAGCCCGTAGAACTCGGTACACGTCGACGATCTGACCGGGTGAGCCGCTTGTTCCAGCGCCGTTTCCCTCTGCCAAGGCAAAACAGTGCGCTTTTGTCCCAGAGGCCCTAGGTCCCTGGTTGATTCCTCCCTAGCCCTTCGGGCCCGCAGCAGTTCAGCGGAGGAATGTGCTGGTCCAGTCCACTACGGGTACCTCCGGCTACCCCTACTGGAATAGGTGCTCCACAGATCAGGCCTCCTACGGGACTCCTTCTGTGTGTATTTCCGCGGTACGGTCACCTTACGAGCTGACCCGTGTCTCCCTTAGGCAGTCCTTCGCTGCCCTCCGGTCGCCGTGTTGTAGCAACTCCCCCCTCCTCGAGGTGGGATCTACCACCGTGCCATTTCCTCCCACATGCCCAAAGTGGCCATGTGATGTATTTTGCCACCTTTACCTCCCCTGCTGGGCGTGTGTGGCCTCCGCAGGGTCTTTTCCCCCTAAAAGAATAGGAATTCGGGAATAAGACCCCCTTCCCTCGATGCGGTAAGGACCCCAGCTGCTCTTGCTCTATGCCGAGAAAACATAGAGAGAAAAGAGGCCCAGCCAGGCTTGGCCCGTTCCCTAGTTGGGAGCGTCACCTTGTTCCCCCCTAGGGTAACCAAAAGGATGCTGATGCTTTTTCGGGGCATTGGGGAAGAGTACGTGCAGCCTGAACACAGTTGGTCGCTTGTGCACGTGCAAATACCTGCCCGCTTCTGTGTCAGCAGTACACGTACACGGCTCAGCGCATGGCGAGTTTTGAAGTGGACCCCTAGTGTCGCTTCTTCGACACGACGTCGAAGTGAGCGACAGACGGGGAACGTCTCGGTTACGTATGAAACCTCCGTTCCCTGATGGAGGGAACGAGACGTCATGTCTTCCCGGCCACGTCGCTGAGCCGAGTCGCTGAGGTGCCCGGAACACTCCCGGCTCCTCAGAAAAATCCTGAATGAACGAGCGTATTTCTCTCGCCTTTATATCCGTATCTGGAGGCGGAGTATGCAAATACTGTTCGCCAACTCTCATTGGCCTTTTTTCATAGATCAGAGCTATCTTTCGGCGCTCAAGAGAGACCCCTAGTGTCGCTTCTTCGACACGACGTCTCGTTCCCTCCATCAGGGAACGGAGGTTACATAAGTAATATATATTATATGAAGTACTCCAGATGACTCTGGTTGTTTAATCCATGTCTTCAGAAGTGATATGATAGGTGTGAGTGAGAAACTGATCAATATTTAAGTCCTTTTTCCTTCACTTTCTCCTTCCTCTGTTTTTGGTAATTCACATCCTTCTTTACTAGATAGGGAGCAGAATTTATTATAAAATAAATAAAATAGATTACTTTTACACACAATTTTGTCACCCCTTCACATGCATTGTATGGACAATCTTACATTGTATGAAAATATTCATTTGTGTTCTGCAGAAGAAAGAACATAATACACATCTGGGATGCCAGGAAGTTGAGTAAATCATTTTATTAGAACTTTTATTTTTGGATGAACTATGCCTTTAAATTGCACTGAATCAAATAGTTAAATCAACGGCCCAAAGTAAAAATAAACATTTTGGTGAAAAGTTCAATTTATACATTCTGAATATTAGAGTATTTCAGTATTTGTTATGCCTCTCTTATGCTTTATTTTATTTTATTTCATTTCATAACTTTTCTTTGTATCATTTGAAAAATCCTTCAGGTTTGTTAATGTACAGGTTTATATGAAAAACATCCCAGATTTCCAATGTGTCTCAGACGTTTGGACCCCACTGTATTTTCTGAAGGTGTCAATGGTAATAAATCACCCACTGCAGTGTGTGTACTCAAGTGTGTAAATGGATCATATGATCGCTGAATGGAGACCAGACTCGCAATGAACTAACAGAATAAATTACACATTGTGCTATGCCATTTTAGGTTCTGAATGCCTCATCTGGAATTTTAGACTATACAATAAATCAAAATCATAGTCAATCAACATCCTAATTAAGTTGGACTATTTTGAATGTTACACCTTACCCTTTCCATGAAGTGCTCCTGATCTAGTCTCATGGAAACAAGGAATCACATTCACGTAAACAGTGGTGAGTGTGATTCAGATTTTGAATTTTTTCTCCACTGATGGTTAGGTTTAGGGTTAGGGGTTTGGGTTAGGGGGTACAGTTCATGAAATATGCATTCCTGTTCACTGTATTAGGCCTATCATTTACAAATAAAAATACAATTTGCGTTTGGTGCCACTCTGCGGAGATTTCACCCAGAAACTGGAGTTCACTTGTGCCTGTACGTTCAACATTTTTGAAAATTCAGAAAATTAGGTGTCAGTAGGCCTTAATACATCACTTTTCTCTCGGTTCTAAACTACATGACCAAAACTTTTGGAACTTGATAATCAATTGACTGTGTTCCAATTAATAACTTAAAGAGAGAAGCGAACAAGTCATATGGGAATGCTTATCTCCAAGCCAAATGCTTTCTCATAAATGAAAGCAGATTGGTCACGTCTTCGTTTCATTGTTCTCGTTCACGTCTGATGCCGAAGCATACTGAGACACAGATGATGTCCCCCCGCCCAACTTTTTTTCTGTTTCTCAAACGGGCTGTGAAAAGCATAATTCAGTAGGATGTGTTGCTCAGACTTAAATTACCACCTCAGCAGACTGCCAGTGCCAGCATCTTTAGCTTTCAAGTGGCTTCTGCAGTTCATTATTGTAAGGTGCATGTTAGATTGCAAACAAACCAATGTTGTCGATGACAGCTTATTTCCTTTCTGCTGATGCCGAAAGGTCAGGACACATGATATCAAAATCTGTGAAATTTAATCCTTACAGCTGCAAAGAAAGAAAGAAAAAAAAGACACATTTAGAATTGTTTTCTGACAGTGTTGCTTAAATTACTGCCAATATATGACTGACAAATGTCAAGTGCAATTTAGAACTGGCTTGAAATTTTTTGGGGGGCTATGGAACCCCCAAACATTTACATTTATGCATTTGGCAGAAGCTTTTATCCAAAGCGACTTACAGAGCCCTTATTTTACAGGGACAATCCCCCCGGAGCAACCTGGAGTTAAGTGCCTTGCTCAAGGACACAATGGTGGTGGCTGTGGGGATCGAACCGACAACCTTCTGCTTAACAGTTTAGTGCTTTAGCCCACTACACCACCACCACTCCATTAACATAAAATGGAGTGACTATTCACATGCCGGAGTAAATAGCATCTGCCACATAGTGCAGATATTATTCACCCCAATAGTCTTGATAAACCACAGGTATATTTGACAAACTAGACAGTAGATGTCACTGCAGCGGCATGGGGTGTAAAGATGGTGTGTGAATGTGTAGTGTTGTTCTAGCAACCCCGGTTCGAAACTCTTTTTCACATTCGATTTTCTGTTTAAACTCTTAATATTTTCATTAATACTGCCTAAAATACTAGATAAAAATGAATATAAATGTTGATTTCATCACAGTGATTTGGTCACGGTGAATGTTGGGGAGTGCAGAGAAGGGTTTGATCCGTAGGCAGGGTTTGTCGATCGCACTCATTCCACTCATTCTCGCAGCATCGCTTGTATGTAGATTGCTTCACTGTATTACTAATATTGTAGTAACCAAGGTTTTTTGCATTTAACCATTGTGTTACTTCAGTAATATGGTTGTAATATAATAACTATGGTTAATTTTGTGGTTACTGTATACTTGATACTGTTAAACTATGGTTACTGTAGTAAAATCAAGGTTATTTTTTTCTAAGGGAAGGTTAAGGTTAGGTTTAGGGGTAGAGGTTAAATGTAGTGTGTCTCTGGGACTCTAAATAAACAAAATAAACAGACTGCAGTGATGCCCATACTGTATGCTATTATTTAAATATGGGAGCAAATAGTATCTGACACTATTTGCACCTGGGATGTAAATATCATATACCATTATGTGCACCAGTGTGCAAATAGCATCCGCCAACATAAAAACAGTGAAGTCAGTCTCCCTACACAATTATTATGCTTGAAGATAACTTCACTAGCATGTTGTTCTGCCTTACATAACAAAGATAATGCCCCCCAAAAAAATTAAAATTAATATTCATGCATGACATTCCACCTAAACCCCCACTTGGTGCTCCGTCTTCAAGTGTAAGGTTTAATGATCCCCTTAATTAAGTTCAGAGTGCAGTATGAATCAAGGACAGAGCTATTAGTCAAAGTGTTGACCACGTCAGCTCATGTTGTATATGAAAAACACCAGCTGTACATTAGGAATTCACAATTCCAACGTTTCTGCATTTTCTCAGTGGTTTCTTTATAAATAAACTCCAGCCAGTTGCAAAATGTAATCAACTTCCCCTTCACCATCAAAGAAATATCTTTCCAGTGAATCATTTTTTGATTTCATTTCATTTTTTAGAAATTAATAGACTACTTCAGGGGCGGAGTAGCCATCAGGAGAACCGGACGTTTTCCTGGTGAGGCACTGGGTAATTTGGGCAGGCCCATTGCTGTGTAAGTACTTGCCTGTGCTAAAAGCGATACAGGCAGCTGCCCTGGGCTCCAACAGGCCCACGCAGACCCCATTGCAGAGTAAATATTCAAATAACTCTGTAATGTAAAGCCAATAAAGTGGCTTTTATTTTGAAAAAAATTATTATTTTTGTTTTGAAATTACTTGTACTGTACATAGAAGCTCATATCCGTATGAGCGCATCAACTCCATACCTTACGTGGACCTCATTATTTGACATAAAAATCATAATAATGGTGACAACCAAAGACAACATATTAAGTATAAGAAGAGCTCTGAATAATAACAAAATGACAAATAACTACAGGTTAGAACAATTAAAATAACAGCAGCATAAATCAAATCTGCAAACAGTAAAGCTATGAGCAGTACATAGTCATTTGCATAATTTATTCATACCACAGGGAGCCGAATTGCAGCTTGCTGAATAATGCTCACGCCTGATAAAAATGTAGAAAATAAGTCATGAAAACTATTACTTTGTGGATTTGAGTCTTTGAGGCTTACTTTGTTTAAAGGACAGCAGACATAGCACTTGTCAAAGCAAAGGGCTTTTCACTTTTTCTCAAGAATTATCTGGGGAAGAAATTAAAACACTGCAGATACAGTATAAAGATGCAACAAACTCATATATAGTGAAAATATGAGCAATTCATCTGCAAATTATCTGCAAAGATCTGCACTTTAAGAGTTATGTTTATTTTGTTTTACATATATTTAGATATGTTTATATTTATATATGTACATATTCTGGCCAACTTTGTTTTCATAATAAAATAAAACCTTCAAATATACATTTACACATAGTTATGCAAGTAATTGACATGAACTTTTAAGCATTCTCATCAGTATAATATATAATTATTATTATACATGTTGTTACCACAACCTCATATTAACTATATGAGGTTGTGCATATAAGAAAATAGTGTATTTGCACTTCTAGAAAAAAGTTGAAAGGTGATTAAGATCTTTATGCTGTCTTGTCACAGCACAGAACGTTGTACGTTCATGTACATTTTAACCAAAAATCTGTATGTTGGGGAAAAAGTTTTCGGTCATGTTATTTGTCATAGCTACAAAGTGATTAATGTTAGTGCATTCTCTAAAAAAAAATCCACTCATCACATTTACAGTGGTTTCATATATTTTAAAGTTATGACGTTTTTTGCACTGTGGGGCCCGTTGTCAAGACTTATTACACAAAATACTTACACAAAAATTTTAAATTGAGCCAGAAAATGAAATCAATAAGCCAGTGTGTTGTGTTATGCTTTGGTGTGTTGCGTGCCAGTTTTGGTGGGCCGCTCTGGGCCAGAAAGACCAGGGCCACTTTTTAATCCCAGTCCACCCCTGGACTACTTACTTGAAAGAATAGATCAAATTATGTCCTGAAATATAAGTAACATCAAGTGTTAGCCTGTCTAAATAATTCTTCCCATTGCTGTGCAATGCATGAGCCTCTAAGATAACAATTCAGGGTTCTATTATTGCTTGTCTGGACTGGTCCGCTTCTTGCCGTGGGCAACGATGTAAGGGGAGCAGGTGATTTGAAACTTTGTTCTTTAAGAGACCACTCTTTGGAACGCTTCTCAACCAATCACTGATCTTATCTTCAACCTGTCAATCAAATGTCCAGCATGGGACATTTTCGACAAAATCTGCACATATTCAACATAGCTTTATGACAATGTGTCAGTTTTTTGTTTTTTTTAGATGCACAGTTGATATATGGTTCATTCTGTAACCTGAAGTTGTTGTCCTATTTATTTGATATGGATCCTGCAAAACAAATCTCCTGTTTGTCGAGATGTGTTTAAAATGGTCATTACATACACTACCTTGTTCCAAGGATCAGAGGTGGATAGTAACATGCTACATTTACTTGAGTACATTTTTAGAGAAAATGTACTTTTAAGTGTAGGTTTAATAGTGGGTACTTTTTACTCTTAAGTTCATTTCTAATGAATTGTTTACTTTTACTTCATTACAATGGCGGCATTCATGTCGTTACATTACTGGTTTTAATTAAGTGTTGATAAATGTGTAATTTATTGAGAGATTTTTGAATGGGATGTTTACGACAGCGGAACTTTACAGAACTTTACAGTGCTTTGTCACTCGAGCAGAGTTCATGACTGCAGCAGCAGCAATGCCTTCAGTTTACACCAAGTCAAGCGGATATTTCAAGATTGGACTTCCCGCTCTAACTTAAGAAAACTCATTGCAGTGAGTTTTGGCGATTGTGATAACGTGAGCTTGTCTGTGTTGTGGTGATGGTCATTTTCATGGTGATTCTGGAACTATGGGTTCATGACCTCAGTTTAAAAGTACGGTATACATTTTTGTATCAGTGCCCACTATATTATTCCATGTAAACATGTGGCTTTTGCTCTGCCGATTGCATGCGTGCGTGACTACTGGAGCGCATCTCTGCGCTTGCACACCGCAACTTTGTGTTTGACAGATGCGGCACATTTTTCTCATGGACAACAGAGAACAAGCTCTGATCTTAAATAAGCCAAACAGCAGTAAGCAGAACTGTACTACTGTACAGAACTGATGATCTAAATTCTTTCTACACTGAAAATACTGTAACTACACTATACTAAGAATCCATGAATGACTTTAAAAGCTGCGAAATAGCAAAAGTAGCCATAAAGATGATTTGAACTTGCTTCATTTTATTCAGCATTATATATGATTGGGCCTGTGGAATATTGTTCAATATTGTTCGTTTTTCACCGTAATAATTACTAGAAACTGGTTTCCAAACATCTCTTCTAATTGACAGATTCGTCCAAATCTGTCAAAATCCTTAAATCCTTAAAGTGATAGTTCAGCCATAGATTCATATAATTTATGTCATAATTTCCCCACCCTCATGTTGTTCCTAACCTGTGTGACTTTCTGAACCCAAAAGATGTTATACAGAATGTTAGGGACTGACAGTCTCAGTCACCATTCCCTTTTAAAATATGGAGGAATGAAACATGCAGTGACAGTAAATGGTGACTGAGGATAACATTCTGTCTCCTTAAATGTGTTGCATTGAATAAAGAAAGTCATACAGGTTTGGAACAACATGAGGGTGAATAATGAAAAAAATTCCAATAATAATAATAATAATTATTATTATTAAATTATTATTATTCTGTAATACATATAAATGTGTATTATTTTATGGAATATTTAGGAGTAAACGTCCAGTATGTTACATATAGAAGTAACTAGTTACTCGCTACTTGAGTATTCTTTTAATTTAATTTGTTTTACTGTTACTCAAGTCATTTTTAACCTCATTACTTTTAATGACTACTTAAGCACTACTTTAGTAATTGTTTTTTTGAAGTAATTGTAATTTTAACAGAGTTCAGTTTAGCATAGACATTTTCAGTGTTTCAAGCGATTATTTCTATTTAAATAAATGCTGTTTTCTTTAAACCTAAAGTTCATCCAAGAATCCTCTACTTACAGGAATGCATGTTTTTGGCATGTACTGTTCACTGAAGCTGCTAGTTAGAACCTGTGAGGGGTCTGTTTCTCAAATTAGAGACTCAGATGCACACGTCCTCTTATTGTTGGGCATCTGGGACGAGCACTTCTCTCTCTCTGTCCTGGTTAGGTCCAGTTTGATTTCTTCTTTCAAAACAGTAGTGCATGGAATAACCTTCATCTCTCAAAAATAGACTGATATATTTCAGAAGAAATGTGTTTCCTTTTGACCATTTTAAAACAAAAGTGTGATTTTCAAGTGTAAAATGACTTGTAAGAAATGCAAATATTCTCAATACTTCAGAAACTAGAGAAAAAAAAAACACTGTGTTGAGATTTCCACACTTAACTAAGTAGCACAACTTTTTTCAACAGTTCTCATAAGAAAAGTTTATAGAGTACCAAGTTAACGCATTAATATGATTTCTTAAGGATTAGGTGACAGGATATTCCTAGTAGACTTTTGAAATGGGGCTTTGACATCATTATAAAATAAATACAATTTTAAAAACACTTATTGCAAACACTAATGGTCATTTGCAACATTACTAATGTTTTGGGCAGAATTTTTGATCTAGTTAATTCATCCTTGGTTAACAGAGGCATACATTTCATTCACAAATAAAAAGGTTTTGGTGTTCTCAGACTCTTGAATAACACTGTTCATTTTATTTAAGGTTCACTTATAATGTTAGTCAAGGTTTTTGCACCAAAACTGTTATCATTTAGTTTTTAATGACCATTTTCCACTAGTTGCTGCCAAAAAGAAATACAAATGACATAGAAATGTGGATAGACATTTTTTAATGTATGCACTTGGTTATTGTCAGATGTTTGTTGCGAGATGTTTTTGGAATTTCAATAAATTGTCTTTTTGGTCTGTAGAGGAAGTTTTGATAATCCTAATCAGACTGACATAGAAATATTGGCTCAACCAATGGTGTGAGTTTGTGACGAGGCTTTCTGTTTTGGTCGTCCAATAGAAGACATTGGTAGTTTTATGAAATCTGTTTGAAAATGTACTCTTACTAACCCTAACCCTAACCCTACTCTTACTTTAATTCCCTTAATGACAATAGTGGCTTTGAATTTAAAAATGTTTGCATAAAAATGTGCTTTGTGTTGATGTATTCTTCTGCTCTTTTTTACTCCAGCCTATGTGAAGATAAATGCTATCTACATTTAATATGCACTAGTGAAATTACTAGTGAAAACTACCTTCCCATTTGCCTGACTAATGCACAGCAGACTGCATACTATTGTATGTGTGAGCACATGGGCGACACATGTTTGGAATCCTCTTTATATTAGGTGTCTTTACTAGATACTGTACTTCAATTAAAAATAAAGTTTTATACAAATGACTTATTGTGTACATAAGTACTGTTACATTGTACCTATATCTAGAGTACCCGCATGTCATTTCTCATATATTCATAATGTTAGGCCCATTCCTAATCCTACCCAACCCTAAAAATAAACCCAACGTAAAATTACCCTACCCTACCCCACCCCCCCAAACCTTACCTTAACTCCTAACCCTACCCCTAATCTAACCCTAATACTAACCCTAAACCTACCACTTACTGAAAAAATAATCATACCCCTATACTTTTAAGGGCTATGGTTAGGCTTGGGTTAGGGTTAGTTCCTCAAACTACATTTACCCTAACCCTAAACCGACCACTTACTGTAAACCTAACCCTACCCCTAAACCTTCCGCTAAACCTAACCCTACCCCTAAACTAATTCTAGCCCTAAACCTTCCTTTAAACCTAACCCTATCCCCTAAACTAGCCTTAAATCTACCCATAGTCCAACCTTTGTAGCAGCAATGAAAATCTCATACATCCGTACACAATATGCACATTGAATCAATTGCTTAATTTATAACAGTAATCAAAGAAAGCAAATATAAAGTGGGACCTATGTTTGTTTAGAAAGGAGATAATGAGAGAAAAACTGACAAAGAGAGCTTATGAGTCCAGATATTTTTCTTTACAAAGGGCAATAAACAAAATATAAAGGTCCCACCACACTCTTCATGTCTTGTGCTAGACTCACGTTTTTTTTTACAGGAGACAATGCAGCCCTCTGTCTGCTTTTAATTAAAATCTGTGGTGACGCAATGCACAGAGGGCACTAGACTGATTGTGAGAGCTGTGCAGAAACCCAGCACACGAAGCCACACTCTATAAGTCAAAGGTCTTAATAAACATAATAAAGTGCATCTCAGCTTTGATTAACAACCTCAGCAATCACATCATGATTCCCTTACTGTATAACTGAAGACACCGCTACTGAAATGAGCAACTGCTTCCATAGTTACTGCTGAATTTCAGGCTTTGTGGAACATCTGTAGAGACATGCACCATTCCTAAATTTACATCAAAGGAATACCTATGTATACCCTCCATCACATGGGTTAAATCATTGATTTTGAAGTCTTGTACCTGATCATTTAATTTAAACCATAGATTTGCTGCAAACATGCTGATAAGTCAAGTATACTGTAAGTGCATTTTGTGTTTTGGATGCTTGTGTCCTCAACAGGCTTCATTGACTACTTAAAAAGCAAATCTTTTGCTGGTGTCTTGGACGCTGATGTGCTGGCGTTCTTAAAATGCTTCTTCACTAGCTTAACCAGAAAGAATTCCATGGACAACGCACTTCACCAGCTTGACTTTGCTGGTGTTTTGGATGTTGGTGTACTCAAGCTTCTTCAAGTGCTTAAGTAGCAACATTTCCTTGATCACTTGCTTCACCAGCTGAGATTGCTGGTCAACAGCATCGCAATGCTGATTTACAGAAAGACTAGCACCAAACTTTCACTAACCATGCATAAACCAACCAGGACATGTATGCTGGTCTAAGCTAGTCTTTTCAGTAGGAAAGCAACCCAATCTCATGGGAACAGTCAATAGGTGAGAGGAATGGTGTAGTGGTTAAAGAACTAGGATATTATCAAAAGGTATTAGGTTCAAACCCCTTAGGGGCCATTCAGACAGAACACCCTCTCATAAGATACAGTGCAATAAAGAGTACAAAACACAGGTGTACTGACACAGTGTTTAAGAGTTCAAGTTCTTTTTAACCATGTGTCAGTCCTGCTTAAAACGCTAAAGAAAACACAGCAAGACACGGCAAACAGTCAAAGAAGTTTCTCAAGCACATTTTACAGTAGAAAAACCTTGTTCGTGTGAATGGCCCCTTAAGTGGTGAGATATGAGCGTTATTCCCTCTCAAATCAAATCATTGATTAACTCAAATTTATAGCACCCAAAGCAAATATTGTGCAGGTGGAATTTGATAGGGAACAAAAATGTTAACTTTGGTTTGTTAAAAGTGATTACATGACTTCAGAAGACTTGTAATGTAGTGCATAAGTCGCAAGTTACATCAACTACATTTCCTATGGTGTTTTTTGTCCTTTTGTGGAGCTTGACAGTCTGGAGTCACTATTACTTATATTATATTATCTGCTTTTGTATTCCATGGAAGAATAAAGTAATACATTTTTTTACATTCGGCAGACGCTTTTATCCAAAGTGACTTACAGAGCCCTTATTACAGGGACAATCCCCCCGGAGCAACCTGGAGTTAAGTGCCTTGCTCAAGGACACAATGGTGGTGGCCGTGGGGTTCGAACCAGCGACCTTCTGATTAGCGGCTGATTAGTAGTCCTGTGCTCTAGCCACTACGCCACCACCACTCCGAGTAAAAATGTGTGTCTGAAAACGTTATCTTACAAGTACATAGGGTTTGGTGGCACAATTAGGATGAATAAATTACAAGATAATGTTCATTGTCGGGTAAGCTATTCCTTTAACGTTACAATCCTTATAACAATGATACTTTAAAGTTGGTTTGGATAAAAACATCTGCTAAATCACTACATACTAAAATGTAATTAAAAAAGCTAGCTGCCTGTAGGCATAGTGATCAATGCATATGTTTTAACGATTGAGGTTGGCCCATCACCAAACATGTTAGATGATAGTGCACACAATCAGAGAAGAGATTTCACACAGTAAATAATACTGCATTTATGGGAAGTGTTTTTTGCACTGCAGCAAGCAGCTGAAAACCAGACTCCATGTAACAATTGTTGATTGTGTAAGGTAAAGCTTAATTATAATTACTGTACTTGTAAGATAACGTTTTCAGACACACATTTTTACTTTTATCTTATTGTGTGGAAATATTCAGTTCAATGAAATCCAGAATACAGAAGATTTAGTAGATTACTCCACATTCCTAATAGTTAGGGTATTTGCCCATATAATCATGAACACCATCTCACAGCCAAAACTGGTGCAAGTTCTTCTTTTAAGTTTTTTTTTTTTTTTTTTAGTTGAACAATCACTGCTACTTTTAATTCCAAAAAAATGGTCATCTTCGTGAGTGAAATTAAAAATGAGCGAAAATGGACACGTACCTCAGCCGGTTTCATGATGGATGTTAAAACTGGATTATACAGGTTTGAATGAGAAATATATCATGAGCTGCCAAGCAGAATTGCATTTGATTGAGTTTAACCAGCCTGGCCTTATATTTGTAAAACATTTGTTAATTCATTGTGCCGAACTGTGCCATGCTCTTACCGTTTGACAGTATGCCGTAAGAGACCACTGCACAATTATATTTTTCTCTGGATTTACTATTTATTGGTATGTGTTTGAGTAAAATTAAAATTTTTGTTTCATTCTATAATGTACTGACAATATTTCTCCTAAATTCCAAATAAAAATTATCTCATTTGAGCATTTATTTGCATAAAATAACAACTGGTCAAAATAACAAAAAATGTGCAGTGTTTCCAGACCTCGAATAATGCAAAGAAAACAAGTTCATATTCAATATTGGGGCCATCCATCTTCCTCTTGATCACATTCCAGAGGTTTTCAATGGGATTCAGGTCTGGAGATTGGGCTGGCCGTGACAGGGTCTTGATCCGGTGGTCCTCCATCCACACCTTGATTGACATGTGTGGAATGCAGCATTGTCCTGCTGGTAAAAAACAATCCTCAGAGTTTGGGAACATTGTCAGAGCAGAAGGAAGCAAGTTTTCTTCCAGGATAACTTTGTGCGTGGCTTGATTCCTGCCATTCTTGATTGTAGCACCCCCAGATCATCACCAATCCTCCAACTGTCTGTCTAATGGTTAAACGTAGACCCGGAGAGGCCTTCAAGCCAGTGTCTCGTACCCTCCGTGAAATTTGTTGGAGGATCTGTGATGATCTGGGGATGTTTCAGCAAGGCTGGAATCGGGCAGATTCGTCTTTGTGAAGGACTCATGAATCAAGCCATGTACAAGGTTATCCTGGAGGAAAACTTGCTTCCTTCTACTCTGAATATGTTTGCCAACTCTGAGGATTGGTTTTTCCAGCAGGACAATGCTGCATTCCACACAGGTCAATCAAGGCGTGGACGGAAGAGCACCGGATCAAGACTCTGTCATAGCCAGCCCAATCCACAGACCTGAACCCAATTGAAAACATCTGGAATGTGATTAAGAGGAAGATGGATGGCCACAAGCCATCAAACAAAGCCGAGCTGCTTGAATTTTTGCACCAGGAGTGGCATAAAGTCATCCAACAGCAATGTGAAAGACTGGTAGAGGGCATGCCAAGATGCATTAAAGCTGTGATTGAAAATCAGGGTTATTCCACCAAATATTGATTTCTGAACTCTAAGTTAAAACATTAGTATTGTGTCATTTAAAAATGTATATGAACTTGTTTTCTTTGCAGTATTCTAGGTCTGAAAACACTGCATCTTTTTTTTTTTTTTTTTTTTTTAACCAGTTGTCATTTTATGCAAATAAATGCTCTAAATGACAATATTTTTATTTGGAATTTGGGAGAAATGTTGTCAGTACTTTATAATAAAACACAAAATGTTAATTTTACTCTACTTTTGCATACCTATAAATAGTAAAACAAGAGAAACCAGATAATTTTGCATTGGTTTATTTTTTCCAGAGCTGTATGTTTCGTCACTCCAGCTTCAATGAACATTGGAAAGTGTAAAAGAAGAAAAAGACTGGAAACAATTGAGCATTCAGCTTGTAATAAGGTTATTAAAAATGAGTTATCAAAAAACAGGCCCCTGTTCCCGAAACAAGTTCAACTTGAGTAGCATGTTCGTGCCCTGTAATGTTTGTGAGCATTTCCCAAAAGCATATTTACCTATGTGGCAATGATGTGCTAAAAAACTCTGATCACTCATAAAAGTGACTATAATCATGTATTTAACAGCTTTGTGCACTGCAAAACAAATATACATGATGACAAAGTGAAGAATTTGATAAAAATTTGCTTTTTTTTAAACAGTACGTCATATTATGGAAGAACTCCTTACCCTTCTATTATTGCAGTCCCATCCCTTTGATTTCCGGCCCTCGACTAGGCTCACAATGGGTGCATGTGGCCAAGGGAAAACTCAGCTGGCAGCAAGTGCTTAGGCACATATGGAGCATATTGTACTCCAGTTGCTGCTGCCATAAGCCCAGAATTGTATCTTTCCCTTGCTTACCCTGGATCACACGTGCATATTCCAGGAACAGAGCAGTGTAGCCGAGCCACCTCTGGATGATGACTAACTGGTTTTTCTTCTCTGGACCTGCTCTCTCTAGCATGAGCCTGTCCAGTTATTCTTTATAAGACTGTTAGCCAGCAACATGCAAGAACAGTCCCACTGGAGGAACCTGGGGTTAAGTGTCTTGGCGCAGTGGTGATTGCCCCTTCCAAGTCTCAAATCTACCATCTTTCGGTTATTAGCTTTAATATTTAATCACTGTGCTAGACCTCTTCACTATCTGCAAGACAAGAATACTTTACCTGGTTTTATGCAAGGGGCTTGGGTTTAGTTAGTAATGTTCGGCAGCTAGCCTCTGCTGGTAGTTGCTGTAACTACACCTCAGGGGAATAAGTCTGTTTTTCCACTGATGGTGATTCAAAAGTAGCCGTTTATTTTGATAAAATAAAGTTTTTGTTTGTTTGTTTGTTTTGCAAGCAACATATAAATTATGAATAATTCATTATATTATAGTATATGTTTAACCTGTGCTGAATTATTTTTAGAGGGCACTTATAAAAATGAAATAGACTTATAATTCCTAGTCTGCTATCTTTGATGTCACAGCTAATGTAATGGCAGGATAATGAGACCTCACTGTAATTTCGAACTTATAGCTCAGTTGATGGCTCCAAAAAGTGAAACTGGGTTTGCTTCAGATCATGAGGAAAGATGGCAGTGTTCACGTTGCGTACCTCGATGGTAGAGGTATGCACGGGCCAGATCCCGATCCATACCTGAGCCTGACCCAGTAGCATCAGATTTTAAGCCTGGAATCTCTCACGTTCTTTATGATTCCTCCCCATGCAAGTAAATGTGTTGCAATAGGCATCATAGGCAACATTCTTGACAGGAAAATAACAGTAAACATATAGATTTAACAAGGCATGGAGCCCCTCAGCACAACAGTACAGAAGAGAAAATCATTGGCCAAGTTTTTATCAAACACTGTAAATTTGCTGGGTGAATAACAATCTAGAATTATGTGCAACAATCACATGAAGTCCTCTGTGCATACTGAACTTCTTTAGAAAATGTTTCATGTTCGCACCAGCTGCATCACTTCAATGACATATAGTAGCATCTTATCCAATTTTTGTGAGAGTGCTAATTCTAAGCGCAATTTCTGTACTAGCTCAAGTTGGTGTGAGGTTGAGTGCTTGTGCTATCTGTGGGTTTATGCGGGTAAACTGTGGGTGTACTGTGTGCTAACGAAGTGGCGCAAAGCGCAATTTGCTATTTTCCTGGGAAATAGGTCAATTCTAAGACATTGCTAAGACGTATGAGAACCAAGTCTATTCTCGGTGCAAAATCTAAACTCAGTTGTTGCATTTGGAGTTTGAAGATTTTATCAGCAGGTGATATCAAATAGTTATTGATCACTTTTAATACTGGCCACTATTTGCACATATGATGTATCACACAGTGCTGCACTAAAGACATAGCACTCTTAAAATAGGGCCATAAATCTTGTGAAACAGAACGCAGGTGTCTCGATTTGTTTCCGTCTGGTCCTGTCGGACTCTTGGTTGGGTTGCAGACTTCTACTCTGTGGCAGCCAGGCTATTGCCTTTGAGATGAGTTGTAATGTCAATGCATAGCTCTTCCCAGCTATTATATATCTCCTAGGTTGTATGCATATTTATTTGAAGTTGAATAATCTTCTTCACCAATGTGCCCCTTCTGGTGGGTGGCAATGGCCTCTGCTTTCTAGTGTTTGTTTGCAGACTGTTTTGTCTTTTTTATTTTATTTTATCTGTGAACATGCAAGTCATTATATTGGACTAATTGCATTTTCTGGAACTAATCATTCATTTAGATTTTACATGCTGCCAAAGGATTCTGCTTTCCTTGCCCATCTGTTGGTACAGTTGGTCCCCGAGTCTTTAATCTCTAAAATCCCATTGCAACATTACCTCTGTTGACCCAACATCTTTCTCTGCTTAAATTTTTGCTGCTTCTCTCCTGGACTCTGTTGAACCCTACTGTCTATCTCCTTCTATAGACCCTCTCCAGCTATAATGATGATCATACCTAGACAGGTTCCCTCTCACTCTTCACCGTTGTTCACTCCAAAGATCTGGGCCATGAAGACCTCTTGTGAGCGACTTTATAGAACAACTAGTCTTACTTCACTTACTTCCAAGAGACTCATCCAGCCCCTGTTGTCTCTGGCTCTAATGATCTTGCACATTCCTTTCTTCAGTTTCTTACAAATGTCTTTCAACCTTTGTCCACTGAAATCCTGACAGCCACGCATGTTTTTGTAGTCTTACATCTACCATTCTTCCACTACAATAAAAACTGCTCCTGTTCCCAATAAACCACAGTTCTCAGGAAACCTGGCTTAGACCCATTCAATTTCAGTAATTACAGACCTACTCTATGTTAATACCTAATGTCCCCTACATAAGCAAATTATCATGGGACAGCTGTTACCATATTAATACACTCCAATCTCTTTTTACAATAATCATTATAAGGCATTCTAGTCCACAGCACTGTCCTAATATATCCTCCAGGTTGTCAATAACCAGACTGATCTCACAGTGAAATCGGAAATTGTAGGTTGACTTTTCTTTAGCTAAAAATGGTCTTTGCTTAATGAAATTTGAAATGCTGCCCCCCCATTTCCAGCTCCATTTTCCTGGTGAAATGCCCATGGAGGGGCGCAAAAAGTGAGTTGTGAAGCAAGTTGTTTTCAGCTGTATGGGCTATAATACAGTGAGGAGGAATGCATTTTTTTTAATCAATTTTACCACTCCAACTCAAACCCCAAACCTAACCATCAGTGGAGTAAACATGTAATGTTAGAGGGGAAAATGTAAACTCCAAATTGCTCTCCTCACTGAATATGGGATCACTTCCTGGTTTCAATGCGGGATTCGAACCCGGGCCTCCCACACTGCTGATGATGCAAAAATTAACACACTTGTGCCGATGTAAATATGTTTGACGGGAGATGGCGCTTGTCAGTGTGTCGGCATGTGTCTGATCCCAGTATTTAGTATTTATTTATTACCAAACTGCATACTCAGAATCAAGATTTATACTGTCTTGTAATGAAAGAATTATCAATAAGCTAATTTAGTAATAATGCAATTGCATCGCTATCTCATCTCAACAGCATCCCCCCCCCCCCCCCCCCAAAGATACAGAGAGAGGAATTTTTCTCTGAAACATGCTGAGAAGCTGTCATCAGTTTTCGTGAAAAGAAAAGGAAAAAGGGAAGAGAATTTCATCAACTTCTCCTCATTGAAAGTCATTACCTTCTTTAATAAGTGCAGGTGTGTTTTCCTTTTCCAGCTGTAGAGAGAATGATGGTGAGAAACCTTTTTTCCCTACAATAATTGCGCAACTTACTTTTCAAAAATATGAAAGTTACATTTTAATATTCACTTTGCTTAAAATGGCCAGGATTATTATGAATTTCTGATGGCAGAATTTCAAAAAAACATAAGGTTTGGGATTTAATGCAAAAAGCAATACAATGCTCCTTTGCAAACACTGTAAAAATAAATAAAAATGAAATGCTTTCTCAAACTTGGGAGAGTTTTAAGTCACCACTTATCATCTGGGCTGGCCTAAGCTTTCTCTCTCTCTCTCTCTCTCTCTCTCTCTCTCTCTCTCTCTCTCTCTAGTTTTCCTTCTTTCTCTTGCCCTCTCCTTGTATTTGAGTGTAATAAGAGCCATGCGGTGAGTTGTGGATGAGGCATCAGATAGCAAGAGTGAGAGGAGCGCGTCAGGAATGAATACATGCTGAGCTGCTGGGAGTTTAAGCACCGCGTGCAAGGTGAGGGTCCCATTTATCCACTTGACGCTTGTGTGCATGAAATAATGTGGACGTGCTGTTGTACTTAATCAGAGAATATACAGATTTACCTGAGGATGATTTAACTTTTATGATGTTGAAACTGCTGAACTTTTTCTCATGCTTTTGATGCACACTTCACTGCCATTAATGGACTGTCATTAGCCACCAGAGAGAAGTGCCATAAACAACACGTGTGTCCCGGTACTAGTGCAAAGTTGGGTTTCTCTAAGATTGTGTGGTTATGAGAGGTTATGTCAACAGTATGTCAAAATTAATTTTCACATTTGCAGACTTACAGTTTGATCTCAGTAATTTCGACTGTGGCATGATTGTTGGTGTTAGACGGGCTGGTTTGAGTATTTCTGTAACTGTTGATCTTCTGGGATTTTCGCACACAACAGTCTCTAGAATTTACTCCAAATGGTGCGAAAAATAAAAAAACATCCAGTGAGCGGCATTTCTGCAGATGGAAACCCCTTGTTGATGAGAGAGGTCAACAGAGAATGGCCAGACTGATTCTAACTGACAAAGTCTGCAGTAACTCAGATAACCACTCTGTACAATTGTGGTGAGAAGAAAATCATCTCAGAATGCTAATCTGAGCTGCGGGTTGGCGCTGTTTGGCAGCACGAGGGGGACCTACACAATATTAGGCAGGTGGTTTTAATGTTACATATTATATATATATATTCTTTCATTAGAATTTTTTTTTAATTAAAATGTTTTTTTTTATATATATATCATTAAAGCTACAGTTAAAAATTTTATCACAACTTTCTATGCTTACAAATGGACATTGCTAGACACAAATCTGCTACACACACACACACACACACACACACACACACACACACACACACACACACACTTAAATATTATTTTTACAGCTTTAAGTCAGATGTTCATGAGGTTTTTTTGTGTTTTTTTAGTAGCAACTCAGAGTTGAGTAGAGTCATTGCAACTGTACAGGCATTTAGAAGTTTATATATTTAGGATGCACTGTATATCATGATGCTGGCCCGCTCCCATAATTTCTACACTATGCACACCCCAGTGCTGCAGTTGAAAAGTTGCCAGAATTCATAGATTTACCGTCCCCAGGTCACTAATAAAGGAAGCCTCCAAGGTAAGTCACGCTGGGAGGTCACTCGCAAAGGTCAGACCAGGTACTGGAATCTCAGATATTCCTCCCTGGTGATCCCAGCCCCCTCTGTCACTCTCTCTCTTTCTTTTCCCCCATGGCACTTTCCACTCAAGCATGCTCAGTCCTGTCAATAAGACTGTGTGGATCTTCCAGGGTGTCTGGTGAACCTATTTACGCATGGAAAGCAAACGGTTGGCTGTGCCAGGGTAAAGCAATACCCACACTGTTATGTTTTTCTGCAAATGGCATAGAAGTTTTAAGGCGGCTACTGATTACCAAGTACCACCACATTTTTACCCAGGAGGTCTTTAGGTGTACTTCTAAGTGTCTGCGTTATTGGAATATTCATGATTTAATATAAGAGACTTTTATAGGTTCCTGCACGTGACTTCCCAGTCTGAGGAGCTGAATGTTTCTGCAAGATTGATCATATAAACTGTTTTTACTGCACTGTAAACCTGAAAAGTGTTATTTATTTATAAAACAAAGTACTCTTTATACAAAATGTGTTAAATAGTTCAACAAACTTACGTTTTAAAGTCTTCTTAACCTCTAACAAAGTTAGCAGAAATTTTATTTGTAATTTTTTTGAACTATTATCAAGGTTTTTAGTTAACTTTACAGATTCAGCAGTAATTATATTTTTCAATTTGTAACAAATGCCCTATAGTGGCGGGTTTTCCTCATTAATGACATCATGAAAGAACGTTTTCCACCATTAAGGATGTGTCCTCGCTTCGTTTCTCACCAACTGGATTCAGAAGTAAGTTATTTCATGTTTATTCAGAACTTATTTTTATTTTTTTAAATATGTGAAATTACACACATTAAATTATCCATATATTTGTTAATGTTTCATAAATGTCCCAAACAAGGACTTTTTGTTGGAGACAATGTGAATGGCTGGCTAGGTGATCAAACTAATCATTGCATATACAGTTTACAGAGTTCAACTTCAGCTTAATGACAATATTATATTATATTGAGAGAGAGAGAGAGAGAGAGATTTTATTAAGTTTTAATCAGTTGCTATTGTGTAAATGAACTGCTAACTTATGTTCATTTTTTTCACATTTTCTTCAGAATATTGAGAGCTCAGAGCACTTGATTGGACTTGTTTCCTGACCAAGATTTAAAGTGGTAGATGTATTTTGCCTTTCACATGGTACAAGTTCCCAAGGTAAGTAACACATATACATTTAACTGTATTTTACATTGTAGAATAGCCATTGAGATATATATATATATATATATATATTCTAAATATGGGGAACATTGAAATTAATTGGTTCCCCCCCATATCTGACTGCCAAGCAAGTTTAAGAGAAATAATGAGGCAGCCTCATTTCCATCCACAGCACAGTTACTCATGTACTGTAATTTGCAACATAGTCATCTTTATTCCAAATTTTGTCCTATGCCATGTCTACAAAAGGGATCATTACCAATGCATCTCTGGTGAGAGAGATCCTTGAGCGCTGGCCAGCTTTTCGTTTGGAATCACAGATATAGCCTACTTTTACATTATATGTGAAACTGCAATCTGTTTATTCTCAAATTTGTCTTTTCAATCCATTGTGAATTAAATGAGTCTTTCTTGTCACTCCAGTTTCAGTGCTTTACAAACCAGAATCTTCCAAACATGTTCTATGCAGAACTTGACCGCCACAGTCTTCACCTGATGACTTTCTATCGTCATCTTCTGATGCACTTGCTGAGATTCTCAAGGTTCATGACTTGAAGGTATTATGATCTTTGTTGTTTGTTATTGTTGCTTGCATTCATTTAATACAGAATCATTTAGGAATAATAAAGTTTCTCCCAAATTGAATGGTGAATGAGCTGACATGTTGTATTTACAGATTAATGTTTCCTATAGAGAGAAAAAGAAATCAGCATCTCACTGTTCTTGGAACAGGCTTTGTTCTTTAAGATCTCTTAAATATGAAAAAGCCCTTGCACTAAATCAGGGGTGAGGAACGGCCTCAGGGCTGTATTTGAGAAATAATTTGAAAGCAAAAAATGGCATTGATTCAATTAACCTGAAAATAAATTCCTTTCAAATAATGTTTCAAAAATAATTTTAAATAATAACAACACTAAATATTGTATAATAGACAATCCTTTTAGTGTTTTTGGTGTGTGAGCACATAATGGAATGCGTACATTAATTTCAACCCACAAGAAGAAATTGCAAGCAATTGTATGGCCCGTGAATAATTTCGGAAATACTCAAATGGCCCTTAATGGGAAAAAGATTCCCCACCCCTGCACTAAAGGAATAGTTCATTCAAAATTATAATTCTGTCTTCATTTACTCACCTTTTATGCCGTCTCAAACTTGTATTTTTTATTTTGCAGAACAAAGATTTTTTTATGTGAAACACTCTGAAAAAATATTTTGGCCAATTTTTGATTTATGTATTTCAATTACATTAAAAAAATATATAAAATGGAATTGAGTAATCTTTGACAAATTAAAATTAATAAGACGTACATGTATTAAAGTTGCATTTATGAAAGATTCCATATTTCAATTTTGATTTTTGATATGAAACTGAAATGTGAAAATCTTTTTGGGGTATGATATGAATATATGCATACAATGAGAGAGGAGTTCAGTCTTTCAAATTCCCCAAAAAAGGCCATAAAGATAAGCCATACAACACATGTGGATTAATTCATATCCTCTAAACAGATATGATTTAGATGAGAATATACCGAATGTAATTACATTTCACTGTAAAACTCGACATCTGCAGTGTCCTTGCAGAATCCAAATTTGAAGAATTTGCTGAAGTGTGCTGTACACCCGCTCAGTGTTTGTACACGCTCTATACACACACCCTGCGTATGCATCAAGCGCGAGCAAAAGGAATGAAGCTTCAGATCATAATTGTGCGAGGGAGATCCAGGTGCCAAGATTTATTTTCACATCATATCTAAATAAAAATATCTTTGTGTTCTCTGTATAAAAGTCATGAGTTTGAGAAGGCATAAAGGTGATTAGATGGTAAGAGTATGATCAGTTTTGGGTGAACATTTCTTTAACATTGACAATAACACGTTATTTATATGAGTTATAAACAAGTATACATCTTCAGACCATTATAAGGGTTAAACATTGTATGAATATGGGCAGGAACTTCAGGGTTTTAGACAATTCACTATGTTTAGGCAGGAAAACACATTCAAAAAGTGCACTATTTAACATTAGAGTAAAAATGTACTTTTAGGGTGAACATGATATTCATACAAGGCGAATCACCGAGCTTCATACAGTTCCTGCATTTCGGAGAGAAGACACCTCAAGTTTCTTCAGTACATGCATGGTAAATTACTTTATCTATTATAAATGTATAAAAACAAATCTGTTTTGAAACTTTAAGGAATATGTCATCCAAATATAAATAATTTATTTTTTTTTTTTTTACATTTATTCACAAATCGTGTCAAGCACATAAGACGTTTTATCAAATGGAGATATTTTAAAGAATGTTGAAAATCACTGATTGCCATACAATAAAAGTTGATACTGGCTCACTTTTAAGTTCAAAGCACCCCAAAGTGTTCAAAGTACCAAGTATGTGGATTGTGTTGTGTATACTGGAGCTGATCTGAAAAATCAGTTTATTTACCTCACAATTTAAAAGTATGCCTTCTGTCTTCAAAAGACATAATATACTACATGAGTAATATTGACTACTTTTACTCTAGTTTTATGGTGTGTGTGTGTGTTTTTTATTTTATTCCGTTGTGAATCTTGACAGCTGTGAGCCATTTTTCACTCATTATATGGTGAAAAGAATACAAAATATTTTGTTTTTCATGGAGAAATCATGCTGAAACCATGTGAGGGTGACTAAATATTGATAGAATTTTCATTTTTGTGTGAACTATTCCTTTAAGTGGGCATTATGTCATTTAAAACAGATTTTACTCAATTGTATTTTGCCATTTTTCTCATTTCTGCATTTAAGGCTTAAGATTCAGAAGAGCCAGAGGTTGGTGTTTCAGCTGTTGCCCTTTTAGCAGCCATCAGGGAATTTAAAGATCCTGCAATTCAGTATAATCTGGCCGAATTTCTGTTGTTCTCAAAAAAAGTCATTACTTCTGCTCCAAACTTACTTCAAACTTACTTCTCTGTCTGCTCGTATGAATGTAACACAACATAAGAAAGTGTTTCACCGCTGTTCAAATACAATTTGGATCGCATCATTTATATGTATAAATGTTTTCCATCTGAAAGCACTAAATATTAAATGAAACAACTGACAATAAAATGCAACGTAATCTCTTCAGTAATCAAAATACTTTTTGAATGTAACTGAACTCTAAATACCAATTATTTAAATTGTAACTGTAGTGGAATACAGTTATTTATATTTTGTATTTCAAATGCATATTCCTGTTACATGTATCTGTTATTCCCCAACCCTGGCTGTATACACTTTATCCTAGTTATCTACACTGCTGCTAAGTTTGTTTTTCTGTTTATGATGTGTCTCTTGTCAGCATTGTCATGTTACTCTGTAGATATATGACTGAGCTGGTTGCCTGCCTGTCAAATCTCTCAAATGTTCATGTTGTGCCTCATGTTTTATCAGCATTGTACTTGTCTTTTTACATCAAATTTTCAGGATATGTTTACTGAATGCAGTTAGCTTTTTTGTTGTACAATTATTATGTTTAAGTTGCAAAATATAAATTTTTAAGTTAGGGAAACTTGAAAAAACAAGGCAATCAATTGCTACAAACATTTTAAGTAACATTACTGCCACCTTTTAAGTTACATAACATTATATACTTTAAGTATAATGTAAGTTAAAATGACTTTACTGTGAATTATTAACGTAATACAAAGTATATTCATGATTTAAAAATGTAATTTAAAAAATATATATTTCAGTTAAGTTTGCTGTACTTTAAACTTTGAGTTGGAGTTAATTAAAAAGAATACATTTGTAAACACATATTTTGATTAGAGTAAAATATATATATTTTAATTTATAGTCCTTCAGAAAAACAAGTTATCCATACTTAAGACTTTTAAGTTTTGAAACTTAAAAAAAAAAAAAAAAAAAAAAAAGAGGCAATAACATTTTTGGAGTTGGTAGAACTTCTCGGGGTTTACAGTGTGTATGTTTTCTCAGTATGTTTATCTTTATTGCAAAATGGATAGTGCATAGCAGAACATACATTAATTTTGTGGCTATAGATGCAGTGAAGTGGTGTATAATTACACATCTTTTGTTGTAATCCATAATTACCAGCTAATTGCTGAAGTTTATGGGAGTAATACATTTTCTGTAACAAGACCAACAATTTTCAAATCGAAAATGGTGCATCACATTTTGTCTCTCTCTCTCCATCCATTGTTGTAGCAATAAATTGAATATTCTTGTTTTTTTGCATGACATTACCAATACATCATACTTGCACGGTCCCTTCCAATAAGCAATTATGTTATATCATATGCAATTATGGAATTATACAATTAAAACAAATATATATATATGATTTTGTCTTATTTAATGTTTTACAAAGCTTTTGTATTCTAAAGTTGTAATTGTAGCACTAAAATGTAATTCTCTGTTTTAATGGCATATAAAGGCACATATTTATGGCAGTGACTGCATGCATATGTCAGTGCCTTGTCAACAATGTTGTGGTTATAAACAGATTGTCTGAGCCCTGCAAAGTGACCAAATAGGCCTAAATTAAAGAAAAAAATAGACATTACTAAGCAAAATCACATGGAGAACTCTTTCATATCCTGCAGCCATATTTGATGGGAAAAGTATGTGGAAGTGTCAAGCCAGAGACAGAAGTTAATAACTGATCAAGCGATGATTTAGTAGATGTTTTTGATTATGATAAAGGATGGTGATGGAGTGGTACAGGTATCATGTTTTGATTAAATAAGATAAGATTAAGGAACAACTAGAATGAGGACACAGAATGAAGAGCAGATATTTAAAGATGGTTGAGGTTGCCAGATGGCCCTTTACAGAAATAGTTCAGCCAAAAATGACAATTATGTGTCCGTTTACTCGCCCTCAAGTCGTTCAAAACTATATGATGTTCTTTCTTCAATGGAACTACAAAAGAAGTCTTTTTTTTTTAAAGAACGTCCACACTGCTCTTTTCCATACAAAGTGAATGATATGACTTCATTCAGGCATTAATTTCAGTGATTAATAATTGAACATTCAGTCTGTCTCATAATGCTATCATATGGCTTCAGAAGACTTGAAATATAGTGCTCAAATATAAGTCATATGGACAACTTTAGGGTCATTTTCTAAGCTTAATAGACCCTGATCACATCCACTTTCATTAAATGGAAGTAAGTAGCATAGATGTTCTGCTTAACTTCTCCTTTGGTGTTAAAGTAATATAAATTTAGATCGACATGAGGGTGAGAATGGCACGGTGCGTCCCAAACCACACACATCTTCACTATTCTGCGACATTTTGTAGCGTATGTAATGCGAGTAGTACGTTTACGCTGAGCTTACTGAGCTTTTTGAAAAAAGTGGATGCATTTGAAAATGCCATTTTCGCATTGTAGTGTGGACTGTGAAAATGGATATATCTGAAAATGATGTATTTGTTGTCATTTGACGCAGTCATGTGATCTATCCAACCAAAACAATCAAGATGGTGGCCCGTGCTATAGCGGCGCTGTTGTACCTGATATTCACTTTGATAGCGTTGTTTAAAAATAAAATGTTACTTTGTACAACCATCACATTGCGTTCCTTCAAAGGCGAAGGGAAGTTTACTCGGAATTGGTGTCCGGCAACGGAACACGAGGACTTTTGCATTTCAGACTGTACATGCAACGGGGATTTTCCGCATGCGCAGTGACACGATTTAAGCATTTTCATACGTTTCAGTGTGGACTAGCAACTTTTGGAAAACGCTAGTGTGGACAGAGAGCATTTTGAAACAAAAATGCCATTTTCAAATGTATCCGGATTAATGTAGACTTAGCCTAAGATACAAGTATTGAACTGAGGTTCGCTAACACGCTAAAACTTGCGGCAACACATAATTTGCGTTTGAAACGTCACTTCCGTCAGCCGTTAAACGGCGAACACTTCAGTGTAGTAAAAAACGTTAAGTGTTCCATTTGGGATGATACAACACTTTGAAAATTCATATACTACATGGCTGAGTGCCTAGTGTATATTGTAAGTGCATAGTGTATAGTGTGTCGTTTTGGACAGAGCTGCAGACTTATCATTTTTTGTGTGAACTATTACTTTAAAAAGTGTATGATATTGAAACCGTGTCCAAACAGTCCCCTTTCCTTATGTAACCTCTCACCTTGTCTCTCCTTTGTTCTCTCAGCTGTCCGGGGTTGCACTAATATTTCCCTCATGTAGTTCTCATTACTCTAATAACGGCTCTTGACTATACTCATCTCAGCATGTCACCTGTCCTCTCAGTCTTTGCTTGTTTCTTTTCTTTCTCCTCTGCTACCCCTTATCTTTCTCTCATTCTTACATACAGCTCTGTAACCAGATTCTAATAGTTTTAGGTAAAATGATAGTTTGAGAAGTTGTAAATCCAAATATTTGGAGATGGAGGGAGACATAGATGGATAGTAAAATGCAACAGAGCACACCAGTCGCTTTCCGGAAGTAAAAAATATTACAATGACATGAAAAAGAGTAGTTATCGTTATTGTGAGAAAAAGATACATCCACCACTTTATGCAAGATATGTAAGCTTCACTCGAGAATGGCTTTCGGTCAAAGGTGGTCTACGCACATATAAAACTTTTTAAAACAAAATTGTGGGCAGTCCCTTCCAGCTTTTTTGTGAGCTGTTATGAGACACAAGAGAACTATTAATTCTTGGCTTGAAACCTAGCATGACATATCTCGTGGTGCCATGTAGGGCTGTCAGTTTGGCATTGAATCTAAATTCAAATTTTTACCAAATTCAAATTAAATCATTATTTTAATGTCAGCTGATTTAAATTGGTATTCGGCTGAACTCTGTGGTGAAGCGGTTCAGACTATGAGCCCAAGCAAGGGGCTGTTAAAAAAGACACAACACAACAGAATGGAACAAAATGCAAGGATCTTGAAACACACATTTGAACTAAGTTGAACACCTTTCCTGACAAATTTTTTAAATTCTACAAATATTCAAATTTCGAATTTTTATTTGACCGCACTAGCACCATGTTTGAATGTGCAAAAGTGCAATTCAAATTGGAGAGCTGCAGGTTTGTTTACATTTTCAGGAACACAAAATGACATAGCTCACCATAAAAAATTAGGCTCAAGGCAAAAACAAGCCCACATGTTTATTTCACTGTCAAGTACATGGCTGATAGCCCATCCGCATGATCTAAGAGCTTGCAGAGACATTCAGGGGACAGGAGGAGAAGATAATTTACTAGACAGTTAGGTACCACTAGAATAAATGTATGAGATGGTGTATGACATACCGAGACCAGTTTCTTCAAACCTATTATATAATTTGTTATAGGCTGCCCTCCATAACTCGTGTCGCTACCACCTCATTTGGCTCGACTGCTGTGTACTTGATAAAAAAGTAAAAAGATATGCCTACTAGATCAACTTGCTCTGTTTCAGAACTCTATTGGACTGTTGGGAACTGTGCATTTGCGCAGTTACCTGGTTTACATTGTTCATTTATTGAATCAGATTCTTAAACTATGCAGACAGCATGTGGAAATAAACAACGCTATCAGCAGTTGCAATTCATTCTTAGTGAATTCCCCCCACACTGCTTTAGAAAAGTGGATTACTTTGCTCTTTGTAATTTGTTATTTAATTAAAATTGGGGAATACATAATAATTTAGCATTTGTCATGAATGTCGTCACTAGTTTGGGGTCTTTTGGAGAATTTATGGTAGAGTGATTGCTAGCTGAATGCATGTTGTGGTTATGGATATGGCAACTTTATTTAAGACTCAGGGTCTTCTTGAGAAGAATGTTTGCTTCCTATTTGTTTTTAACAATGACGACCACAGCAATTTGAATGTAATGGATTGCCTCAAATTCAGTATTTTCAAGGAAATTGGAAACAACTGTTATCAGGCCCACAGATTGTGATGGTCTAACCAAATATCGCAAACCCACAAATCGTACCCAGACAGCATTTCCCAAATCAATTAATGCACAGATGATCTCAGTTCATTGCCTGTCCAAAGCCTTTCTGGGTAACCAGTCATGCTTTGTGAATTAAGCTCAATATCAGTAGGGCTTTTATGATTTTTAATATAGTAAATATGTCACTTTAAATGCATCCTGTGCTGCCTTCCACTTAAACTAACCCCAAGACAGTCTGTCTGTGAGGGGCTTTTTATGTGGTTCATATTTCTGGAATTGTACAGATTATATACAGATTTTATTTTTGGATGTTATTGTTAGTTTGAAGATCACTATTAAGCACATGCACTTGACAGATTGGAGTTCCATTGTTTGCCCAAACAAACTTTCCTCTTTTGCAAATGATTACAAGGCTTATGATACTGAATAGGTATACAGATCTGTGTCGTACCATCAACATGGAAGACATCTGAATGTAATATTGTAGTGCTAGCCTCCATGATCACTTTATGATGTGTTGACTAACCCTTGACAGGGCTGACAAACCTTTGTTTACCTTATTATTTCACTCTTCAACATATTATGCTAGAATATCAACTGAGAAGTCTCTTGTTGCTTTCAGGGCTGTTGTATCTTTCTATATGTTGTCTTTATAGTATGTTGTAAATTGCCCTTTTTTGTACTGTTGACAGTAAATGTAATTTATTATTTTGTACATTCATATCTGCTGTTAGTAGAGTCCTATATGATAATTTTCGAAGTATGCATCCTTTTAGGGCATGCCTGTTGTTCCACACAAAATCTTGGAACTATGGAAGAAGAGCAGTCTGTAACAGTTCTTACGTGGATGTGTGTGACTATGCAACAAAGGGGTCTTTAAAAATCAAGATGCAATTTTATGATATGAAAGTATGTCACAATAATGCCATGCGTGCCTACTACATACTTAAATTACCTACATTACCATCCCCAACGATAGATGCCTTTTTGTACCTTTCACATTGGTGAAAGTGGGTATGCAGTCCCAGTCTTTTGGCTTTATTCTTTAAATAAGTTTTTCTGAAAGATGCTTGAAAAACCATTAATATGGAAATTGACTCATAAATGAAACAAACCACAACATTTGTGCATAAACTTGCACATGAATGCGACAAACCAAACCATTGTTACGTAAATTGCTGCATGAACATAACAAAACAAAACCATTATTATGTAAATTGATACACAAATGCAACAAACCAAACAATTCTTACAGAAATTGACACATGAATGCGACAAACCAAACCATTGTTACGTAAATTGATGCACGAATGCGGCAAACCAAACCATTCTTATATAAATTGCTGCATGCATGTGACAAACCAAACCATTCTTACAAAAATTGTTGCATGAAAGTGACAAACCAAACCATTCTTTCGTAAATTGCTGCATTAATGCAACAACCCAAACCATTATTGAGTAAACTGAAACATATGTAAATTGATGCATGAATGTGAAAAACCAAACTATTATTACGTAAATTGTGTCAGGTATTCCCTATTTTTTGTGCTTAGACTTTTATTTAGAAATTCTTGTTTAACTGTTTCCTGTTAGATTTGTAGTGCTTTGTAGTTTCCTTTCATGATTGGTTTTCCCCTGATTGTTTCCCCAGGTGTTCCTCGTTCCCTTGTGTATTTAAGCCCTTGTTTCCCCTGGTTTCGTTGTCAGTCTTCACGTGTTGTCATGTTCTTTGCCTGGTTCCCAGTGTTTTGTTTCCTTATATTCTGAGTTACCTTGTTTATCTTTTGTTTAATTAAAAGCAGCATTTAGATTCTCATTCCTCGTCTGGCTCATCACTAATAATGCACAAATGCGACAAACCAGACATTCTTATGGAAATTGATGCATGAATGTCAACTTTTTTCTAGAATATTTTTTCACTAAATTCGAATGTCCCTTGAGTTTTATGTTTGACCATAAACAGATTACTGTATCTGACTGGAGGGGTCGGTTTGAATCTCTCTTCAAATACATGTGAAATGTTCTTGAAATATTTTGTGGAAATTTTTTTTATGGGATTAGATCTAGTTTTCCAGCACAAGTTATTGGTTCTGACTTCTTTTCATGATGTCGTTCCTTCACGACTTCTCAAGGAAATTGTTGATATTATTAGTCCTAGTTTTACCATCATTACATTATAGTAATAGTAGTCTTCATAATGGGGTTGTTTCACTCTGCTTTAAGCAAGAAGTTGTTCAGCTGCCAAGTTTAAACTCCTTAGAGTTGAAGAACTATCTGCCTATTTCCAAGCTACCATGTTTATCTAAAATTCTGGAAAGGTAGTGCTTGCCCAGTTGACTTCTCTTTTAGGAAAGAATAATATTTTAAATAAAATGTCAATCTGGTTTAGAGCGGGCCACAGCACAGAATCTGCTTTATTAAGGGTTGTGAATGACCTTCTTTTAATCAGAGATTCGGGTAACCATGCTGCCTTAATTTTGTTAGACCTGAGCACAGCATTTGACACAATAGACCATGCGATTCTTATTAATTATTTATCGAATGTGGCTGGTATTCAAGGGACAGTCCTTAGATGGGTTTTCTCTTATCTTGAGGACAGATCTTTTTCAGTGATAAGAAGTGCCTTTTCTTCATCCTCAGCATCTATTACCTGTGGGGTCCCTCAGGGTTCCATCATAGAACCTATTTTCTTTGTATATGCTTCCCTTGGGCTTGATTTTGTTTTTTTTAAATGGTATTTCCTACCATTTTTACGCTGATGATACACAGATTTATCTGCTGCTGAAACCTGGGTATAATTGTGTTTTTACCTTGCCTTTGTCCTGTTTGGAGGAGGTTAAAATCGGGATGGCACATAATCTTCTCCAGTTAAATGAGGTAAGACTGAGATAATGGTTTTTGGTCCTGCTGGAAGTTGTATGTATTTAGCCACTAAACTAGGTCAGTGGTCAGCTTATTGCATAAACAAGTAAGCAATTTAGGGGTTGTTTTTTAATCAGATCTCAAATTTAATAGGCAGATCAATGATGTTGTTAAGAGTTGTTTTTTTTTCAACTTAGATCCATTGCCAAGCTTTAACCGATTCTCCTAGCTAAGGATCTAGAAAGATCATGCATGCTTTTATTACGTCTCATTTAGATTATTGTAATGTTCTATATTTTATTCTGTCGCGGGTCCGAGACTATGGAAAAGTTTGCCACATGAAATAAGATCTGCATCCACTTTTTAAATTTTGAAGCTCGTTTAAAAACTAATTTAGCTTTCTTTGTCTTTTCATTTGGATGGGTTATTGTGATGTGTGTTTAAGTATTATTGGTTTTATGTTGTTATGCTAATTTTTACTGATTGTTCAGCACTTTGGTCTACAAGTGTAGTTGGAAAGTGCTTTATAAATAAATTAAATTAAACAAACAAAGCATTCTAACATAAATTGACACATGAATGCGACAAACCAAAATACCCTGATGCAAATTGATGCATGAATGCGACAAACTAAACTATTCTTATGTAAATTGATGCATGAATATGACAAACCAAACCATTCTTACAGAAATTAACACATTAATGCGACAAACCAAACCATGCATACGTAAATTGATTAAAGAATGCGATAAACCAAACCTTGTTACGTAAATTGCTGCATGAATGTACAAACCAAAACCATTAATATGTAAATAGAAACTTACGTAAATTGATGCATGAATGCGACAAACCAAACTAGTCTTATGTATATTGATGCACGATTGTGGCAAACCAAACCATACTTACAGAAATTAACACATTAATGCGACAAACCAAACCATTCTTACAGTACACAAATTGCTGCTTGAATGTGACAAACCAAACCATTCTTACGTATATAACAACTATTACGTAAATTGCAGCATGAATGTGACAAACAAAACTATTTTTACAGTACACAAATTGCTGCAAACCATTCTTTTCTAAATTGATGTACAAATGTGAAAAACCAAACTATTGTTACGTAAAATTCAGGATAAATGCGACAAACCAAAGCATGCATACGTAAATTGATTAAAGAATGCGACAAACCAAACTCTTGTTACATAGATGGATGCACAAATGCGATAAACCAAACCTTGTTACGTAAATTGATGCATGAATGTGACAAACCAAACTATTCTTACAGACATTAACACATTAATGTGACAAACCAAACTATTCTTACAGTACACAAATTGCTGCTTGAATGTGACAAACCAAACCATTAATAAGTAAATTGAAACGTACGTAAATTGATGCATGAATGCGACAAACCAAACTAGTTGTACAGAAACTGATGCACAAATGCGACAAACCAAACCATTCTTACGTACATAACAACTATTATGTAAACTGCTGCATGAATGTGACAAACCACCCCATTCTTGTGTAAATTGATGCGCGATTGTGGCAAACCAAACAATTCTTAAGTAAACTGGTATGTAAATATCAAGTAACAAAGTACTTAAAATTGGTTTTATTAACTAATCCATTCTGATTGTATTTCATTAATGAGGCCCTTTGAATTTATGTGCTTCCTTGTTGCCATGTGTATGTTTGTTTGGAGATATATTTAGAGACATATGTGAGTGTTTGTGTTTAGGTTCATTTAGCAAATCCTGGCTGACGACGGAAAAGTTTATTCACCTTTTTTGGAGTCTTCGGCTCCAGGCGAAATGTGATAAACATAAAGCTTAAATCTGGTTCGCCTGTATGCTCAGACAGTAGTTATTCATCCTATACCAGTGAAGAGGATGTTGGGAGGAGGGAAGGAAGGGTCTTCTGATTGCTTTGCTTGTTCCTTGCTGTAGGCACTTAACTTTACAACCATTATGTTCAAGCATCGAGCCTGGCCCACCTCCTGTATCAATTGTATGTTTATTATAATAACCGTAAAACTATACGAGCCCCTCCCTGCTTCGAGGGGAGCAAAAGGAAAGAGAGGAAAGTCTAGTAGATTGGCTCCAGACTCCAAATTAGACGCCTTCCTGCCGAGATCATAAGGCATGGCAGAGGGAATGTAAAAATGGCATTAATTCCGCCATACACACAAAAAGCTGCTGTTAAAAGAATATACTGTGGTTTTTTAAGCTAATATATATGTATATTATCTATCGTTGTCAATTACCATAGAATATAATTTTGATATGTCCCTCAGCATGTATAAACGAAGGGGCTTGTGTGTAGAGTAAATAACCTTACTGTATACTGGAGGGATTGAAAGTATAATTGCAAAGCTTGTATTTTTTTAAAGCACATCTTATGAATTCTTAAATAATAATGTTTTTTAAAGGTTCTGAATTGTAATTTTTAGGTCAGATTACTTTTCTAGGTGGATGAACTTCTGGTTACATGCTACAGACATTTCTGTGGCTTTTTGCAGTAATAATTGAGTTTGCAGAACATCAACAAAGAAGTGTGGTTACGCACATGCAGTTACATTACGTCACTTCCAGGTGTCCTCTAGTGGATGCCAAATAAAAGGGTTTGATAGGAATCCTATCACACCAGTCTCACTTTAACTTGTGTAATGTTTAAATATTAGGGTTATACTCCTGTTGTGTCATGATAGTTGCACCTTTTAAAAAAAAAATTAGAGCATGCCACAGATCCAGTACACACATATTAGGTTGGAACAACTGGAATATCGCTTTTGGAATTTTTTTTTTTTTCTGAAGCTTTCTACTTTTACTTATGAAATATCTTTTCTGTGTGCTGTTGTAATCCAATGTGGTAAATTATTACCAAATTTACAACTAGAGTTTTGTTTATGCAGAACTTGCAATGTTGCCAGGGCATTGCTACATGCTTGGTAAGATGTTCTGAGTGGTTTTCAGCATTGCTATGTGGTTTCTAGGGTGGCTGCTTATTGACACAAGTCAAAAGAATCCACCCCAATGTCTCTAAGATTTTCTGGTCCTAAGAAATGGGTCGGATCTCTTCTTCGATGAAACCCCTATTTTATCATCCACCAAGCGAAAATTATTAGTCAAATCAGTTAGGAAAGAAATAGCATTTGGGGTGTCATTAATGACTGTAGCACAAATGGTACAGGACGAGTTACGTGCCAAAGTCTAATACTGAGGTTTAGGGGTTTGTTCAAATCCCTAAACATAAGTTTATACAAAATAATAGTTATATTTACCTTTCCGAACACCACTTATAATGAATCCAGAACAATTATCAATGACTCACTCTTAAAAGTGACTTTATCCACAAATTCAGAAGTTGAGCCAAACAAGTGTAAGTTTGATTTATATGCTCTTACTATCAGGCTTAATAAGTGTACTTTTGCCCTTTCGGAATGATCAACGTCCAGTTTTCCTATTTTTAAATCCTTAGCATTTGGATAGAAAATGCAAAACAGATTTCAGGTCTGTTAAATGGACGCATTAGAGGATGGAAAATGGGATGTCATGGCGCAAAGGTTTGGCGCTGGTGGCCTCTCACTTCACTGCAGCAACCGTAAACGTCTTATGTGCTTCTGTGGTGTGTATCTCCCCAAGGTGACTCCCCATGACTACATGCACAGTGTGTCACACAAATACAAGCTCTGTATTGCAGATATCCTATATTACAATCAGAGAGAGAAAAATTTGCTAAACGGTTGCTGCATTTCTGTGTGCAGTATCTCAGCACAAAAAATGTGTCTTATTCACTTACCACCTGCAATCCTTTTTGACCAATTGATAAATGCACTAAAACATTGTCATGTCATCTTGTTTTTAATTCCAGGCTGTGGGATCGTAAAAAGTAATGGTTCCATATGGGATGTGCTTTATGTGACACCATGTGTACACATGCAGTAGTTTGTGTGTTTACGCCAATCAGCCACAACATCAAAACCACCTGCCTAATATTGTGCTGATCCCCCTCATGCTGCCAAAACAGCATCAACCTGGTTCTCAGATTAGCATTCTGAGATGATTTTCTTCTCACCACAATTGTACAGAGTGGTTTTCTGAGTTACCGTAGATTTTGTCAGTTCAAACCAGTCTGAGTATTCTCTGTTGACCTCTCTCATCAACAAGGTGTTTCCATCCGTAGAACTGCCACTCACTGGATGTTTTTTATTTTTCGCACCATTCAGAGTAAATTCTAGAGACTGTTGTGTGTGAAAATCCCAGAAGATCAACAGTTACAGAAATACTCAAACCAGCCCATCTGGCACCAACAATCATGCCATGCTCCAAATCACCGAGATCACATTCTTAACCCATTCTGATGGTTGATGTGAACATTAACTGAAGCTCCTTACCTGTATATGCATGATTTTATGCACTGCTGCCACACGATTGGCTGATTAGATAATCGCATGGATGATTGTTGGTATGATTGTTGGTGCCAGACGGGATGGTTTGAGTATTTCTGTAACTGCTGTTCTCCTGGGATTTCTCAGAATGGTGCCCAAAACAAAAAACATCCAGTGAGCGGCAGTTCTGTGGATGTAAATGCCATGTTAATGAGCGATCAACAGAGAATGGTCAGACTGGTTCGAACTGACAATGTCTACGGTAACTCAGATAACCTCTCAAATTGTGGTGAGAAGAATATAATCTCAGAATGCTATTCTGAGATATGGTTGGTGCTGTTTGGTGGCACAAGGGGGGCCTACACAATATTAGGCAGGTGTTTTAAATATTGTGGCTGATTGGTGTATGTGAGTTCTACCCAGATTCCAAGCACCTATGTACGTCAAGGAGCAGTCAGGGTTACATGCTTGGAATACTGCATGTGGTATCTGTACTTGACTGTACTGTGATCTTACTGCGGTGCCTTTGATTGGCAGAAAGCTTCACCCGGATGAGTGCCGTCATCACGGAGAATGGGTAATGTAATGTGATAGAGATTCACAATTCGAAAGGATCCCACAAAGATTATGCTTGTTTTTTTTCCTTCAAAACATTGAAAATCTGGAAGTAATCAGATAATTAAAAGCATTTTGAAAAATGTTAAACAACGAAAAGTTATGATGTAAAATGTAGGTGTTTGCTATCTGCACGATTTTTACACACACAACGCAGCCGCATGCATCTCTCTCAAACTTCTGTCTCCGGTGTTTATCTCGCTCTCCCGCTGATCAGCTGATTCAGCGCCAGCCCTGTAGCCTCGTGGCTCAGCCACGCCCTCCTTCTCGTCACACTCCTCCCCTGCCCAATTCAGGCCGGGGCACCACCGGTCTGATGAACTCGCCCCTGTCTCTGGAGGAGATGGTGCACTTCCGGCCATTCTGTCAGTCGGTGGTCCACCCCGCCTCCTGTGAACCTGGGTGAGAGATGAGGGGAGGTGTGGGGAGAGGGAAAGTGCGAGCGGAGATACACAGAGAGAGAGAAAAACTTGCACACCGGCTCCTGGACGTACTGTCGCCCGGTCACCAACTGCTCCTCCACCCTCTGGCGGACGCCAGCTCGCTCCTCCCCTGGCAGACGGCAGCGAGTGCTCCGGCCCCTGGCAGATGTGACCACTCCTCCCCTGTTTTGGCTGATGGCAGCAGTTCCTCCAGCTCTCGGCGGCAGGCAGCGACCCCCTCCCCATCCCCAGGCAGACTGCCGCGGATGCTCCCCTGGCGGACAGCATTGCAGAGGAAAATGTGATACCTCCTCCCTCCCAGGATTTAGCACCACTGTAACACTATAGGATGGGCAAGGAGTAGGCAGGAACTGGCTGAACAGTCAACATAAAGTTTAAGGTTAAACTTAAAACTAAACCAACATAATGACACTCACAATGCGGCTGTGTGTGTATTTCTCTCTTGAACTGGGTTCTCTGGATTCACTTTATCTCGCTCTCCCGCTGATCAGATAAGTCTTGGCCTTTAGGTCACCGTGTCTTATGAGAAAAGAACGGTGCTAAATTGGAATCAGAAGGCGCTCTTAATGCGTTTGAGTCAGCCTGCTTGTCTATAACAATTAGACTTACAGAAAAGGTAACATATAGAACTGAACAGCACCTACAGCCTGGCTGTAAAAATTAAAAGATTCTCAATACAACATCTAGGCACCATTTAAAAAATTACAGTTTTCTGAGGAACATGGAAAATGGAACTTATAAGTTCCTACAAGAAATCTAAAGACTTATTTATTTAGTTGTTCCATGTGTGCTGATATTTAGTAAAACAGCAATAGGATATATAATTCCACTTTTCGGGGTTTGCAGCTTTCCAAATAGCGGAGGGGATTTGCATTAATCTCAAGTGACTCAAGTGATTTGAATCCATTCACCAGAGAGATTCGTTCACTGCCCAGTTCTGCAGATTACATCTTAACACCAGTAGGTGGCAACAAATGAGCATCTTTAATGTTATGAGTGAGTCACTGAGTTGTAGGCTGCGTCCGAAACCAGGGAAATGCTGCTTTCGGTGGTTGCATATGGAGGTAGAAAGGGATCAAAGCACGTTCGGATCCAATATTCGTGTCACATCCTGTCTACTGAGATCTGATACATTTTTGAAGGTAGCATAGATGTATCATTCACTGCCTCTCAAATCCTACAATCATGTATGCATGGTTCGACAACAGTTACAAAAAAAATATGGCACGATAGAGGCGTTTGATATCAAATTTGTTTATAAATGTATGTTTTTTCCCCCACTTTTTCCTACTTTTGATTCCATTTCTAGCAAGAAATTAGTATTGTAGTTATATACAGAATATACACTTCTTATCAACAAAACTCTCTTGATTTTGTTCTAGATTATTAGACCATTGTGATTCGGTTGGATGAATGTAGACACGTTAGCTTTAGTGGACACCAGAGGGCGAAAATCAGTTCCTGGTATCCTAGCAATGATGTGACAATATGCTGCCTCAGTAGCCTGTCCAAAATCAGTTTCTGGAGGTACCTTTGTACGCAAACACTGTCTGTTGAATCATTGACTGATTCTGATTCATTTAAAAGCCCCCAGTCATTCACAACTGAAACAATGAAAGTAAATCAAAATTATTAGTTTGCTTAGAAGATTTATTCAAAAATGAAGTTTGTTCACAGACGAAACAACCCTAGTTCAAATGAGAGTATGAGGGCAGTGCAGAGAGCGAGTTGTGTTTGATGCTTTGGCTTCTATTGGAAATGTTTTGGTTGACGGGGAAGAAATGTACAAACTAACTGGCCGTTTTTTTTCTGAAACTTTTTCATAAGTTCACTGGTTCATATTGTCCTGGAGTGCATTAAGGGGAAATGGATTTGGTGAACTGACCATAGCAGAGGTGCTCGAGCACAGGACCTATCTTGAGCTCAATGATCCCCCTTACTCAATGATCCCCCTTACACTATATGACTAAAGTTTGTAATAGAAAGGCAACTTTGAAATAATAATTGGTATAGGCATTGTGAAATTATAGGTGGACATCAAGAGGTGGAGGGATGTGGGAAGAATCGTCACCGGTTTGGTGTTCCTTGGGTACATAATAAGATGTTTGGGGTGCTAGAGGTTTTTTCTAAGAGTTCTGCCTGTGTGACAATCTAAAGAACCCCAAAAAGTGCCTCAAGTATCTTTTTGCTTAATGGCTTGTCTCACTTTGTGTCGTTAAACAGATGTCAGACGTGATCAGGGCCAACCACGGCAGAGACAGCCAGGAAGGAAGCTTATTGGACAGTCATGGACAGATTTTCCAATTTTCAGTAGATCTGAGATTTGTTTTGGCGTTTGTTTGAAATGTGTGAGATCTTCGTTGTGGCTAGTGGAAGCTGACATGAGGTCAGTCTGAAAGTTTCACTTCTGGGAGGTGTTGAGAGGTTGACTGAAAGGTTACACGGTGTGTGGCATGGTTGGGTATGCCACAAGAGAGTGCGAGGTGACAGGCATTGTTTAAAGAGTTCACTGAGGTTAGTGCTGTTGGAAGATGCCGTTTAATAGACAAAGGGAGGGTTGAGTGATGAGTTTGCTGGATCGGTTTGCTGGATGTGTTGATACTGTATCTGAGTGACATGTTTTTTGGGGGGAGGTGGCTCAGTACCATTGGACTGCCGAAAGAGTGGCCGTGTGAGATAGTGAGAAGATGTAGATGAAGGAGAAAAGAAGATTGTGATGCACCCATCTGTTGGCCACATGCAAACCCCTGTAGCAGCTCTATAAATCTCAGATGCGCTCAACAATGCAAGGTCACATTCCGCTGGTCTAAACGTGCAGAGGATACTGCCATGCAAATGTGCTTTGCACTTTAGAAACATTATGCATAGGGAAGAAAATCCTTTTCAAATCTCTTTTAATATGTTAATTTAGTCTCATGGACACCAGCAAGATTAAACGGAGAACAAATGGAGTCTTTTACTTTCATGCTTATCACATTTTTTTCCTAAGACCCCAGTAATCATGTCAGAGTTTCTCAAGATAGCTAAAGAATTGTGTTCCAACATATCAAAGTCTGCAATAAAAAAAAGAGATTTCAATATGAGATCAAACATATCTCATTAAAGCTTCATAAAAAGGCCAAATTATCTGAGCAATGCAATATTAATGTATAGCTCTAGACTCGTACTGTACACCGACATTAAAAAGTTAATGTAACATTAACATGTTTTAGGTAAGATTCTTCTGATTACTGTTTTGGTTTCTAGGTTTATTTATCTTGTTGCTCTCAAGGAGAAAAAACTGCGGTATCAAAGAGATTTGAACGTGATTGCGAACAGTGTTAGTAAAAGTGTTTTTGGTGCTAAACAATGCAAGTTCTCGCTTGAACACGCGTACCACTGTGAACGACCTTCGTTCATAGTGTTCACGATGAACATACAACTGACGTCAAGATTTTCACTGAAAAATTATTACAATTTTGGGTTGTTTCTCGTCCAAACATTTTGTATGCCTTCAGAAGACTTCAACTATGATGCACAAGCCGACTGGACTACTTTTATGATACTTTTGGGACCCCTTTTTTAGCTTTAAAGTGAATTGCTTTCAACTGCCATTGCATTGAAAAAATGGACCAGGCATTTATTAAAATTTTTCCATTAGTGTTTTGAGAAAGACAGAAAGTCATACAGGTCTGGAATGACATGAGGGTGAATAAATCATGATATTTTCCTTTTTGGGTGGAACTATTCCTTTAACACACAGGCCAAACCCACACATGCGTTCTCTACGTTTTGGCCTTCCATCCACACTGAGACTGAGTATTTGCCCAGCGAACTTTTCGAAAACACTCTCTTAAGTGCATACATCTGAAACCACTGTCTTCATGTAGTTTGGAGAGGGAAAATGGATCTATCTGCAAACGATGATTTATTTGTTGTCATGTGATGCTAGTGATCCATTCAGCCCAAAACATCAAGATGGCTTCCCATGTTGTAGCACTGTTCTTGTGCCTGCTATTTACTTTGAGATCATTGTTTAAGATAAATGTTACTTCGTACAACCTATACAATACAGTCTTTAAAAGGTGATTGGAAGTTTATTCGGAATTGGTGTCTGGTGGTGGAACACCAGGACAACTGTGTTTCAGACCATACATGGAACTTGTATTTTTTGCATGCACAGTAAGGGGATTTAAGCATTGTCGTCAGTGTGGACAAGCAACTTTTGGAAAACAAGGCAGTGTGGACGGAAAATGTTTCAAAAACTAAAATGGTATTTTCAAATTTATCCGGATTAATGTTGGCGTAGCCTCAGAGACCTACTGTTGCAGAATTGCAACATCTGTTTGTTAAACTGTATCACGATAACTGTTTTGGCGGGAAATAAATTAGAATATGAACTGAATCAGAGCTAAAATCAAACAAAAAGAAAAAGCTAACACTTTTGGAACAAATTTAGCAATTTTCCAAGGATTTGATTGCTTTTTTTTTTTTTTTTTAAAGCGAAGCAAAAATGCAACACTGGGCATTACACTACATAGAGATGGCTATTGTTTTATTATTTTGATTACACCAGCAAATACAGTTGAAGTCAGAAGTTTATATACACCTTAGATAAATACATTTAAACTCAGTTTTTCACAATTCCTGACATTTAATCATAGGAAACGTTCCCTAGAAAAACATTAGGTCAGTTAGGATCACTACTTTATTATAAAAATGTGAAATGTCAGAATAATAGTAGAGAGAATGATTTATTTCAGCTTTTCTTTCTTTCAGAAGTTTACATACATGTTGTTAGTATTTGGAATCTTTGCCTTTAAATTGTTTAACTTGGGTCAAACGTTTTGGGTAGCCTTCCACAAGCTTCTCAATAAAAGTTGCTGGAATTTTGGCCCATTCCACCAGACAGAACTGGTGTAACTGAGTCAGGATTGTAGGCGTCCTTGCTCACAAACCTGACTCACAAATTGAGCTCAGGGCTTTGTGATGACCACTCTTTTCGCACCAAACTACATTCATCTCTAGGAGACAGAATTCGTCTCCTTCCTGAGCGGTATGATGGCTGTGTGGTCCCATGGTGTTTATACTTGTATACTATTGTTTATACAAATGAACGTGGTACCGTAAGCCATTTGGAAATTGCTCCCAAGGATGAACCAGAATTGTGGAGGTCCACAATTTTTTTCTGAGGTCTTGGCTGATTTCTTTTGATTTTCTCATGATTTTAAGTAAAGAGGCACTGAGTTTGGAGGTAGGCCTTGAAATACATCTACAGGTACACCTCCAATTCAGTACACCTCCTATCAGAAGCTAATAATTGTCTAAAGGCTTGACATAATTTTCAGTGGTTAAAAAAATTAGTTTTAATGACTTAACCTAAGTGTACGTAAACTTCTGACTTCAGTTGTATATTATTCATATCAATAGTCCTTATTAGTTTTTAATGTGAAATGTCTTCACTGTTTATGGATTTTACCCATTAACAGCTTGTGATATATATATATATTTTTTTTTATGTGATTTTGTATGTTTAATTGTGTTGTGAAAAAAGGGTTGATATTTTGCAACTATAAATGCCAAGCATTGCAATTTTACAATGATTTTTTTCCCCCCCAAAATCCACCCCAAAACAAAATATGCATGAAAATCATAATACATTAACAAGTGGCTTCCTTTCAAGGGGGAGATTTTTTTTTTCAGGGCTCTCTAATGGGAAGCCTTTTGGCATCTGAATGTGTCAAGTTTGTCTCACGGTTTGTCCCACATTCTCCAAAACGATAGTTTTGGAGATGACCTTGGTCTCATATCCATTACCCCCACCCCCACCCCCCCACAAACCCCCATGCTGCTCTGCCAAACTGTATACAGCTGAAGCGACCCACATATCACCTCTTCCCGCACCTCTCGGGGTCAAAGAGGTCATCAACCTTCCCTTCTGGGCGAGTGTGTTGATGATATGGGTTTTCCTGTAGTGTGCTGATGGCTGCTGGCACCCCTCCCACTGCACTTTTGTTTTGACAATGCAGTAATAATGCCAGCAGTTGCTTTCTCTCTCAGTGATTGGGATTCTCTGTTGACAGCTCAGATGTGACGATACTCACTCTCTCCACTCCACATGTTTACACACATATTCAGCTATGCCATCAGATTCCTGTGAGCATGTGCACATATATGCCACAAATCACAGCTGAGTTTTGTTCTGCTGTAGTTTCCTGTTACTTTTATAATGTATCAGAAAAAACCTTTAAGAATACAGCTAGCTGATAACTTGAGATCTGTGTTCATGATTGTTATCATTTTATTGAGATAGACATACTGGATATGTTGCCAATCTTTTCCCAAACCTACAACTTTTCAGTTCAAGGTAACAATATACAGCGATTTGGATTTCCTGATGGAATTAAAGTGTGTCATTTTTGCACAACTTGTGACACAAAACAGAATTGTAGAAGTAATGACTCCCCCATCTTCCATTACTGGATAAACAGACAAAACCACGCCATTGGTTAAGCTAATGACACTGGTTGGGATGCTCAAACAAACAATGTTTGCAATGTTTTGAAAGTCAGTGTTACATTTACGTGGTAGGAATTTAACCTACCAATGGATTACTTATAGTTGTTTTTGTATATTAAAATGGGATATGAGAAAGAATTTTAACATCGAAAAAAAAAGTTTTGGTAACTTTAGGATTTAGGGTTTGATTCTGTGTAAGTGCTGTTAAAATGTCCTAAATCAGAGCTGCTTTGCCATTGTTGTAACTCTCAACGCGCATCTTGTTTTTATATATATTTATTACAACATTTATTAAGCTTTGTTACTGTTAGCTAATAAAATTACAATTGTTAGTTAATGTTAGTTCATGGTGAAATAACTAAAGTTAACAAATACAACTTTTGATGTTAAAAATGTATTAATGTCGTAATTAACATTAACAAACATTAATAAATGCTGTATAAGTGTTGTTCATGTTAACTAATGTTAACAAATGGTACTTTATTGTAAAATGTTACCGTTATTATATATATATATATATATATATATATATATATATATATATATATATATATATATATAAATCATTGTTAGTTCATAATGCATTAACTAATGGAATCATATTTGACTTCTAATTTATAAAATGTTAAGGTATGTTGAAGTTAACATTAACCAAGATTAAAAAGTGCTGCAAAAGTATTGGTCATTGTTAGTTCATGTTAACTTATGTAGTTTTACTAATGTATGTTCACAAAAACAACGTTATCGTAAAATGTTACCACACATATCATACATAGCAAATAAGGTTCAATCTAAATTGCTGACTTTAAATGAACTCTTCACAGTTTTCAATTAAAATTCACTTGAAACATTTGAAAGCAGAAAAAAACAGGTGCATCGTCCATTTACAAGGCTGTATGTACAGTAGACTGGGGAACGGACAATGGTCAGAATGACCTCTTCTGTTAATTGGCCAATCAGACACAGTTATTGGCTGATGACGATAATCTCAAAATGGCCAAATAGCGGTCATTTAACACTAAACATGGCACTGGTTTTGCAGTGTAAAGACAGCTATTGATGGTGAAATAGACACAAGAAAAATAAGACCCATCACAAGTCAGAATGCATATATATATATATATATATATATATATATATATATATATATATATATATATATATACACAAAACCAATTGCTATTCATTATGCAAATATTACAATGACAGCATTACTATGCCTAAGGCTATATAAATTTCAGATTTCAAAAATGTAATTTTTGATGAATATCAATATAGTCTTCACTCTTGCCAATGGGGCTGTCTTAATCTCCCCATTAATCTTTCCAGAACTTTCCAGTCTTCTCATTGAAGATACTCTAAAACTGTTTCGCAATGTTAGTGTCAGGTGTATGTTTACTTTAAGTGTATTCGTCCAAAAATGCATGTAGTAATGGCATCTTTCAGAGTTAGTTTTGTCACCAGAATGATTTGTCACATTAAAGGAATATTCTGGATGATTTTCAATCCAGTGTCTGTGTACCGCATGTGTGGCATGCTGTTGATTATAACAAATGAAATGGCCACGTTCCTCCGTGTGTCTAAACGAACAGGAAACACGTTCACAGTAAAGCTGGCAAACAAGCCAGAGGGTTTTTAGTAGAAATAAACAGCTTATATTTTTGTTAAATCACTTACATTAATTATTCAGGGGGGAAAAAAAATATTATTAGAGCTGTAAAGTTGTATGAAATGTCCCTTTGAAGTGGAACATAAAAAATAAAATAAAAAACGCTGTCAAGTGGTTCCACGCAACAGTGTTGAGTAGTTCCAACAAGCCATGGATCAGTAGTAGGAACTGAGGAAATTGAAGTAAATTGGACAAAAGCTTTCAGTAAATGCCATTCCATTTAGATTTGTTAGTGTCATAATTATTATGTTCATTTTACGTGAAAATAAGCATTGAACTTACATAAGGTCAGTTGATTCTTTCAGTTAATAATTGGCTAGCAACAGTTTATGTTGACATGGTATATGTATTGGCATGAATCTCAAAAAAGTGGATTCCAATCACTGTGTTGAAATAGCTCATTGGACAAAGCAATATAAAAGTGTTCAGTGTTTGTCCTCCACCAGTCCTCACCACAGCAGTAGCCCCCAAAATTCAAAGAATCAAGAAACTCTTCGAAATCTCAACATAAGAGGCATTAAATACTAGCTATTCACCCCTTGTATTCATCTTGCACAAAAACACATAAAATAACAATTAATTTCAATAATTATGCTCTCCATTCAGTTTGTGCAATGCATGCTGGGAACTACAAATCACTATGGTTACATTTAATGCCAATAATAATATTTATGTTGTCCCAGCACAAATGTATTAAGAAAAGCTAACAAGATACTTTTTTCATTAAAACAACTTAGTTAAATTAAGTTCACTTTACATGCATTTTTTGAGAACAAGGGAAGATTCGGGAAACCTAACTATAGTAAAAGTTCTTTTATTTTAAGTGTAGGTGACTGTTTTATGGTTATGTGTTACCGCTGTCATTTCTTTGCAAATTGGATATAGATGGCTTCAAAAAAACAGACAAAAACCTTTTAATAGTTAAATGACTTGGAGAGATCATTACATGTCGTGAGGTTTAAAATAAAATGAACTATAAATCAATATTTTGTACACAGAAACATAATGGCATATCAAATCACATCTCATTTCACATATTTTCATCGCTTTTGAACGTTTAAGTCAGAAATCATTGTTGTTTTGGCTCAGGGTAAGGTAAAGATGAATAAATAGTTGAACAGCTCCACAGGGCATCTGTAATGTATTAGCTAAACAGATGCTTTATTGTATTTTCTAACCTCAGCTGATGTAAGGCTAAGTGGACAAATGTTACATCTCCAAGGTCACATCTAATGTACTCCCAGGAGAGTGAGCATGAAAGCTTAGATGAAATCTAATGCTTAATCCGTCTCTCCAACAAACCAAATATGGGAACATCCTTCCATGCAATTTTGTGGGATGCGCATCTGAGAAATTACAGCTTTACCACCAAAGAGAGACAAAAAGACAAAAAAAAAAAATCTGAAGCCTCAAATTTTGTTAGATGGTAAACTTGGTATTCTGCTTTGAGATGTGGAGCCACATATTCCAGACTTTGGTTTGATTTCATGGAAATAGAGATCAATTGAAATAATTTTGTTAAAATGAGGGAAGAAAAGTAATACCATGGTTGCCAGCACTGATTCACCTCTAATTTCATGTTCCCTTTTAAAAGAGAAAGTTATGTTGGTGTTTTTGTGCTGTAAGAGCTGCGGGTGAGAGCCTTAATCCAATAAAGTGACCCAACCCTGACGTCACGGCCACTATGGGCTCCATGCAGAGTATGGATTCAAAGAAAATATGCTACAATTTAGAGCACCAGCGAAAATAGGAAAATTCATGTTTTATTATTCGTTTATCACAGGCAGATGGATGGACAGCCTGAAGTCTGGCATGAGACTGTGTTGATGGAGCAGAAAAAATAAGATTCTTGCCTGTTAACTCAACATCGCAGACTGCGAAGTCCAACAGTACTAGATCGAGAGAGAATGTCCCTTTTGTCTGACATTATAAATGGACAAAATAAGGGGCTTTATTACATACAGGACCAAGATTTATTACATTTCGGGTCTTTATTACATTTAGGACCAATAGTATGTTTAGGGCCTATATCACATTCAGGACCAAATGTTATTACATTTAGGGGCCTTTATCATATTTAGGAGATTTTTATAATTTTTTTTCATTCAGGGCCTTTATTACATTTAGAACCAAATATATATATATATATATGTTGAGCTTATTGACCAATTGGTGGGTCGTGTGATAGGAGCGTGAAGTGATCACCTGTGTTCCGCAACTGCTTTTGGGTCCTTGAATAACGTATTATGTGCGAGTAAGGGCAGCCGGTGGACTTTCTGGTGCCCCCCTAGGGAGTTGTGCCCTACGCAGACTGCGTAGTCTGCTTATTGAGAGTGGCAATACTGCCCCATATGCTCAGAGAAGTCCCTGTCACAAAATAATGAGTTTCTGTAACCTAATTACTTTTTTAAGTCAAACAGCCATGTTAAATTCTTGTAATCAGATATAATAGGACTAAAATATGGAAAATATGTTTTGAATTGGTTGAGTGAAAAGTGTTTTGAAAAGTAAACTAATTTGTAATTTGATTACTTTTTCAATGAAGTAATCAGAATCAGAATGGGCTTTATTGCCAAATGTGCTTAAACAAGGAATTTGTCTTGTTGACAGAAGCTTCCAGTACACCAAACAATACAACAACAAGACTGAGATCATAATAAAAAATTTTTTTTAATAAAAATAAAAAGTGAATAGAAAATATAAGTATATATAGAAAGGCACAAAACAAAAAAAAAAACAACAACAAAAAAAATAAAAAATAAAATATATATATATATTATACATAAGTACAAATATATACAGATGCAAGGGAATGAATGACAGAAGAGTTAGGGTATGCACATAATTATTGCTCAATGGGGCCGTTTTAACTGTTCATGAGATGGATAGCCTGAGGGAAAAACTCCAAAGCAATCTGATTATAGAATTTAGAGAAGTAAATGGTAATTTGTAATGGATTACAATCAACCACTTGCTGCACAGTGTATAGACATACCCCTATAGGCACTTAACTCCAGGTTGCACCAGGGAATTGTCCCTGTAATAAGTGCACTGTAAGTCGCTTTGGATAAAAGCATCTGCTAAATGCATTAATGTAAATGTATTAAGCAGTATTGAGTGCATTTCTTCTGCGCAAGTGAAGTAAGTTATTAACGTGCAGATAGTGCATTCATTGAGTGATAACCACATAAGGATGTACTGCAAAGTGATAAGGCTTAAAAAGTGTGACCTCATGATGCCAGCTATCAACCAAGATATCAGCAAGATTGAGTGTTTTGAAGGGGGACATAATGGTGGCTAACAGGATGTGTTGTCTAACTTTAAAAAAGACCCTTGTCTCTTTCTCTGTCCCAATCTTTCTCTGTTTCATCCTAAGCCAAATAAAGTCTTTGGACATGTAAGATGAAGGGAAGAAGAGAAAAAACAGGGAAGAGGGGAGAAAAGAATGGGGAATATGGCTTGTATTAATCTAGAATTATTGCTTTACCTCATCTGAATCAAATTAAGGAGTTGAACTCTGTGTCCTCGGGACGGGCCCAGTCTGGCCCATATGGGCAAAAATGTGACGATCCAGTGAAAATGTCACCATTGAGAATGGAAAACCTGCAGTACCAGTTGGTTTTGGGAAGTTCTTGAGGTCTTCCAATCCCTTCCCCACTCACACTTTGGAAGGATCTAAGCGAAAGAGAAGAGAGGTTTTGTTGTTATCTTTTTACGTGACCTAAAGTGGAGTGTATCTTGGGCATATTCCAGATGATTTCAGAAAGTTCCTCTCACCTAAATCATATCTGTTATCACTCTTCCTGTTGTCCTGCTTCAGGCGTATTTATAACCTAATCAAACAAGCGCAATGTTGTCATGATAAGAGTGAGCAATTACATCAGATGTCAGTTATTTATTCTGACATTCAAAAGTGTGCTTGCAGGGTTGCCAGATCTCACTTGAAAAAAGAGTGACCTGCTCAGACAAAACAATACTAAAATCAGTGACTTTTCCCAACAAAATTAAACGTACAGAAAATGAGCTACCCTAAAATAATAAAGGACCCTAAAAAAATCAAATAACTATCTATTCAGAACAGTATACAGTAGACGGATGGATGGACGGACGGATTGATTGATTGATTAATTGATTGATTGATTGATTGATTTCAGGGCTGTCAGTCAATTATAATTTGTATCGTAATTAACTGCATATATCCACGTCGCCAAACTAAGGTCGGGGAATTCTCTGACCTGTGACATACTTCCCCTCATTTCTAGGGAGGGAGCATTGACGTATCATTATGGTCTCCAGGTCCGACCCGCACGTGCCTGGGAATGGGAAAAGGACGAGGTAGAGGAGTGGGGAATGGGGAGAATAGAGAGAGAGAGAGAGAAAGATGTGATAGAGACGGGCTTGCCCCGGACATGCTGTCGACTGGCTCTCAGCACGCTGTACTGCTCATAAGCTGTTCCACCAATTATGTAACAGGAATAATATAAAGGCCAGACAGTGAAGCTATGGAATTTAAGGTGTGGTTTGCCTCTCTCACTGGAAGGAAAGTTAAAGACCCTTTTGCCTTCGGGGATTATGAGGTGTCCCGTTCACACATGCCGTGGAAGAGATATGAGGCTTAAAATGAAAAATGAACTTAATTTTGCCTCAAATGGCCAGAAATGAATGGCATGTCATGGACACATGACACATGCAAAAAGTCACAGAACATCTACTTGACTTATAGTAACTCAAAGCCACATTCACTGGTTTGAAGAATTTAACCCAAAAGACATCTTTTGAGAATAAACATGGTGGCCCCTGGGAGAAAGATGAGCGTGTCTCCATGGGGGAAAATCCAGGGAGGACATATGCGGTTTTATGCACAAACGGGCATTTTCTGTACGTCTCTTGTTCTCGTTCAAGGGACAGTGCACTAAATATACACCACGATGCCTTCCCAGGCTCTTCTGGGCACAGGCAGTGCAGCCAGCGCTTGGGCCTTTGGCCAATGACATTGCCTCCGACCTCTTCAGAAAGTATTTTAAGGTCAATTACAGGGTGCAGGGACTTCAGATGGTGGCTTGCAGTTTAAAGGTCTCATATTAAAGGTTTATGTGGATGACGAGGTAGAGCTGCCGGCACTAACCCACAGATTATTGTTACCACATACCCACACGTAGACCTACTGGAGGCGGGGTGTGTGAGTTCATACACATCCTGTATGATCCTGTGAGATAGACTAACTATGGCAGTTCACATCCATATGGTTTCACAACTTGTTGCTACATCACCAGGTGTGAATAAGTGTTTGATTCGATTTAACATATGACGGAGGTGCAGTTCATATACACTCTGACAAAAACACAGATACATACAAACTGTGACAAATGCATTCACACTACAGCGCTCTCCCCCATTACATTCATTGAACCTTTACAATGTATCCTAACCAGGCGTGCACATGATATGAGTAAATGCATTCCTATATATTTTCTGTGCATTTTCACATTGAGAGTCATTGTATTCAAGCAAAAGCTCACAAATGTTGCTTTCAGAGGCTTTATATGGAGTTAGGATGAAAATAAGGTGCATTTCTAACTGTTCTGAGACCAGTGCGGACAGACAGCACACTGGAAAGTATTTCACTAAATAGGGAGCCACTAAATGGGGAGCAAGGGTGCATCCTATAACTTTCTATGCATTCACACCTAAAATATGATAAAAGTTCAGTTTCAGTCTGCAGATGATGTTTGGACCATTCAACATGTTGGCAGACATGGGACAATGATAATCAGTTCATAGATTCAGAATTTCATAATGCAACATTTTATTGCAACATGGTTGTCAGTGATTTGATAATGATGCCCATTACTTTTAAGAATAATTATTTATTCAGCTTTATAGAAAATCATCATTATGTCTGTAACATCTCAAAACCATGAATATTCTACACTCTTGGACACATCACAACATATTTTATGAAAAAGGCTTTCTATAGCTTGGTATTACTTAATATTTCTCAAGATAGTCCCACTGTCCACATATGTGGACATATATTTTTAGGAAAACTATTTGCTCAATAAAAAAAAAAAAGTTTGCTTGTTTATTAGGTGCTACTATTTACAAATCAAAAAGGGAAATGGAAAATGCACACAGCAATCACATGAGAATGGTTAAGTTGGAGGTTAAGTTGGCATTTTTTCAGTATTGAGCAGATTGTTTTCCATGCCGGTGGATATGTCCGATGGTGAAATCAGAAGACATTGTAGGAGTTGGCTCATACAAAAACATACAACTTTTACTCACATAGAGAAAAAAGCAAACCAATCAATGATGCTATTAATATTTTTCCTTAGTTTAACCCCAAACATATACCTAATCATAAATTCTAACCCCTTACCATTATTTTCATAGCAAAATCACTCTTGTGTACCACTGAAGAAAGGCAACATCTGGGTATGGAACTAGACGCGGGAAGCGTATTACAGGAACAGACAGTCATTTGTTTTGCAGAAATATATATGGAATGAGTAACCGTATTTGTTCACAGACGTTCCCTTTCTTAAAAGTGTTGGATAGGAGGCTAGCTAAAATTTGATGCCTATTCTGTATCGGTTTGGAATTCAGTTTGATGATGTCTCTATGGGAATAAAAGTCGTAGATGTTCGTACAAGTTGTACAACATGTAACGATTTCGCCATCTCCTACCAATTATTATGAGTTCACATGAGACTATTATGCTTAAATTAGGGAAAATTTTTGGACCTGTACTATCTCTTTCGCCCATGCACACACAAACAAACACACTATGCACACATACTTTGCAGATCTCTCCCACGCTGGTTTAACAGTTGAATGTAGCCATTGTCTTGTCCATAAGGTCAGTCCAGACAACAGGTCATTTCATTTTACCCATCAACAAACATAGTAAACTTGAGCACGGCAGATGCCATTTGATTCATTTAATTTTTAGAGCATGTAAAATTTTGGGTGGGTATATAGTCTGTCAAACTGGATGAATTATTATGATTATTTGAATAATATTTTAAATGAAGGTACACTGTTGATTTGACTCCAGTTGGGTGTGGTGGTATTCACAAACCTACTGTTTGTGTCTGTTATTTCCGTGGGCTCTAATAAATCCAAAAACTCTTGAAACGCATCCAATGATTAACACACTCCTGGCTTGTTTGCTCCCAAATCCCTTTCTTTCTATCCGCATGTTTAGGCCACACACAAATGTGCAGTTTATAGAGCTAAGATTAGCAGCTGTTACAAGCCAAAAATAAAAAACAAATTTATTAAAATTGTTTGTTCTCTCAAATCTCAAGTAGTAATAGTTTTAGACAGCTGACATAGCCAGACTCCATCAAACAAGACTGAAGGAGTTAAAGTACACATTTTCACATTGATTTTGACTTTCATCAACTGTTAGTAGTGTAAAAAATGTATGGATATACTTGTGCATGCCCAAACAGGTCCATATCTAGTCGATCTAATAACTTTACACACCAGCAGTCACCTGTATGAAAAGTCTTAAAAGCCAGGTCTTAATTCTTAAGTAAAAGTCAAACTCAAGTAAAAGCCAAGGATCAATTTGTTTTACATGTTTTCACATAGCTTTCAGACACGTTGGGTTTAAAGGTCCACATGTAGCATTCAAAATCTTATTTAAACCTGGAAATAAACAAAGTTTTAATATTTTGAAATATTTTGAACAAAGTAACCCTATGTCATGAAATGAATAAGAAATAATTACGATTCAGTACTATTTCTAGATTACTAATCAAATGAGCAAATTGACCATATTAACTGCTATGGACCAAATGTTTTGGGACATTCTGAACATTTGCACAAACTTGTCATGTCAGCTCGAGAGCATGCTGATAGCCTCATGGAGGCGTGGTTTCACAAGATATACAATGTGTAAACAGTATATAATGTATGTATACTGTACATACAGTATATATACACCAATAAGCCACAACATTAAAACCACCTGCCAAATATTGTTTAGGTCCCCCTCGTGATGCCAAAACAGCACCAACCCGCCTCTCAGATTAGCATTCAGAGATTATATATTTTTCACCACCATTGTACAGAGTGGTTATCTGAGTTACAGTTGACTTTTTCAGTTCAAACCAGTCTGACTATTTTCTTGATCTCTTTCATCAACAAGACATTTCTGTCCACAGAACTGCCCCTAAACTCTAGAGACTGTTGTCAGACACACACAAGCGACCGAGGCTAGAAGCCATGGCTTTTCTAGCCTCCTTGCTAGCGTATCCGCCTCCCATGCCAAGGATCGCCGGATCGAAACCCACATGGGCTGGCCGAGTAGGACGGGTGACATATATACTGGACGCACAAAGAGACCGATTTAAACCATTTATTTGTATTTTTGGTTGAAGCACAAGCGCATGTAGTGCAAAATAAAACAGGGCCGCCATTTACTGTCGGCCCAACAGATTACTCCAATGTAATGATACAAACGCAAATTGTCCAGTAATTGGCTGCGTTTCGAAAGGTCAAACTGGGTCAAATTTGAAATAGTTTAAGCATTGCATGATAATGCTTGACCAGCGCAATGTAGCATCATGTGTAATGCTGTACCACTGAGAAACATTGACACAAATCGTGAGAGAGCCTTCTGAATGTCGGTAATGAACAGTCTGGTTCCAGAAGTAAAAATCCAATTTTCTCATTTTTCTTCAAAGACAAATTGAATTTGAACAGTACCTTTAAACCTTTTAAGACAGACCTATTGTTAGCTCTGCTGTTGTTATTTGATGGTATTTGCTTTAAGGCCTAAACATCCTCAAGTATGTGAATGCAGATGCGAGCGCTTGGCAAACACATTGCTTGATTCTTGCATTGCTATGATAAGAACAAACCACAGTACTCCAGGAAAGTACACAGTATTCCATTGAACTGAATGTGTTATTATTTGGGTAAGCTATAAATATATTTACTTTTACTTGCTTGCTCAGCAATATTCTCTTCAAACTGTTGCTCTGCCATAACATTATTTGAGTTCAAAGTGAAAGAAGAGGACAGTTCACACTAATCTCACTACAGAGGCCCTTGCGGCAAACTTAAGAATACACATGTAGTAGTGTTGTGTTATGAATTGAGGTCTGACACATTTCAGAATGCAACAACGCGTTGCAAGATGCGCCTGGGTTCACGTACTTGCGTAAAGTATGTTTCGGCCATGTGTTGAAGGCAACAGTCTGCATTTTTTCAACTTGATAAAAAAAATGTTTTACAGTGGAATATCTGGTGAAGAACTATACCCATGATCCTGATGGGAAATCATCTTTAGCAATACAACTAATTATTAATAGTGTTTATATACTTATACAGCTATTGATTTAAAACTCTATATTTTTCCATAGTTTTTAGATCAGTGACATCATTCACAATGCTTCATGGGATTGTAGTTCATTTCCTCATTAAAGATGTTCAGTACACATCTTGTACCTTTGTCATTTTGTCTAATTTTCAAATAATTTTTTGCTTCAAATGAAAGGTTATAATGTTAGGATTAGGGTTAGGAGCTGGCTGGTTTGGTGCACGCAGGGCCGGCGATTGCTATAGGCGAACTAGGCGGTTGCCTAGGGCGACAAATGTGTTGAGGGCGCGGGCGCCCTCTAGGGTCGCCGTTACGTTACAAACGGGGGGCGCAAAACTCAATCTCGCCTAGGGCAACCAAAGGGCTAGAGCCGGCCCTGGGTGCATGGCTAAAACTTGTTTATGAAGTGTATAAATATATATAGATATATATTGTGTAGGTCCCCCTCGAGCCACCAAAACAGCGCCAACCTGCATCTCAGAATAGCGTTCTCTTTCGCAGTGTGTGCTTCAAACAGTCCTGCATAAAAATGCGATTGGATTCTCGGAAATGGGCTTCACAAGCAGAGGCTTGTTATATATTAGTGGCGATTGCTTTAAGACACACAGGAAGCATGGCTTCCCTTAAAATGTTATTAAAACTGCACAATGATGTTTATCAAATTGCATATAACCTCTCTATAATTCAAGCAATTATTGTCCCAGTTCAATATTTAATGTAACAAAAGTGTTCAACAGCATACAACAATTTCCCGATGTTCGTTCCGTTGATGTTATTTCATGTACAGCTGCTTTGAAACAATGGCTGTTGTGAAAAGTGCAATAAAAATACATTTGACTTGACTTATCTGCATGATTATATCCATCGGAGTTTGTGGACAACGGCCCGTAGAGCCCCATTGAATCCATGCAGGAATGTCCAATTGAGTTCAGAGGAGCAAAAGATCGATGTTCATTGGACAAGTGGCTTTAAACGCATTTAAAATGCATTGTGGGTCCCGCCCTGATGCCGTGTGTCTCTGGGTGTCTATGGGAGCTTCATGAGTGCTATATGTATAAGGGAAATTATCTGATTGTTGATTGGACAGTGGGGTTTCACCCCACCTGGAAGCCCGGCTGATGATTGGTCGAGTTCTCAAACTGGCTGAACCACGTAACAAACGGCCAATCATTGAAGCGTGCTGTACTTGAGAGGCAGCATTTTGAATTAACACACAATTGCTGTCATTTAGTAGGTGCAGAGTGATCGATGGTGCAGAAGAAATTAATTGTTGTTTATTTGGCGTAATTAATTTAGTGATTACAAATCTTCACTTTTGCCATTGGTAAATTTATATGTTGTAAATAAAATTGTAACTATAAGGTTCTGTATATTTGGTATTATTTGGTATTACTAGTGAAAATATTATGGGGGGGATTTGAGTTTTAGGGGGCAAAATGGAACTCTGCTAATGTTGTTGGCTTAATTGGAGAAATCTATCAAATCTAAATTGACAATTTACTGAAAAAAAAATAAAAATAGGAAAGCAGACTTCACATATGTTGCCTATATATGTTGCCTAACTAGACCTGAAAAAAAAAGTAAAAACAACAGAGAATAATGTAATAAAATGTAAAGAAAAATATGCTACACTTTTTTTTTTTACTAACACCTGTGCTTACTCTCTTGAAAACCACCAGCTACCACTGATTTATGTATGTAATAATTATTTTATAATGCAATATATATATATATATATATATATATATATATATATATATATATATATACTGTATATGTGTGTGTGTGTGTATATATAGTTTTTGAAATGGGTGACTTGGACAGAAATATTAAGAAAAGCAGCCAATAAGAGTCTAGCATATAGATGGGAACTCCTTCAATATTGTTTCAAAATCATCCCAGTGTGATTCCTCAAGAAGTTGGTTGAGAAAATATCAAGAGTACATGTCTGTAAATTCTAGGCAATGGGTGACTTCTTTGAAGATGCTAAAATATAACACAGTTTTGATTTATTTTGGATTTTTTTAGTCACAACATGATTCCAATATTTCCATTTCTATGGAGAGAGAGAGAGAGAGAGAGAGAGAGAGAGAACATTTTCCAATAATGTTATGGTATTAAGGGTGTGGGTCTATGTCTGTCTGCTCTCAGCATTATTGACATTATGGTTAGGTAAAGACTAATATCAACAGCACTGAGACTAAACTGATCCTGTATGGAAATATGTGTGTAAAGTATGTGTGTGCGAGTGCTCTGGAGTGAGTTTACCATAGGCTGAGGTTACTGTGAAAACACCAGTGAAGACAGTAGTTAAAAGAAGCCCTGGACTGTTGTAAATATCTGCAGAATGCAAGACGCTCTGTCATGAATGGACTCTTTTAGAGGGGGCAGTGTTTACACAGCACCCTTCCTTCCCTTCTCATCTCTCACTTTCTCTCTCTGACTACGTTTACACAGCATCAGAATATGGTTGCCATGTTTAAAGCAGCTAAATACAGTTACATTCACACACAGTTCTGTTATAAATTATTCTGTACAACATTTAGTTCTGGTCCTCGATTCTGAAATCCTCAGTATTCAGTTTTCGAACGTAATCGGTTTTCTAAAGTAGGTGGTTACGGAGAGCGTTTTTGAAAGTCTCAGTTTAAGAAGAAGTGGAGGAAAACTCATTTCAAGAGTCACACCGGTTTTTAAATATGGTTGTCAATCTCAGACGTTGACTGTGTGAATGTGGTCTTACCAAATCTGTGCAATATGTTAACATGTAAATGACCCCACAAACACTGTGCAGACTGTACTGCTGCTAATGGAAATGCCCTTGTGAAGTTTAAATGATGCATGTCAAAATTCCAGTGGTTTAGTGCCTCTAATAAAAAAAAAAAATCCTATGTAATCTCTATAATAAAGCAAAATCCATGGCTTATTAACTTTAATACTGATTTTACTTGGAATCCACTATTAATGTTAAAATGCATTTGGTTTGCATCGACTCTTGCCAAAACAAGCTGGGAATTTTTGGCATTCCCCAAGCCAAATCATTACTGTGTATTAAAGGGCCTGCTTTTCCACTTCAATGTGTTACCTTTGAACAAAGTTGACATTCAACTGAAGTGTAAGAGAGCCATTAAAGTCAGAAAATAAAATGCAGTCAACAATCTCACTAAATCCTGCAGATGTCGTTTAGTACACACTTGTCACCTGCATTCACATTAAGCTGCCTAGTTAGCATAATCGATCAATTCTGGGTCCTATCAGCACTGGACTTCTCAATTAGATCATTAGATTATGAAAAAACATAATGAAATGGCTTTTGTAACCCATTTTACTTCTTTAATGGGATGTATTTCCAACTGAAATGAGACATTTTTTGTGGTCTATGATAGCAGTGATTTCTCTAGCTATGTGGTGTATCAGCAGACTGTTTGCATAAGAGGGTCAGGTAAAAGCTATTAAAACTTTAGCAGGGGATTGAGCTGGAATGTGGCGTGGGAAATGCCAATTCAATATAATCATGATATCTTTAAATCAGTATAAATATTGACATTCTATTTATATTTCACAAAACCCAACAGAATAAAGTATATTTAATTATGTAGGCCTAAGACTCTTAAGATAGCAAATTAGCTCATATATCTAAAAAGTAAGAATTAAAATCTAAATGCTTTCCGTCCCTCTACCTTAATGAGGGAGGGACAAGGAGAGGGAAACAAATAAAAGCAGTCCTCCGGCCCCCTGGCGGATGGAACGCCCTGCCACGTTCCGATGGGTGGAAGGGGTCTCCCCCACTCTTGGCAGCGGTCCTCCCACTCCAGGCCTTCGGCAGGGAGCTCCTCCCCGCCCGCGGTCGGCAGTCTCAGAACCTGGCGTGTTTCAGTGGCTGGTAGGGGTCTCCTCCTCCCCTGGCAGCGACCTTGACTGCTCCAGGCAGTCAGTTAGGAGTCCTCCGTCCTCCGGCGAATGTCCACGGCTGCTCCTTTGGGGTGGATGGTAATGGCGAGGACTCTGCTACGGTGAATCCCTTATCCTTCCCATGTTTCGGCACCAGTGTAACAAGGCAAAAGGGAAAGGAGGAGGCGAGAACCGGCTTGATAATATAAATAATAGTTTCATAATAAACTGAACCAAAAGACAAACACACACAGGTGTCTGGCAGCTGCCCATATATTTCTCTCTCTGTCACACTGCCATCTCCGGTCGGCCTTTATCCCTCTTGGAGGCTTGATTAGCCTGATTAAGGCCAGCCCTCCTTCCTGCCACACATTCAAATGATGACAGAATTTTTATTTTTTGGTGAACTATCCCTTTGAAAATTTGTGAGGTATTCAGTATTTGTAGCCATATGTGCGGCATTTTTAAGTAATTCTGGCAGAAGCTGCTTTATGGAGGGCTGTAATCAGTGATAAAGTGGGTGGATTTGGGGTTTATAGTCTATTTTGGAAGGGTTCATGGTGAGGACAGTGTTGTCAGCGGTTTGCTATTCAGTCTATTTGTGTGTGCTTTGGTGGCTGTTAGTATCCTGTGTGCTAGCATGTCAATGTGTGGGGTGCTGGCATTAAAAATCTACATCAAACACGCTTGATGCTACTGGTGCGGGAAGCTGTGTAAGGTTGGCTGAACCTCAAGGAAAAGTTACCCAGAGGGAAGGAGTAGATGTGGTGAGATATTTTTTTGTAATTAGACTGCAAGACAATTAATTAGTTAGGGTCTCCAGCAGTGTGCCAGGACAACTCCAGCAGACCTAATTATGTCAGCCCAGCAAATATTTGAGACAGAGGGCAACCCAGGCAAGAGACCATGGCAACTCACCATAAAACTTGAGTTATGGTCTGTTGGACAGTTCTTCCCTACCAGAAGGAAAAATCACAAATGAAATCTCTTTTCTCCTTGACACCAATGGATTAAATGGAGAACAAATGGAGACTTTTACTGAGAAGTCTCCTGCTTCTTGGATGTTTCTCTTGAGAAAAGACCCTCACATGCCTAATTCATGTGCCTAATTCGTTTCCGAAAAGATCTCAGCAATGTGTCAAATTATGCTCAGATTTGCCAAGAAACCAGATTCTGATATTTCAATAAGTTCTCAAAAAAAAATTCTGGGCAATGCTATTCACATTAATTTGATAGCTCTGTTCTCTTACGGTACAGAATGTCAAACAATGGTCACATTTGTTACTTTTGGTCTATTTTTCTAAAGAATTTTATGAACATATGAAACAATGTTGATACTTACTGTAAATTAAACTTAGCCTAGATCTCCATAACGTCTTCTGAGCTATAAAATAGCAAGCTCGGAGCAATTGCATTTGGCTCGGAGTCAGTTCAATGAAACATACTTTGTCTTATGGCTCCTACAATCTACATCTACATCTACAACTACAAAGTTGTCGGATCATGGTACAGTTCATATTACACAACTGTCTGTCTTGTCATTGAAGTCATAGCATTTTCAAATTACATGATGAATGACATGGGTGAACACATAACAAAACATTTCACTATTGACGAATCCCCAACGACTCTGCCTGGACTCCAAATTATGTTTCACAACAGAGTACATGCGAGAAGTGATATGAGATACGAAAACAAATCCATGATCATAAGTTATGCATTTCAGAATACTGTATGATGTGTATGTTTTTAATCGCCTTTACATAATGTGTAAAGGCATCCTATATTTGATCTATTTGCTTACCTGATTGTCCAAGAGAATTGGCAATTTCTCTCCAACTCTTCTCTTTCTCCACCCGGTTGTGGTACAGTTCAGTGGAAAGATCAAATAGGCGCTGGTGCTCCTGCCAATGTTCACTATTTTTTCCTCCATTTGTTCAGTCAAATGAGACTTTCTTGATACCGTAGCCACTTCTCCACAAAACTGTCGGCGAGCGAAAATCGGGCTTAAAATCGTGAAGTGTAAATTCGGCATTGTGTGTCAATAGAGCTCTACGCTTTTGAGTCTAGTTTTGAATGAGGTACCTTTACTTGTATCTTATACCTGCACATTAGAATCCCTTAATTGTTTGTCATCTGCAACCTGTTCTTGGAACTAATATTAGGCTTGGATCCTGTGGGTGGAGAAGATCCTATGGACAAAAGGGGTGTTGAGAGAGCTCTAAGATGTTGCGACAAAGTTGGCCCGTGGTGATCTTTGATTTGGCCCACCTTTCAGTATATTACAAGAGGGGAAAAAATATAAATTCCCGCAAGTTCCACGTTTTTAATGCAGTCAATTCCTGTACTCTTTTATTCACTTTACAGTGCAGCTGTGAATTATTAAACCAATATATACAGATAAATGATTAAAATCAATACACTTGTTTTTGTATCAAACTGTAATTCCAGAAGATGCGCAAGTAAATTCGCTCTCTCGCCGCTTTCTCTCACGTGCAGCTGTCCGCAACGCATTGAGCACTTGTTGAGTTTAGTGGACGTGCACTCAATGAGAATGGGCTTTGTCGAATAGTTACTGAACTTAAGATGTTACAGATATATAAACCTTTCTAAACCTGTTAATTTGACATGAAAATGGCATTATGCCGCATCTTATATTTATATAGTTCCTGTTTATAATCAACAAAGCTGTTAACATTGCAAGCACGTGACGTTGGAGCATTCTAATTCTGACACCTTTCATATCTTGGCGCTACATCATTAGTCATGGGCTGAAATGATTTGTCAATGTTATAAACAATGTCGACAATAAAAAATTGTTTACAAAATTGTTCGTTGATGAATAGTCGTTTGATCTCATTTAAAGTAACATGAGATCTCATTAAACTCTACATATGATGCGTGTGTCATGTCTAGATGTGTTTTTGGTCATGTTTTGTTTTCTTTTATTTTGAAAATTTTTGTTCCTGTTTTCCCTCCATGTTTATGTGTCTTGTTTTCATTGGTTCTTAATCTTGTTATGGGTTCTTTCATGTAATTGGTTTATGCTTATTGTCTTGTTATCTTGTTTAGAGTTCTGTTTGTTCATTGGCTTATGTTTCCCCATGTCCATGTATTTAAGCCCTCATGTTTGACATTGTCCTTTGTCGAGTATTGTTGATGTAGCGTTGTGTGTAGTCATAGTAAAGTCCAGTTTAATCTAATAGAGTCGAGTCCATGCTTTTGTTTTGTTTATGTTTCATGTTTGGATTTATGGTTGTTGGATTTCACTATTGTAAATAAACTGCACCTGGGTTCCTCCATTATCGTCTTCGTCTGCTCCTGTGTCATTGCCTGCCAGCAACGTTGCACTGCAGTTCACACCTGAGTGAGGAGAGGAAGAATTGTACAGCTCACAGTCCAGACGCACTCCAATCCTTCCAAATTGCTTAAAGTGATGTAGGTCACAAAGTACAGTATGAGGGAATTATAATGCAAAAATACAAAATAAGTAATACAGAAGCTCTCTTGTGTTGAATAAGTAAAGCTGGCACTGCCACTCCGCTGAAGCAAAACTTGTGTGTCGAGCGTCTTCAAAGGAAACACCTCGGCGTTACATCTTTAATGCAGTTATATTTAATGCGTTATAGCTTTATTAAAGTTCAAACAATAAGGAAGCAGATCATGTAAATAACTACAAACTCCGAAACTGCCATTTCTCTGTGCGGTCAGCGCGACTTCTATGAGTTGCCGATGTCCGATCTAAGAAGGAGAGATTGAAACTGCACACGACTGATGAACACTCTTTTGTGGGAACGCTCATCCCTCAAATGTGCCCGCTTGGTACAGCTAGATAATAACGTGATTGCTTGCAACTTATTGAATCATAATATATGTGCCACTGTGCATTTCTTATCGTGAATGAAATGGCCAATATGCAGCTTTATTAATAAGAGAGAGTTTGTTTTTTGTGAGTTAAAGATGAATTGAAGTGAACAGAAAGTTGAGAGAGGGTAGTCTTCGCCCCATTATACACTGCAACAAAATATGTTTATGCTTTGTTTTAGTTTTGGCTTGTTTTCCAATAAAAATATCACAAACCTGGATCGCCAACACACAAATCCGAATCACCAACACGCAACTATCCAGCTGTTTTACTAATGTCGTCACATCAGATCTTAGGCTGAGTGAGGTCATATTCATATATTTTTCTCTCCATGTATTTTCTTCAACGCGTATGCAATGTTTGGAATAGTTTTGACAGGTTCTATCAGACTATCGGCATGCATATAGTTGGTCTGTGTGCAGAGTGCTATATACACTTATTGCAAATAATTATATGACTATACAGAACCAGTGGTAGGGAGGTTCCTGGTGGCAGCGGGGGCCATATGCAGCCACATATGTCGCTTATTAGGCAGGACCGCATCAGTTCGGTGTCGTGCTTGTGCGCTAAAATTATCAATTGCTACAATGTAGATAATAATAATCTTAACAAAAATAATATCTGGATGTGTTAAATAGACTTGATATTAAATCAGATGTTCTTAATGATAGAATGATTTTACAGAACATTAACTACTTTTAGTATATGAATCATATCTCTGACTTATTTTCATTGTTTTTTTTGTTTTTTATCCCCTCCCAATTTGGTATGGCCAATTCCCACTACTTAGTAGGTCCTCGTGGTGCTGCGGTTATTCACCTCAATCGGGTGGCGGTGGACAAGTCTTAGTTGCCTCCGCTTCTGAGACGTCAATCCGCACATCTTATCACATAGCTTGTTGTGCATGACAATGCAGAGACTCCGCATATGGAGGCTCATGCTAATCTCTGCAATCCATGCACAATTTACCATGTGCCCCATTGAGAGTGAGAACCCCTAATCGTGACCATGAGGAGGTTACCTCATGTGACTCCACCTTCCCTAGCAACTGGACTAATTTGGTTGCTTAGGAGACCTAACTGGAGTCACTCAGCAGCAACAAATTTTCATTGTTAAATGTTTAGTTTTGCATTGTTTTATTTAATTGGCCTGAAGGAGTTACTAAGTTTTTCTTTTATATATACATATATATATATATATATATATATATATATAAGCTCCTCAATCCAAATCTGGAGAATCTAGATTTCCAGAGAATCTCCTCTGTGTCAGTGCATTAGTTTTATAAGCTTTGTTAATGTAATAGTCAACATATTTGGAAATATGTGAATGAGAAAATAAGTTTTGTTTCAGTAGCTAACAATGTACATTATGCAATGCAAAATTGTAATTGATTTTTAAAATGTAATAATTGAATGAATTGTTTAAATTAATATATTTGGCATAAAAGGATGACAGTCATTTTATTAGGTTAAAAAAAAAAATCTTTGTAAAGGTAAAAAATATGAGCCATGCAACGTTTACTTGTGGCCCACAGCCCTCAATCAAATTCGATTTTTGGCTCTTCATATGAAAAAGTTTGGGCACCTCTGGTGTATATGATCCAGAGACCCTCAAGGACATCACTGGGCATGTCAAAGCCTCAGTACACTGGTCAAAGTTAAAACAGCCCACCCACACATCGCCGTGATGTTCTAGTGCCAATATATGGTGTTCTGGGTGGTTACTAGGTGGTTGCTAGGGTCACTAAACTTGCTTTACAGCTCAATGTGAAAAGGAGCCTCTCAATGTCTCAATTTTCTTTTGTGGAGATATGAGTCCTCTGGTCCCTTTTCTATGTTAAGTGTATGGGCTTTTCCACTACTTTTTCAGGACGCTACTAAGTGGCTACTAGGGTGTTGTGGGTGGCTCGATGATTTTCTTTTCTGGAGATATGAGCCCTGTGTTCCTTTTTCAATGTTAACAGGTTATTTCACCCAAAAATGAAGATTCTCTCATAATTTAATCACCCTCATTCCAGCCCAGACGTGTATGACTTTCTTTCTTCTGCAAAAAACAAATTATGATTTTTAGAAGAATATTTCAGCTCTGTAGGTCCATACAATGCAAGTGAATGGGTGCCAAATTTTCAAAGCTCCAAAAAGCACTTATAGCCTTTACAAAAAATTCACGAGGGTCGAGGTTAAGCGCGTTGGCAAGTTCACGTGAGAAATTAAATAACGGAAGCGCAGTTTTGTTTGGAGCAGATGAGCATAGAGAATCATACATAGATGACTCATTCGGCTCATTTGACTATGTCAACTGCAGCGCCATCTTGGAATGGTGAACAAGAAGAGCTGTTTGAATGCAAGTGAGTGAGTAGAGGAGATTCCTCAGACCGAGCTCCTTGTTCAGACCGCTGCATAAACTCCTTTTGTGTTGAATACTGTGGTCCATAGAAGCAGCTGCTAATAAAGGATCTATGGATAAATATCTATGCAGAGGAGGCTTGCACTCTTACATCATGTGAGAGGGAGTGTACACCACCCTCATTAATGTATATACCTCAAGCTGGCCTGAAGTGAAAATTTTTTGTAAAAAAAAAAGTTTTAAATATTGATCTATTCATTACACATACCTAGCGTTTCGCTTCAGAAAACAGTAATTAGACCAGTGGAATCATGTGGATTATTTTTTATGATGGTTATATGTACTTTTTGGAGCTTCGGAAATTTGGCACCCATTCACTTCCATGTTATGGATCAACAGAGCTGAAATATTCTTCTAAAAATCTTAATTTGTCTTTCTGCTTAAGAAAGACAGTGAGACAAACCTTGGGTGGATGGCATGAGGGTGAGTAAATTATAAGAGAATTTTCATTTTTGGGTGAACTATTCCTTTAAATCTGTGGGCTTTTTTGCACTTTTTCATTCTTTCTTTTTTTTTTTTTTTCCACTGTTGGTTTGCATCTCCAACAGCTTTTGTTTACTCTCCAAAGTCTCAATTACAAAAGGCCAATTCTAAGGAACAATCAAGTGGTGTGCTGCATTCTTTCAAGAAGCTTGGCAACACCTATAGAGCACAGCAGCTGGTTCAACATGTAAATGCAACACTTTAAGAGGTAGCTAGCTAACTGAGAAGCATGAAGATCAAAACACATTTTCTGTTATGACAGTTGTTGTCAATAATGTTCTGTCAAATTCTGTCAAATTAACTTAGTTATATTTAGCTACTAGAGAAGTTGTAGTTTGCAGTCAGATGTCAAGAACAGGTGTCAAGTTAGAGCTACCTTTTATATCACCACTTATATATTTTAAGCTTATAGCTGGTGGTGGTGGTGTAGCAAATTTACCCTTAATTAAATACCAACATACAGTATAGGGGCATCAATGCAGTGTGTTTATTGTGTTTATTTAGAGTCCCACAGACACACTACACCAACACCAACCCCTAAACATAACCCAAACCTTCCCTTACAAACATTAACTATTTCATGAGTAGGGTCTAAATTCACCTGTAGTGCTCCCTGGAGTGAGTTGTTTTTGCATGTGACACTGCACAAGTGGTAGAGATGGGAGTGTAGAGAATAATTTTTTATTTATTTTATTTTATTTTATTAAATTATTAAAAATTATAATTTTTGATTTCTTGTCATAAAAAATCTAATAAAATACTGTATATAATATTGTAAACGTGAAGAAATGGGTTATGTCTGCTATAATCAATTTACTTTATTTTGTTTTTATAGCTGTTAAAAGAAATAAATCAGCAGTCCGGTTTGCCTATATGCTCTGCTTGACTTCTCAGACATTGTGTGTGTGTTTGTGTGTGTGTGTGTGTGTGTGTGTGTGTGTGTGTGCGTGTGTCCATAGGGATAGTAAAACCCGAACTTTTTGACGTTGTGGGGACAAGTTATGTTTTTTGAAAATGTAAAAATGCAGAAAGTTCTCTGTGAGGGTTAGGTTTAGGGGTAGGGGTAGGGGATAGAATACATAGTTTGTACAGTATAATAACCATTATGTCTATGGAATGTCCCCATAAAACATGGAAACACATCATGTGTGTGTGTGTGTGTGTGCGTGTGTGTGCGTGTGTGCGTGTGTGTGTGTGCACGTGCGTGTGTGTGTGTGTGTGTGAGACAAGCACTAATGTAATCAGACTTGGCTGCGTGCATCGGATTATCACATTCAATTAGCATGTTTTCACTGTCAGTGTACAAGTTTTAAGCTGTTATCGTGTTGCTTTTGTGACAGTCTGACTGTCTGTTTCAGAAAAAAATGTATTATATGCCTAAAAAGACTCTTTGAGTAGCTGTTTGTTTGACATTATGACAACCGCTACTAATGTAAACAAATGGCAGCACACATGTATTGACTGTGCATATAAGAGCTGTAAACTTTTTAACATGGTATTTTGATGACGAGTTGGATGTACAGTATGTATATAAAATAAACTTATTCTGTGTTTTAAAAGACTGTATGAGTAACCAATTGTGCGGCTATAAATTACAGGCACTTGACCAGCGCAGTCTGTGTCGTCGCGAAAGCCATTTCTGGCAGCTTATAATGTAACTGACTGTTGCAGAAACACACATGTGTGACGCTACTCTGCGGGGCCCAGTTATTAACCGTCACATATGTGTGACAGTACGTATGAAAGGGTTAAACATGATTTTACTACAGTAACCACAAAATTAAACTTGGTTACTATATTAACACCGTATTACTGTAGTAACACATTTCTCTCAACACCCCAACCTTCACTGTGACCAAATTATCCTTTATATTGTTTTTTTATTATTGTTATTATAAATATTATTAAAGGAAATATTGATAGTGGAGACAGGAAACAGGATAGGAAAAAGTGGGACAAAAGGCAGATTTGAACCTGGTTTGTCCACACAAATAAAGCACATCCACACCACCATTACACCCCACATTGGAGTGCAATGGCAGGTGCTATTTACACCTAGTGTCAATAGTCACTCCATTAAAATTATAATCCAAAGTAATTATATTTTCCATATAGAAAATGTATTAGGAGCATTAAGATTTTTTACATTATGACTTTCATGACAGTTACACATTTTACCCCTCAATTGTTATTACTGGATTGCGAGGGGGGAAAAAAGAAAGTTATTATGATATTCTTTTACCACAATGGGAAAAAAAGTAGATATTATTTCAGTTGTAAATTATACATAACAGTACTACACCCTTGGTACTGCCTTTCATTTTTGCTTTTTAAACTTAATTTTGCTTCATAAACGTTTCTTCTTGCAAAAAACTATTTATTTATTTATTGGTTTGCGGTTAAGAATGACCAGGATATTTTCTTGACAGGACTTGTGTACAAATCATCATTAAAATCCCTACTGTTTTTCTTTTGTCTTAAAAGGCATACACTGTATACTGCACAGTATTAAGTAATTAGTAAGCTGCAAATTCCATTCCGAACATAGTCTTTGTTTTGGAAGTACCCCTCAAGATTTGGAAATGTCACATCAGGGTGAAATGGGTCATTCCTTCCAACTCTGCCAAAGACGGTCTTCCTGGGTGTGAAATCCCCAAAAATGGCATCTTAGATATGGCTTTTCTCAGAAAGCAGTCTATCCAAACAGTATATCCTAACACTTCCTCTAACCTCTAAATACCTCCAGCACCCCATCTATAACTCACTGTCATCTGTTTATACGTACTCAATAACAGACACCTTCCCAAAATTACACACAGGAAGTCAGACGCATTATACATAGACATGCACACACTTACCCCCAATTTCCACCAACTGCGGAACAGCCGCGGATCGGCTCCGCTGCGTGTCGGATCCGTGCTTTGCCGTCCTTCAATACCTACCAGATCCGGATTTGTTGCGGAACGGCTGCGGCTATGACTGACAGCTGAAGTCACGTGGACACACAATATCTTGCGAATTTACGTATGATCGCGCGATATAACAGGATGTAGTTTTTAAAAAGAACCACAAAACCAGCGACAGTTTGTTTCCATCCAGAGGAGTGGAGGGGAAACAACTCTGTGCTGACTTGCTAATCTCCCTTTTTTGCGGAGATTGTGATTCAACCAAGTACAATATTTTTTCCCACTTTAGCAAATGTCAAACCCAATATTAAATAAATGGTTATATATATATATATATATATATATACTATATATTTATAGTTTAACTGAAATTCAACTTACTTCATTACATAACCTAATACCTGTAAATAAAGTTATTCATGCAAATCAAACAACCCTGCAATGTCTGCTTAATTCAAAGTTTTTAATGGGTTTAACATGTATAGCTAGAGAATGCCTTTACAAGTACATGGATAAACTATTTGCTTTCTATCTGCATTTATTGGACAAAATTAGTGACTTTACCATCCACACCCATTACTCCTGCTACTGTTTTCCACGCCATTTCCTTTTTAAGGTTGTCCTTATAAAAAGGATGCGACGGGTCATAAATGATTTGGTGATTTTGTACTTCCAGAATCAGCATCTCCTCATCCATGGTGTAGTGCAGGGAAATACGATCCGCCGTGAGCACTGGGTATTTTATTTTGAAAATTACCGGATATTTTATTTTGTTTCTGTGCTCGACTTCCTGCGGCGCTCTCCGGCATACGGCAAAAATAGAAACTATGCGCATCTGCTCCGGAGGGCTGCGGTCGCCGGAGCTGGGACGGAGTCGGAATGCAGACGTTCCGCAGTCAGTGAAAATACACACATTGACTTTAATGGAAACCTATTGACTCCGCCGCCGTTCCGGAGCGGATCCGCGGCTGTTCCGCAGTTGGTGGAAATTGGGGGTTACCCTTCTTTGAAGAGCTGACACAGATACAGAAAAATATACCCAAAAATGAACATTCTGTCATCATTTAGAGTACTTTCATGTTGTTTCAAACTCATTATTCAGTGGAACATAAAAGAAGTTTAGTGAACTATCCCTTTAAATGAAGATTGTGTTCTGTGACTCTGGAATTGTATTGATTGGCAATTGGTATGGATTTTTCCCTATGCATGTCTTGCTGGATTTTAATACAGTTTTTTTTTTTACATGCACACTGCTAGGATCAACATTGCCTCATGTGACCTGGAGTGAGTCATGCTGCACACATGGTCAAACCATCATTCTCTAAAAGTCAGTGGCTTTAGAGGGGGAAATGTCACAATTCCCTTCTATCACAGTTTATAACAGAATAAATCAACCACTAGTCTTACTTATTATGCTCAAAAGGCAGATTCAAACCAGAGCATGTGAGTGAAGTGGAGTGGTGTGACACTTCGCTCAATAATCCTCCCCATGCGTGTGCGCTCTGCTCAGCCGCTCACGGCCCAAGCGAATGCTCCGCTCAAGTACTGCCCATGCTCACCGATAAAAAAAAAAAAAGTTAGCTCAAATCCCACTTTGACGTGAAATTTCTGTAGTAGACACATGCCCGAGCAACTACCCCTTTGTCCACATGGACTGAGGTGGCCCTATAGGCTATATATGCCAACATTTATTAAATTATGAAATGCTAAGTAATGTACACATCTGAAATTATGTGATTGTTTAATTGTGTTTTTGTATAAAAAACCTTGCTGTTTATTTTGGACTGGTTTAGAACAACCATTAGATAATCGGTTCTACCAGACCTTCCTTATAATTTGTCAAATATTTCTCTGTTAGCACATATGCCATTGAACATCTTCAAATAATGCCTTAACGTTGTTTTTTTTTTTCAACCAGAAATCAAAAGCAACAGGCGTCGATTAAGTGAGATAAGTCTGCTATGAAATGCGAGAGTGAAAATATTTACCAATCAAATGCTCAATTGAACAATGGAAGCATGAAAGCAGAATGCTGAAGGAAAAATGCTTTGCCAATATATAGTATTATACAAATACAATTTTTTATTGATTCATAAACATATAACAAAATAAAAAAATACAACATATATACACTGAATCAACCCCCCCCCCCCAATACCACTCCCCAATCTCCAAACCCACCCTAACCCCCAACGAAAACACCTGTGGTCACAAATGGATACACACACACAAAAAGCAACAACAACAAAAAACAAACAAATCTAATAATAATATATAATTAAAACTAAACTTCTCACTCCACAGCCCCTCCCCGAGAGTCCCCCAAAAATGCCAAGTAATTGCCCCACTTCCTGTCGAACAAATTATGAAGCCCCAACCATCTTCTTGACATCCCTTCAAAAGCAGTCACTCTCACCATCTCCGCACACCACTCTGGAAATGAGGACGCTCTATCCGACTTCCATCCCCTTAAAATAATTTGCCTGCCTACCATAATGCTGGTCAGAACCCAATTTTTTATGTGTTTATCCCCAAAATGTATGATCGCCCAAAATATAGAGTCTAGGGCAGAGTGAAACTTGAGTACCTAAAACGTCACACAAAAAGCTCTGAACTTTCAACCAAAATTCCTTGATTTTAACACCCTCAAAACTCATGGGCTGTGTCTCCATCTTCTGATTGGCATCGCCAGCAGGTGGGTGTGTCTTTAAGACTAAGCCTATACAATCAAGAGGGGGTCCAATAGAATCTATGTAACATCTTAAATTGTATAAGGCGAACCCTTGCATCTCTAGATGCAGAATTGACGTTTTTTAGAATTCTAACCCACACTCCCTCCTCCAATGCCAAGTTTAAATCTTTCTCACATAATCACTTGAGAGAAGTTGAAGTTCCGTCCCCCAGACTCTGAATTAGCAGGGAGTAATACACTGATGCCTCATGACCTTTTCCAAAAGCAGTAATCACCACTCCCAGAGTCTCTTAGGGGTGTGTGTGCCACTCCCAAAAACAATATGGAGCAGGTGGCGCAGCTGTAAATACCTAAAGAACTGAGATCTGGGAATCCCAAAAACTAAATTTTAAAAAGATCTCAACACTCCACTCTCATATAGGTCACAGAGTGTAGAAACACAGCTCACTTGCTTCAAGTAAGAGAGTGGGAAATCTATTGGGAGAGATTGTTACAGGTAGTTACATTTTGGAATTCATTTAATTTCGATAACATTAACCTTCCCAGTCATAGCTAAATGTAATGTAGCCCACCTGCCCACATCTCTCGAAAAACTTTTTATTAAGGGGTCAAAATTAACTCTAACTAAATCAGACAAATTTGCTGGGAATAATATACTTAATGCACCTTTTGAGCCACAGGAAGGAACCCGACTGGAAAGCCGTTACTGGGCAGTATGCTGTCAGAGCCAAAGCTTTGGATTTAGACCAATTGACTCTGTATCACGAGAACTTAGAAAGGGAATTAATAATTCTGTGAAAGCAAGGCAAAGATCTAGTAGGGTCAGAGACTAATTATAAAATATCATCTGCGTAAAGCATAAGCTTAAGTCGCCATACCTCCCGCCAGCATCCCTGGAAAATCATCCTACTTTCTTATCGTGGCTGCTAATGGTTCCAGAGCAAGACAGAACAATAATGGGCGAAGAGTCCAGAGTAAAATAATCTGAAATTAATCCATTTGTTTGTACCGCCGCTACTGGGTGTCTATAAAGTTACTTGATACATCCAATAAAAGTATTTCCAAACCAGTATATTTCCAAAATCTTAAAAAGATAATACCATTCTACCATATCAAGCACCTTTTCAGTGTCAAGTGAGATGGCAGCGACCAGAGTCTGATCTTTCGCCACTGACCACATGATATTGATGAAACACGTAATGTTATCAGAAGAGCTGCAGCCCAGAATAAACCCCACCTGATCTAAATGTATAAGAGATGTCATTACTTTACTTAATTGGTTAGCCAGAATTATTGACAATATTTTTATGTCTAACTGGATAAGGGAAATTGGACGTTAATTCTTCCACTCACTTGGATCTTTGTCCTTTTTAAGAATCAGACTGATCTGGGCTTGTGTCATGGTTGGCATGGTTAGCTTTCCATTCTTTAATGATTCCATATAAACTTCTAACAAAAGTTGAGTCAGTTCTGTAGCATAATATACAGTATTATTAAGCTTATGAATTCAACTGAGGGTGCTCTAACATTTGCACCCCAGCAGAAAGGGGCTTGCATCTAGAATAACAAGATACCTTACTTATCTATATGCTAATGCTAGTGTAGCCTACTAGCTCACCTTTTGCTGCGCTACCATGTTCACGTAAAAAATCCTTGTGCTCTCTGGCAAAGTGATGCTTAAGTTTCCAAAGTGAATCTTTGCTAACTCTCACAGTCTCCAATCCTTTTTAATTTCTACTCCTTCCTCTTTCTTAGCTTTGATTTTATACTTTGCATTTGTTTACATATAAAGTTTGCAACTTCACTAAAACAATATTTGAACTCCATAACCTCAGACCTATTGCGTATTTCATAGATTTCCAAACCAGCATATCACAAAGCACATTCTGGGTTGAGCGAGCGGCACTGAGTGGACTGAGCGAACGGAGTGGAATTTAAAAAAAAGGTGCTCTACGCTCTGGTGAAATTATCACCGCTCTGCTCAACAATCCGCTCCACTCACATGCTCTGATTCAAACAACATCAGGTCTAATAATCTGAATTCCAGACTTTACAGTAAAGATTCATCCTACACAAACAAACTAAAAATGTCCCAACCACAATCAGGATTCTGTACAGGGCTAGTTGTTAAGGTCACATTTACCGTCATACAGCTAAATTCAGCAGGAGAAATACAGTAATCTCAATGAATAATTCCGGAAATTGGACTTCAGTTGGCAGTCTTTCCCCTGGCGGATTTTGTGTTGAGTTCAAGTTTGGTGAACTTTGACAGGCGAATTCGACGTGTTGACCAATAGATAGTTGCTTGGTTTTGCAGTGGCCTGGGTGGTACTTCGTAAACAGCCTCACTGAATATTCACAATGGACAAAGATATCATTTTTGTGGCGATTGTGCTTGGCAGATGGTGCTTGGTAGTTTGTTTCAGATGCGCTTTACATTCGCCGATGCCTTCATCGCCCATGGAACTTCGCCATGCTAAGGTCAATGTGAGCACGCCTTTGGACTTTTAAATCCTGTTAATATTTATCAGCATCAAAACTTTTGGAACATAATGCGTTTGCTGCCAAACAAGCTATTGAACTCTTCTCAGAAAAAAGTTAAAATTTGTAACTGTTAACTGAAGTTAAATGAATACATCTTGACCTGCTTTTGGGGGGGTGTTGTCACTCTATAGGGCAGTAAAGTTGCCATTTAAATAGCATATTGTAGGCTTTTGGGCTAAACTTAAAGCATAAAACAATTATGAAATACAAAAAGTATGTATTAAATGTTTGCTGTTTCGTAAGTAGCACAAAAATATAAACCCTTGTTTTGGCCAGCCAAAATTGTAATTCTATTAATTCTATAAAAATTACAACACATAAAACACATCACAATTTTCACCCATCCTTACATTAATGGAAAATACCCATGTAATGACAACATGGTTTAACCTTTCTGTTAAAGGGATAGTTCACCAACAAATTAAAATTCTCTCATTATTTACTCACCCTTGTGATATCCCAGGTGTGTATGACTTTCTTTCTTTACCAGAACACATTTGAGGAAATATAGAAAAATATCTCAGTAGGTCCTTAAAATGCAAGTGAATGTTGATTTTTATTTTAATTATCTTAGTAACTCCGTCAACAGGACAGCTTTACTTAAGCTAAAATTCTTGTGATTACAGTTAAACACAAGACTTTTAAGTGTTATGTTTGTATAGAATGCTGTGCAAGAAATAAATCTGATATTGGGTGTTTTTGATTAAAAGCAGACTGAAGTTATTTTCTAATCAGTAGCCTTAAAGTTCACTGTGCCCTACACATAGTCTTTTGCATTTTTCCCAAGACTGAGGAGAGACTCAGTGTCATATACTCCTCTTTAGTCATTTTGTTTATGTGGTTTGTTTTATCTTTTACTGCCAAGTAGTTGTTGCAGTACAGAATGTCTTTCCTACAGCTTGATTTATAATGCAAAAGTTGCTCAAGGGGTCCTCTTGTGGTGAGGAGAGGAGTTACACTGAATTCTTGAACTACAGTTAATAGGTAGTGGTATAGTTATTGACATTCAAAATTAAAGCTTTTTAGAACAATGTAATCTTCTTAAGCTTATTTTAAAATATTTTTAAAACTTTTTGTACTTCTAAAATGTATTTTATTCTCTTCCTATCTCTTATTCTTTCTTTTTATTCATGGAATCTTTGTGAAAATCGAGTGAATATTCCTTGTATATTTTTTATTCCTGTATATTCCTTGTCCTCATTATTTTCAACCAAATTTCATATAATTATGTGTTTTACTACCTACACTAAGTACACCGATAAATCTTGCAGATAATAAAACACACCATAAATCATAAATATATCTCTCCATTTTCATTGGATCTGCAATAGCCCTCATCGCTCACTTCTGTTTCTACGTTTTTTTATGGATTGATTCAGTTTGCGTTTCCACAGCAGCAATACCAACAAACAGTTTTTTTTTTTGTGTGTTTAGCATAAAAAGACCATTTTAACCACGGGGCTGACACGTCACGGTAGCATTTGCTTTCATTGCAGCCCAGAATTCATTGACATAACAAAATCTCAATTAGGATAATCCAAGAAGTTTTAAAATAGCATATAGCAATAAGAGCATAAAGGAGTGTCTTTTGCTTTTCGGAAAATTGCTTCTTTTTCTTCTTCTTTTTTTTATATAGTGAATGCTGTCATTGATTGACGTAATTTTCACCATGAAAATTCCAATATGAATAAAAAGGATATGGATATGTTCAAATGTCATACTGTGAAGGAGTGTGAGTACAATTCACTGGTTTGGCCTATTAGGTGTGTGTGTGTGTGTGTGTGTGTGTGTGTGTGTGTGTGTGTGTGTATGTGTTGTCGGGATTGTAGAAAGCCTTCATGCCCAACCCCACTTATAATTACAGACAGCATGCAGCTCTCCTAAAAAGAGTGATTTTCTTGACTGCCATGGATAACATTCACTTTGAATGACCAAAAGCAAGACACAGACGACAAAAAGCGAACAGGAGGGGGGAAACTCAAAGTTGACTTATAAGTAATGCAAAATATCCTATATGAAAGAAGGTGGTTGGCACTTTGTCAAATGTGTATGTGCTCCGAGCTGTGCCTTCTCATAAACCAACAGTCTGTTTGATGTTCAGTTTCCTTGAGCAAGCTTTAATTAAAATGAGTTCAGCAACACTGATCAAAAAACTCTTTTTTTTGCTCTGTTCTACTTGATCTGTCAAAGCCGTCTCTTTCTCTGTCTCCCTCACTGTACTGGCAGTTGGTTGTGGTTGAAGGTTTGCTTTGGCAGATAGCTGGTCTTCTCTAGGCTGGGACAAACTTTGAGTCCTGCTACTGGCTGGAAGAAGGGAGGGGGTGAGGGGGAGGCGTGGTTTCCAGCTGGTAATGAAGACTTCTCTTTTCATCCTCAGAACATAGAATTGGAGTACTGGGACTGGGGGCTGCACTGCTCCATTACACACTCTCTCTCTCTCTTTCTATACCTCTCTCTCTCTTTCTCTCTCCTCGCATGAGTGCTGGGTCTAAACGTGCAGCACAGGAACTGCAGCGGCAGATATGAACCTCTCACTTATCCAGGCTTCACAAGCACGTAGGTAAGAACTGCTGCTGTCATTGTAATGCCAATGTTAGTGTTGTTCTTGAAAGTAGGCATTTGTCTGTCTGGTTGTCTCACTGTCTGTCTTGCTGTCAGTGTGGGGGGTCTGTTTCCTCACTGACACATAACACACTGAAGAGACACACTAGCACACATATTCACTTAATATATACACACTTAGTCTTATAAAGACTTTTTCCTAGACTGTCAGTTCAACTGGTTTATGTCAAGATCCTTAAAATAGGGACAAAGATGGGACTTTGACTTTGTTTTTTATCATAAATTATGCAATTTTGTGTGGCAAACTAAAGATGAAATATATTTCTGCATGTCAATTCTGAGGTTTACTTTCCAGAAAGCATTTTATTCAAAGAGAAGTATGAAAAGTATGTGCTGTTAGTGTTAAAAAGTTTTGGGTAACTTGGAGTGTTTTATGTAAAAAGCACTGTGTAATGTGTGTAGGTATGCATACAGTGTATATATTAGGTATATATGTATGCATGTGTGTATAATTTGGTATCTAGTGTATGTATAAGTCAAAATGTGAAGTTTATAGTGTGCAAGTGGAAACATTTCAGGGTATTTGTAAGATAAACAGTTAGGTGTTTGTGACTAAATTAATTGTCATTTGTGTGTTTATATGAGGGTGCTGAGCAGTGTGTGTGTATTTGTGTTTATTTGCTGTGCTGACGGCCAGAGTCTTGCTGTAGGTTTTTCAAACTCATCTGTTTAAATAGAGACTCATGGATGGAGGGGAGTGGACAGTTCGTCATCTGTCTCTTAGCTGCCTCTCTCCTTTTATCTAAGTCCTCTGGAAGTGTCCCTACTCCCTGCGGCCCAGTCCAGATCCGGACTGGCCAGCTTTCATCCACACTGAGGAAAATCTCCCCATCCATGCACTTGTTTACATCCATATTGAGTTTGAGACTACATATTTATCCGCTCGCCCTTTCTGCACCAGAACAGCCACTTCGGCATCTTACCTGCCATCCCTATGTCCAACAATCAATCCATCTGTCTGTCTGACCAACCATCCGCCTGATTTGTCCCTTCAGCCATTGGGATGAACAAACCCTCCGCTCCACTCTTGGGGTAATGGCTCTTTTTAAAACCTCCCCCGGAAAAATCTTAAGTGAGTTTCCATTAGTTTTTGTGCGGGGCCATGAGAATTATGGTTTCCCAAATGTTCTCCTGAATAGTGTACAGGAGCCTTGGCTAATTGAAAAAACACGTGCAGAGTGAAGGAGACGGACCTGCTGTCACAAATGAACTTTCCAGAACTTGCAGTGGAGGTGGAGAGGGAAAGTTAATATGGTAATGTTGACCGGTAAAGTTTTGGTAGTTTAGCTGGAAGGACAGCTGGAGGTCACAGAGATATAAGGATATAAGTAAGGAGGAATCCAGAACATATGGATAGAGGAAGCAGGGACAGAGGGACTTAGTGACAGAGCGACAGAGAAATTCAGGGACATAAGGACAAAGAAAAGGAGGGGCGCAAAAACATAAGAACAGTGTGTCATGAGGACAAATGGACAGAGGGACGCAACAAAATAAGGATAAAGGGATGCAGGGACAGAGCTATGCAGTGGCACAAGGACAGAGGCATGCAGGGATAAAAGGACAGATGGAAGCATGGGAATGACCAAAGAGAAAATGGGACCCAGGGACAAAGGGACACATTGACATAGGGATGCCCGGACTTACTGACAAAAGAGGATAGGAACACAAGTATATAAGAAAAAAATTATGCAAGGAAAGAAAGACACAGGGACAGATGAACACAGTGATGTAGGGATGCATGAACAGAGGGAAGCAAGGACTTAAGGGAAAAGGGACAACTGTCAGAGGAATATAGGGATGGAAGGACATAAAGACAAGGGAACAGAGGGACTTTGGGACAGAGAGATGAAGAGAGAAGAAGACAGAGGGATGTACGACATAGAGATGCAGGGACACAGGAACATAAACAGCAGAGAAAGCATCTATCTAGTGTCCAGTGCTTCCTATCTAAATGTCTTACTGACAGCAGCAGAGACCATCTCAGTATCTAGATAATGTGTCTTTGTCAGGTAAAGGACATCCTGTTGTGATAGTGCAGCAAAGGAAGTGGTATTTGATTACTAAGTTCCACCAGATACTACTAAAAACCTTAGGAAAATCTTTCTGGAATCAATCCACCCGTCCAGACTTCCGACTTCCCAATGGCCCCAAAGACCAGGTCACTGCAATGCAATGTAAAATATCCTAGTCAAATCCAGCCAGCCCAGACACAGGCCAGCATCTTCCACAAGATTATATGGGATTTGTGGTATCTTAACTGCAAAATGCCGAGCAGTCTCTTGGGCTACATTCAACAGTGACTCTTTGTGTACCATTCCAGTTTTACCACCCTGGCTCTTTTTGTGGAAATCTATATAGAGTGCCATCCCAAACAAAACAACAAAGGGAACGGGGGACCCAGTGTCCCATGTCCAACAGTCTCCACTGTATTTCTTGGTATGTCATCGTTTTTTTTTTGCATATTCCTCGTTAACACTGTTACCGGAGGTCTGCGTTTGGGAGGGGGGGGCACAACAATCCAGCATGACCTCTTGACCACTGCTTGACGCTGTGTAACTCTAACCCACTCCAGTGTGGATTCCTGAAGCCAACACATGTGCACAAATGCAAACACATACAAACACACTTGCACAGATAGAAACTCAAAGCCATAATCGAATCAGCAGAAGTGCTCTTAACTTTTACTGCTCAGTAGATCAGCAGTTACCAATGCATCATTCCCTTAAAACAAATAAAAATAGCATGCTCTCTATTAGAATTTGGAGAACATTAGAGTCTAATAGTATTTTATCCTCTATTACCTCAAGTAGAGGCCTCATAAAACCAGTCTTGATTTAGTGTAATTAGTAAACCTTCCAAAGAAATAGTAATGGATGTGTTTTGTGTCTTGAAGGCAAGCAACATTTTTATTATTGTGCATATGAAGGGTTAGGGATTTTCCTGAATGATAAATTGTGTGGCTTGTTCAGAAGAGGTGTGCTATTACATTTCTAAACAATCAGATATGATTTTTCATGATTTTTGATCCCATCTTACATTAATGGATGGAACTAACCCATAATTGTGGACCAAAATAGCATAGAGACCATAGAGGGGAGTGAGCTATTTTTCTCTTTGGCCAATAAGTAACCACTCAGAACACCTTAGCAACCAAATAGCAATGCCTTAGTAACATAGTTTTATAAGAAACTAGCTTTCAAATTGTTTAATTGGGTATTGTAATCAAATGTTAAGAAACGTGCACATGGAGATATGACAGTTTAGGGATTTGCCTCTTGCTGAGTCTGTGTATGTTAAGTGTGAAAGCTCAGTTATGCCAAACATTCCATGTATATTTGCAGATCATTTATATTGTATTTAGTACAACACTTAAAACCAATTATACACGCACATGCATAAAGGTAAGCACACAAAAATGCACAAAGATCTCTCACTTTTGTGTGTACAAAAACACACACGCAGCAATATTCCTGTATTTAGCCAAACACTTTCACAGTTATGCTAGCACAATCATATAGGGTCTGTTCCAAAACCTGGTTTTTACTCGATGTAGCCGCTTATTCGCAAGCTTGCAAATGGCAAAAGCGATGTCATTGTGGCGTTGACGTGGAAAACTTTAAAGAGTATAAAGTCAAGAAATATTCTATAAGGATTTTAAGTAATTTAAGGCAAATTGCCCCATTCAGTTTAATGGGAGTCTATTTACACAAATGTTTTGCTAATGATTCATGAATAAGGCTCAATGAGTTGTCTCTGCACTGCATGTTTTAAATTGGCATTTCCATAAGAGTATATATGGGTGCAAGCATTTTAATTCATATTATATAAGCAGATTGAAGTTTGATAGTAGCGGTGCCTTGTGTACCTTGAATGTTGCATTGACTAGTATTGCTCTTTAGTTTTAACTGGTTTTGTATAATTTGTTAAAGTGTTTTATATTGTAGCACATCTATATGCTTGTATAATTTTATAGAAGTATAAATCAAATGTACTAGAAGCAGTTTATGTTTATGTTATATATTGCACAGTATCTACTGTACGTATATGCTTGTATAATTTTGTAGGAGTATAAGATTAAGAAATATACAATAAGCATTTTGTGCATCATATTACAACATAACTATATGCTTGAGTTCAATAAATATACTATAAGCATTTTTAAATGATAAATACAAGTATTGTCTAGTGCCTTTTATTGGATACTGAATATAAACAAAACCAGACTGAAGTTTGACGCTTTCATTTTAAAGATTTTTTTAAAGATTTTTACAAAGGTAAATAATAAGTATTTAAAAGCACAAAAATTAACACATAGATCAATGAAAATAATCATCCACCATCCAAATCAAGCAAATGCACACAGGATGCCATTGTTGATGTTTTTTGATCCACCATCCAAATCAAGCAAATGCACGCGGGATGCCATTGTTGTTGTTTTTCTGCCAAACTATTACTTCTCACTGCTCTCCTGCTGACTCAGAATACATTTTCTTTCGACTGCCCTCTTGTAACAGTTTGGGAAAGGAGCATGCAGTAACCAAATTAAAAATCAACAAAACTTTAATGAGACACCAACATAAAACTGAAACATAATGGCATACACACAGAGTGGCCGCCGCATGCATCTCTCTCTCTCTCTCTCTCTCTCTCTCTGGCCTCCCTGGCTCTTACTTTATCTCCCTCCCTCTGATTAGGCAACTCAGCGCCAGGCATCCATCCTCATGGCCTGGCCACTCCCTCCTCCTCGTCACACTCATCCACTGCCCGATTCAGGCTGGGCGTTCTGCCACCCGATGGTCCTCCTCGCCTCCTGAGAATCTGAGAGAGACAAGGGGAGGGAGGGGGAGAGAGAGAGAGAGAGGGTGAGAGGGAGAAACACAGAGAGAGAGGAGAGAGAAAAGTAAACACTCTTCTTCAGCTCCTGCAGGCATGCCGCCCACCTGGTCCTCAGCCGCTTCTCCGTCCCCTGGTGGGTGACAGTGGTTCCTCCACCTTACGGCGGACAGCAGTGGGTCCTTCATCCTCTGGCAGACGGCAGCGGTTCCTCTGGCTCCTGGTGGATGGCAGTTACTCCTCCATCCCATGGTGGATGGCTACAGCTCCTCCATCTCCTGGCGGATGGCAGCGTGCTCGTCCTCCTTTCCTGAGTTTCGGCACCAGTTTAACAGTTCGGGAAAGGAGGATGCGGGAACCGAATTAACATTCAACAAAACTTTATTGAGACACAAATTAAAATATAAAACTGAAACATAACAACACACACACACAGAGCGGCCGTGTGCATCTCTATCACTATCTCACTGGCATCCCCGGCTCTTCCCTTATCTCCCTCCCACTGATTAGGCAACTCAGCACTGGGCATGCATCCTCACGGCCAAGCCACACCCTCCTCCTCGTCACACCCCTGTAATTTCATAGAATGGTACAATGGCGAGCGCATCAAGTATAAACGGCTCTAGAATTTGGGAAGGTGCGTGCTCAGTCTGCAGAACGTCATGCTGCGGTGCCAGGTGAAAGTATAAACAAGGCTTAAGGCATCATAGGCAAACTGCAGATGCGAAGGCTGTTCCAGACAGTAGGCATCTTAATTATTCTGCCTAATTATTCTGCCAAATTCTAAAGCAGCATCATATGTATCCTTCCCAGGGCAGGAAATCCAAGAATGCACTGTGATGAGTTCTGTAGAAAAATAAATCCAAGATAGCGGACAAAGCCAAATAAATTTGTATTGTAAACATACTTGTAATCCATTAAATACTGAAAAGTAGAGATATTTTTTAAAATAATAGAAAACTGAATATTTGCCCATATTGTGTGTGTGCTTTGTGTATTTATGATCATTAGAGTATCACGTCTTTACTCTCATGTCACCTGTATTGAAATCAGTTGACAAATGCTATTTGAATGATGCGCAGAGCTGCCATCAATGTAGAGCATTCCAAACTGGTCTTTTATGAGGTTCCATTTCAGTTAGGATGCTGCCATTGAAGGCAGCTGCCTATGTAGGTAGAAGACAGCGAGGCATCTGACTAGGTTTTGAAACAGATCATTAGAGACACATGAACCCAAATGGAATAGAATTTAGCCTAGATCTTTAGGCACCTATGATAGGGTGTTGAGGTTAGGGTTGCCAACTGTCCCGTGTCAGCCAGGAAATCCCACAAATTTTGACCGAATTTCATCCCAAGTGGGATGCCTTTGCATTGTGCATTGTGTCCCATAATGAAGCAGCAAAATGCTCAATGGGGACCCTTTCCCCCCAGTCAGACAGCGAAATCCCTGTCCCTTACTGTGCTCAAAATGTAATCGCATGCCAAAAAGTTGGCAACCCGAATTGAAGGTGGTTGCTAGGGTGTTGCTATGCATTTGCTAAGGTGTTTTGAGTGTTTTTGTGTGTTGCTATAGAGTTGCAAGGGTATTCTGGATTGTTGCTACATGGTTGTTTACTGGCCCAAGTAAAAAAGAGCCCATTTCAAAGTCTCTATAATATTTTAGACTCTGCCTATGGCTCAGATTCAATAAAATCTTATGGGATATTTTTCACCCAGTTTATTGTCTGACAGCAAAATTGTAAGCATGAACACTTCAAAAAGCACACCTCTCCCCAACAAGCCACACAATTTGATGTATTATTTATGTCTGTTGCACACACAGATAGTAGTATTTTCCTCAGCAAACTCTGTTCCAAACTACCAAAATTTGTACAGACACCATCCAATTACCCAGGCACAAGTTCTGGTACAAATGTCCACATACTGGCCTAAACACATCCCAGTTCCATTTACAACTGTAATGTAAAATGCATCACCTAGAATCAGGGGAATCCCTCAAGTTCAGTACTCTGTTATTTCTCCGTCTGCCTTTCTATTTGTCTGGTTTCACAGTTTTAGTGCCTTCGTTGAGACAGGTATGGCCATCCCAGACCATTGCGTTTTCTTCCTCTATAATGTAAGACCTCAGACACAACTGTATTGTCTCAAACTGATAAAAGGAACATTGTGGCAGTGCTTGGCCAAAATGTGTCTCACATTAAGCCTGCAGTGAGTCAACTTATCCCCTGCTGAATAAAATAATACATTTTCTGTTCCTTCCTCATTGGGCGTGACAGTTTATGCCGTAGGGTAGACTGTGTTACTCCTTGACAACTTCCACCAATGATGAAGGGATGGTGTAAACTGAAGATCTGGTTGATAATCAAAAGGTTGTTGGTTCAAATCCCACAAGGGCTGTATTGGCTCCATTTACACCTGATATTAAGATTTTGGTGATCTGATCACATGTGGTCAGAGCTAAATACATATTATTGTCCTTTTCTTGTCTATGGATGGTTCTTGGCCAGAATAAGCTGCAATGTGGCTCATGTTATGCCAATTTTCAAAAGTTTGGCTACATGGCACTATTACACATGTAGATCAGAAGGTTTCTGCGAGGCTCGCATGCACAGATGTACACATTTTTACAGTTGCATACACATGCACACAATTCACTCATTCATAAATGCTGATTATTTGCTGGAGTGATTTATCTGTCTATGACTAAGGTGATAGATTTTGAGTGTCCATGCAGCATGCTTCATACACCATCGCCAGAGATTTTGCGGGAAAGACTCAAACCCAGACTTCCTTATCCTCTATCTCTCGAATTCAACACCTCCCTCTCAATGTATTCTTATCTGTCTGGAGGGCCCATTTGAGGACCATTAAAGGCCCCGATATACTCTCGTAGAAGTTTTTCGTCATTCTTCGTTCAACTAATGTGACAATGAAATGTGTTAATGACTTTGTGCCTCATTTTATGAGTAGAATTCACATACGCTTAGTAAAATAAGCTGTTTTAACCACTCAACTATTATTAAAAGTAATTTGTATGCAGTTGAAAATGTTGTATTTGTTACTTTTATGTTCTGAATTCATGGAGCTACTAAGCTAACAACACACTATACAAAACGTGGCCATAAAATGCACCAATTACACTCTGTTATTGTAATTTATGACGATACTACTACAAAATCTGGGGGAAATAGCGTGACATTTTTTTCATACTTTCTTTGTCTTTTCTGACTTTGTTGCGGTTTATTATCATGCACTAACTCACTGACATAGTGATTGATGTATGTCATCTTGAAACAGAGTTTGTTCCCTACAAATCTGATCATAAGTGGTCACAGGAAATGCATTTAAGCCACCACGTGTACACAGTAATGCGTCTCAACTGACCACATGTGATCAGATCACCCAAGACGCATCTTAATACCAGGTGTAAATTAGCTTTTCCATTATCGGGCCAGTGTGAGCCAGGCCTGTCAACTGGTCAGCAGGGGCCAATAGCCTCGAACCGCGAAACCAAAATCGATCTGCGTTCCCACCATCGAGCCTAAAGTCCTGCAGCGTTGCACTTAAACCCACCCTTGATACGCCGCCCTGGTGCCAACGTCACACACCAATTAAGCTTCACCAGGTAACTGTTCGTAATATCTCAAAACATGCGGCGTTTTGAGTAGAGGTGTGCCATTACTTTTCAAAGCAATTAGACTTACAATTTTCACATTTCAGTTGATAAAACAAACAAGAAACTTTTAATAGTATTTTATAGACTGAAGGAGGGACCAGAGTCATATCTAGGGACCATAATTTCAAAGAGACATGGAGGTGGGCTCTTTTTGATCTAGGATAGTAAATTACAACCTAGAAACCATCAAGAACACCCTAGAAACTACATAGCAATACTCTCTGGCAACCATCCACAGTTCCATAGACTCCTAAACACCTCTCATATTTTCTCGAGAAAATGTAAAATTCAATTATTAATTTATAGACACAAACAAGTGAGTGGGTTTTTTGTCAGTTTTGTAATGAGAAGTTACAGTAGGATAGTAGGTTAAAAAATGTAAAGCATTGGGCTAGTTTGAGGTAATTTAGATGAGTAAGTGTTTGCTGTGTGTTAATGTTGACGGAAAGTGTTAGGTAGAGAATGTGAGAGACAATTTCTCTCTCTTTCTCTCTCAGGCAGATGGGGATTTTAGCATTCAGAAAGGCCCATTCAAGGGAATCTCCCGTAAATTAGAGCGTCGTCGCACATCCCCAGACACTGGCACTTGTCCAAAACAGCTGGCTGCTTCCTCTTTCTTCATTTCCACTTTCTTCTGCCACATTCCTCTTCTACTTTCTCGCTCTCTCTCTTCCTCCACCTGTTTTTCTTTTCCATTCCCTTTCTTCACTCTCTTTCTGAATTTCCCTCTCTTTCATCTCTTTCACTCACTGAACCACCCTTCTCCATCTCTAGATGTGGCATTGTTTAGACACATTTGTTTTGTTCATGCAGACGTTTGACCTGCCCAATGCTGATGTCGTGATCTATTTAAGGAAGAAAACCCATGAGCTCTTAAGTGGACTCAGTTTCGTGTATTTTCTGGGGGGAAAAATAGGTTTTCAAGGGTTTCCTTTTTGCAAGGCCAGCAGGCCTGTGGAGACGATTGATGAGAAGATTGTTTTGGCCAAAATTAATTTGTGGCATAGTGGCTAACTATCTGGTCTTGTAACTGAAAGGTTGGGGTTCAAACCATCCAAAGACAAGTCCATAAGCCATTGTGCTTTTGAGCAAGACACTTAACCCCAGGTTACTCAAAGAGGACCGGTAATACAGTAAGTGTACTTATGACGAGGAGCAGGCCCCAAATTGGGCTAATCAGCCGAGGAGAGGGATTAGTCCGAACCAGCGTTTCCGCCTCCTCCTTTGCCCATTTTTAACCCTGTTACAGTACTGTAAGATGGTTTAGATAAAAGTGCAACTAACTATCTTAAACTTCTGTACTACACCTAGTACCTCACACAGAAAAGGAATGTGGTTTAGTTTGCATAGATGTTTGTATTTTTGTGTTACAGTTTGTACAGACTACTCAAACACTTAATTCAGTATTCAATGATTTGTTTGCACATTCCTTCTCTTGGAGAACCCTTGTTTGTTATATTGCATAAGTGTATATTTATATTTAGTCTAAAACTGCTGCACAAACTTTGTGCTAACTACTGTGTACCTATTTAACCTAGTTCGTTGGATTTCATAAGAATTTCTTTCTTCCTTTCTTTCTGTCTGGAGTGCAGAGAACTAGAAGTGAGGACTTTGAAGGGTGCAGGGCAGTATGTTCAAATATGTGCATGTTTGGTATACTCAACATATGCGAAGACAAACATCACTGCAATTTCATTTAGTATCAGAATGTTACCATGATAATGTAGCAGCAAAATTAATGTTTATAGCTAATAAAAAACAAAAAGGCAAAATTATAACCCTAAAGTGACTTTTGCATGCACACTTCTCTAAAGGCCTTGTGGAAGGGGCCTATGTGAAGGGATTCAGTTGCTCACTTTTGTTTTGAATGCCTCTTCAAGTAGTGTTCCTTTCCTGCATTGCACTTTCAGGGCACAAAAATGCATTTGGAGATGACCGACAAAGAGAGAAATGTCAATTATGAATAAACATTTTATTCAGACAGAGCAATATCTAATTTAAAATGCACTATTTCAGCTAATAGTTGTTTATGCTATGTTTTATGTGCTTATTATATATTTTAGCTAACGACATGCTAATTTCAGACTCAGTTGTAATCAACTGTTAATGTAAGTCTTTTTTGCACTTCACATCAAAGTCCCTATAATGAAAATGGGGAAAGACAGAAATCTCCAAAACAGTTGGTCAAGGTTACGATAAAAATTTGTTATGATTGCAGTAATTATTGCAGGATTAATGAGTAGTACTACATTAACACTTTAGTTACTACTATTAACTAATATGGAAACATGATTAACTAATCAGTAAGTAATAGTGAATTGATGACTGAGACATATGTTAATGTTTTGATAAGTAATTTAGTATTTATTTTAAATTAGCTATAGTTAGTTGGTAGTTCTCAATGAGGCAGATCAAATTCAGTAATTATAGATTACCTAACAGTAAACTACCTCAATCAACAGTCCTCTATTAATTACTGATTGGTTAATTGTGTTTCCATATTAGTTAATAGTAGTAACTAAAGTTTTAATGTAGTACTACTTGTTTGTCCTGCATTAATTCCTGCATAATCACCTATTAATGACGGACCATTATTATAAAGTGTTACCAAAAATGCTATTTTTCTGGCTGATACAGCTTATGTGTACAGTATGTTCTTGAATAAACTGTTATGCCTCTATCTAAAAGGTGATTGGTTATTTTACCAGTATTGCATGATTTCCATCCACATTCCATCCATTTTCAGCATTAACATTTCTCCAATTGATAAGTATGCGTACCAATGACCCTTCGATACTCATCTATACTGTCTCTGTTCACGTAAGCAGTGCTATTTGTAAGACATATGTGACCATTATTGGATTTCCTCCCATGTGCAGTCAATAATGATGTTTCACTTAGGGTGCTGCCTTAAAATGTAGTTGTCTATATAGACTGTTTACTAGGTTTTGGCAAAGAGCTCGTATATCTTGTAGAGGAGTCATCCACTGTCCTGCATTGTAGTTCCTCTGTTGTAAAGTGACCTGAATCTGCATTTGTCTTTGCCACCAGGGCAATTCTTCGATGTCCAGGGAAACCGCTGTGGCACTTTTTACCCTGTCAATGCTTCTTGGAGCCCAGCTGCTATAGTCAGGCCCTAATGTCACATTCCCCATGGGTCCGTCCAGATGCTACAGTGTTTGAACCCCAAACATGCATGTTTGCCGGGTCAGAATAAGTATCACCGGTTTAAATGGCTGATTCAGGAGTAACCCCTGGGAAATGTTTCTGGGCACAAACTTTTTCAATGAACCGATTGGTATGTTTACTTTTGGGGACTGTAAATTGTTTAAAATGGCAGTAAGCAGGTGAGTTACTGGTAAAGTGACCCTGGGACATCTAAAGTGCTGTTTAAACAGGACTATATTCAGTTTTTATTGCTAGATTGCTTCCTGTCTGTGATCAAGCTACTTCACTATCTTGACCTTAAAGTAAACAATAATTCATTAATTTATTTATTTTTACCCTTTTTACATACTTAAAGGAATATTCCAGTTTCAGTATATGGTAGTATGTTAGTAAATCTCAGTCAGTAGCATTTGTGGCTTAATATTGATTTCCACAAAAAAATATATATTTATAAAACTAATATATTCTGTATTATAAAAGTGCTGCTTTGTTAGCAATTAGTTGCATTGAAGTGGCTTTTTATAGTTGTATCTTTCTGCCAGTGCACTAGAATTCAAGTTGTGTTTATTGTTTGTCAGCATCAATTGGACTGGTTCAAGTTTATTTCATAATCTGATGTATACTATGCATGTGGTCTTTTTAATGTAGCCTGTGCTGATATTATACTGGTTGTGACATTGAGAAACTGCACATTTTCACTCTCCAGTCCTCAGCATTACACACACTGGCATTGTAATGGCTAAAGATAATATTTGGCTCTAGAAAGCACAGTCAGCTGGTAAAAGGGGTCAAGCACATCTATATGAGCACTTCCGGCTGGCCGGCTTTGTTTGATGGTGTGTAAACATTGGTGCAAATAACCAAATAAGACAAATGTGCACCACATAGCCATTTTGGCAAATGCTGTACACACCCTTGAGTGGCTTTAATTCATAAACATTAACACTGTCAATGTGAGGAAGCAGTGTGTGGGATTACTTAGTTATGGTTTGGGCACATCTAGGGACGTCCTCAATTGGAAAACTGTTTTCTTTTAGTGTTATTTTTTTTAGGTTAGATTTAGTCTATAGTCATTATAATATAAAAACATACACATCTATGATATGTCCCTATTAAGAGAGCTGAGTCAGCGTGTGTGTGGGCAGTTATTGTCATCCTTTAAATATCTGAAATGTCCCCTGATAAAACCTAAAGAATGAGTAATAGTAATACGTATGCTCGTTCTCTGGTTAATTTCCAATTGTATACGTCATACAGAAAAGTAAATTGTGATTGGCCATTGTGCAACCTTTTCTTGTCTATGGACGGTTCTTGGCCAGAATAAGCTGCAATGTGGCTCATGTTATGCCAATTTTCAAAAGTTTGGCTACATGGCACTATCACACATGTAGATCAGAAGGTTTCTGCGAGGCTCGCATGCACAGATGTACACATTTTTACAGTTGCATACACATGCACACAATTCACTCATTCATAAATGCTGATTATTTGCTGGAGTGATTTATCTGTCTATGACTAAGGTGATAGATTTTGAGTGTCCATGCAGCATGCTTCATACACCAGCACCAGAGATTTTGCGGGAAAGACTCAAACCCAGACTTCCTTATCCTCTATGTCTCGATTTCAACACCTCCCTCTCAATGTCTTCTTATATGTCTGGAGGACTGGGATATTTAAGCTTTCAAGGGCCCATTTGAGGACCATTAAAGGCCCTGATATACTTCCGTAGAAGTTTTTCGTCATTCTTCGTTCAGGGGTAAAATGAAGTTCGAAACAGCCGAGCAATGGTATACTGTTTGTGAATACTCAGTCACCCGCCACACCACTGTGGGACGGCGTTTAGAGGAACATATAAATATATTATGACGCTCAAGACGACATGTAAAACCTTAACTAATGCGACAATAAAATGTGTTATTAATGACTTTGTGCCTCATTTTATGAGTAGAATTCATTTGAGGTCAGTAAAATAAGCTGTTTTAACTACTCAACTATTATTAAAAGTCATTTGTATGCAGTTGAAAATGTTGTATTTGTTACTTTTATGTTCTGAATTCATGGAGCTACTAAGCTAACAACACACTATACAAAACGTGGCCATAAAATGCACCAATTACACTCTGTTATTGTAATTTATGACGATACTACTACAAAATGGGTGTATAAAAGTGTGTTATTGGGGAAAACAGACAAAAGAATGATGATAAGAGAGGCATATCTTTGTATATCTTTGTATATATGTAGACATTCAAAGGAACTAAATGTTGTGCCTCAAAGGACCACGATGCTACATGTATAGACACACATATCTAGCCTATATAAAGAGTAACTTAACGAAACATATACTTAAAATTTTACTTACATGTAACTACACATAGTGCAACAATACATAAATTGCAAAAATGGCAAACAGTACAAAGGGCATTAAAGGCCATAAATACACAACGTATACAACACAATAACAGAGAGGACAATAGATTTTCAATCCTTGTAAACATATGTGTCCCAGGTGAGCCTGGATAGCAGCAAGAGGTTAAAGTGTCTAGTGGGGTGGGACTTTGACTGTGTAGATAAATGTTCCCCATTCAGGTAGTATGGGTTCAGAGGGGGTTCAGCAGGGTGCTGGGTGTTTTGGGCTCTCCCAACCTGAGAGAAGAAGCTGTTGAGCAGTCTGGCAGAGCTAGCTCAGATGCTCCGGGTACTGTCTTCCTGATGGCAGTAGCTGGAAGAGACAGAGGGAGGGTGGAAGAGTCCTTCATGATGCTGGTGGCTTTGCTGGAGCACCATGCAAAGAAAATGTCCAGTACGGAGGGGAGAGGGACACCGATGATCTTTGCAGCTGTATTCACTGTCCACTGCAGGGTCTTGTGGTCTGCGGTGCTGCAGTTTCCATACCAGACAGTGATTCAGCTGGTAAACACACTCTCAATGGTGCCGCTGTAGAATGTGGTGATGGGTGGAGAGAGACTTGATCTTTTCAACAGGTGCAGGAAGTAGAGTCACTGCTGGGCCCTCTTGGAGATTGATGTGTTGTTGGTGGTCCAGGTGAGGTCCTCTGCAATGTGCACCCCTGGGAATTTAATGCTGCTGACTCTCTCCACGGTCGAGCCATTGATGGCCAGTGGGAGGTGGTCAACAGTGTTTCTCCTGAAGTCCATCCACGTTGAGGGAAAGGTTGTTAACTTCCTCTGAGTTGAGTGTTTCATCATTGTTACTGATGAGGTAACATTTGTGTCATCCGCAAACTTGATGATGTGGTTAGAGCTGGACTTGGCAGTACACTCATGTGTCAGCAATGTGAAGAGCAGTGGCCAGAGCACAGAGTCTTGGGGGGCACCAGTGTGGTAGTGCTGGAAGACCCGGACAGACTGAGGAATTCCAGTTAGAAATTCCAGGATCCAATTAAAGAGGGAGGTGTTGAGACCCAGCAGGTTCAGCTTATTGATGAGCTGTTGTGGAATTATTGTGTTAAATGCTGAGCTGAGGTCGATGAACAGCATTCTGACATATGAGCTTTTGTGTTCTTGGTGGGTCAGGGCCAGGTGGAGGATATTGGATTGTCCATATAATGGTTTGGAAGGTATACAAACTGGAATGGGTCAAGTGTGTTAGGGAATAGGGCTGCAACTAACGATTATTTTGATAATCGATTAATCTAATGATTATTAGAACGATTGTTACACTATTCGGAAATTATTGCAGCAATGAATCTTTAGCTTGTAACCGATTATTCTGCTTGTGCCCATCTTAAAAAGTTGTATTAAACGTGCTTACTAACAATAAAGAGGACAAAATCATCTTTTAAAAAAATGCCTCTAAATGACTCACAAAAAAACATTTTTATTAAGTGTTTTTTCTTGTTTTCCATTTAAAATAGTCTAAAAATTCTTAAATCTAGATACATTTATTTGAGAAGCAACATTTAAGATATTTAGACTTACTTTAAGAGAATGTGTCTGAAATATAAGTGTATTTTGTATACAAGTTTATTGTTTCACTTGGTTATACTTCTGCAAGTGCAATAAAGACAAATATACTTATATTCAATAACTACTCTCTAAAAGCAAGTCTAAATATCTTAAATGCTGCTTCTCCTAAAGTAAATGTACATTGTTTTAAATGAGTTTTAGATATTTATATTGGAAAACAAGCAAAAACAAATCAAAAACATATTTTGTTGCAGTGTATAATGGGGCAAAGACTACCCTCTCTCAACTTTCTGTTCACTTCAATTCATCTTTAACTCACAAAAAAACAAACTCTCTTATTAATAAAGCTGCATATTGGCCATTTTCTTCATGATATATTATGATTCAATAAGTCACAAGCTATCATGTTATAGTCTAGCTGCATTAAGTGTGTGTGTGCTTGAGGGATGAGCATCCCGCAACAAAGTGTGTCGTTCCTGTGCAGTTTCAATCTCTCCTCCTTAGATTGGGACACTTCGCACAACTCATAGAAGTCGCGCTGACCACACAGTGAAATGCCAGTTTCGGAGTTTGTAGTTATTTACATGATCTGCTTCCTTATTGTTTAAACTTTAATAAAGCTATAACGCATTAAATATAACTGCATTAAAGATGTAACGCCGGGGTGTTTCCTTTAAAGAGCTCTGGCTCCGCACATTCCACAACGAGAGTGCTTCTGTATTTACTTATTTTGTATTTTTGCATTATAATTCCCTCATACATTATGATGTACATCACATGAAGCTGTTTGGAAAGTTTTGAGTGCATCTGGATTCTAGACTGTGAGCTGTGAAATTCTTTCTCTCCTCAGTAAGGCGTGAGATGCAGTGCTTCTCTCACGCCTCATCATTAGAGTTTAATGTGATCTCATGTTACGTTAAATGAGATCAAACAACTATTCAACAATATTTGCCTTCTTGATGCCATGGGGTAGATTGGCTCTCGCTGTTTTGAGTTCTGCTTTATACCACGATTTGTATGTATCATCACAGGTCTTCAGCAACATATAGACCTCTGCTGTCAGCCAGGGCTTCTGGTTGGCATATGTGGTGATGGACTTAGTGACTGTCACATCATCAGTGCACTTCCTGATGTAAGCAGTCACTGATTCTGTGTATTCTTGCAGGTCTGTGTGATTGTCGTACTGTAGGTGGTTGACTCCTTGAACATGTTCCAGTCTGTATCCTGCAAGCAGTCCTGAAGTGCTGAGGTAGCATCCTCTGGCCATACTGTGATCTGTTTTTGAACTGGTTTAGCCAATTTAAGAAGTGGTCTGTACATTGGAATTAATATTACAGTGAGTACCTGAGTTGGAGGTGGGGACAGCCATGTATGCATTTTACCCAGTTGTGTAAACCAGGTTCAATATGTTGTTCCCCCTTGTTGCAAAGTTCACATGTTGGTGAACTTTGGCAAAACTGTCTTTTAGTTTGCGTCATTGAAGTCGCCGGATAAAATGAAAAACCCATCGGGGTTGTTTGTTGCTTGTTGATTGAGCAGTAAAGTTTGCAAAGAGCATCCCTGGGATTGGCACATGGGGGGATATACACAGCCACAATATCAATGGCTATGAACTCCCTCGGCAGATAGAAGGGTTGACACTTCACAAACATAAATTCCACCTGTGTTGAACAGTGTTTGGAGACTACCACTGCATTGTTAGACCATTCTTTGTTTATATACACACATACAAGCTGCCTCCATAAGTCTGGGATGTTGTTGTTTAGCCACGTTTTGGTAAAAACAAACAAACAGCATTCCACCATCTCATGATGTATAGTCCGTTGGAATCTAATAAAGTCCAGTTTATTGTCCAGTGTGCGTACATTGGAGAGCAGGAGTGTTGGAAGAGACCGTCTGGTGGAGTTAGCCTTTAGCCTTTCTCAGATGCTTCCGTGCTTGCTTCATTTCTGTCCCCTCTTACACCGTTTGCGATGCCTCCTTGTATGGGTAGTGTCAGTGGAGGACAGTGGCCTCCGCAATAATCAAAGTCTCCATAGCTTCTGAATAGTCACTAGTGAAAAGTTATGTTTACATGCTCTTTCAATTTCCAGATGGCAATTGTAGATATGTTGCAAAGTGGTTTCCTGATGTACTTGTGCTAAAGAAAACATGGTTAAAGACGCAGGGACAAGACAAAACAACATAAAAAAAAACAGACGTGTGAATGGCCACAAGAGTGAATGGGCACTGGAGAGTATTTAAGTAGATTTGATTCCTTTTGTAGACTAATTGAACAAAAACAAAAGCATGACATGTTCTTGTAAAATGTCTCTATACGAAAGATCGTACAGATATAGGTACATTTGTACCAGCTTGCTAATAACTCTACACAACTGGGAGTATTCATGTTGAATGATTTTGAATGACTAAAAACTTAAACAGAATTAGCTGTTGGCCTCAAGGTATGTGGAGCTCTAGGTCACACCTACCAATGAAGTGGACCAATGACAGTAAGAAGGTGTTTATTGGCCGGTCAGAAAAAGTTAGCCCCGGCAAGCTGTTACGAACCACTAAAACGAACGCAAAGACACCTTCTTTTTGGACAGATTTTTTTCTAAATGACATCATTCGTTCTTCGATATCGTATGAAGTATATGAAGGCCTTTTTTGTCTCATAGCTGTCGGCCTCAAGGCAGGTGGGGCTCTAGGTCACACCTACCGATGTAGTGGACCAATTACAGTAAGAAGGTTTTTACCTGCCAGTCAGAAAAATGTCGCCCCGTCGAGCTGCTACAAACAACTGAAACAAACGCGAAGACACCTTCTATTTGGCCAGATTTTGTTCATAATGACATCACTACCATTCTTTCTTCGATTTCGTATGAAGTATATTGAGGCCTTTAGTGTCTCATAAAATGCAGTTTATGGCTAACAACATTTGCCATCCCTTGGATGGAACAGATATGGGATCTGGAATGTCGCATCTTCATGACATTAATGACATGAAGATGCGACTGGAGACACTCCAGCTGTGTGCCAGCTGAAAGAAAATGGGATGGAAAGAAAAAGAGTTTAGATGGATGAAAGGAGGAACAGGTGTGGGGAGAGATTGAGAGAAGGAAAGGGACAGAGTGAAAAGATAAGATGGGTGGAATACAATCAGAGGGAGGGGTGAAATTGTTAAAATGGAATGGTTGACAAAATGGAGGGGTTAATAGAAGACTGAGGGAGTGGTGGCCACACAGGTCACTTTCTCAAAGCTTTTCACCCTCCTCACTTTCACCTCAGGCACATGTGTGTTAACTCCTCTTCCCGGTCCTATCTCCACCATATAAGGCAAGCAGGCATTTGGAGAGCACATAGATGCTTTTATGACAGGTACTAACAGGTTCTTCCTGAGAAAAGCCCTCATTAAGAGTACTGTGTGTGGATTGCCCTGACCTAGGCTGGCCAGGTCATGAAAGGTCAAGGAGTGTGTGATCTTTTAGTTTTCTTCAAACTCTTAGGGACTTGGCTTCCTTGTGTTTACATTTCTCCACCTGGCAGAGACTTTTATCCAAGACAATTTATAGTATACTTATTACAGGAACAGTCTTTTTTGGACTGATCTCACTTTGAATTCAGCTACAGTAGGTTTACATTTCTTCAGCTGAATTGGTCTGTTGTTACTAAATTTCAAACCACTGCCCCTAGTGGCCAAAGCTGGAAATGCTGTTGAATTTATGGGCTCCATGTCCATAGAGTGTTGCCAAAAGCGTGTTGTAAAGCAAGTTGATTTTATTGGTAAATGATGTAATAGAGTCAACAGGAATGCATATTTTATTAACCATAAGCCCTAACCCCAACCCTGAACATAACCGCCAGTGGAGTAAACATATAATCTTATATGGAAAGTGTACCCTCCGACTCATACTCATCATTTATTGTCTCATCATTGACTGACTCATTGGCGTGATTACTTCCTGTTTTCAGAGTGGTCAGATCCTGTGTGTCTAAAGCTGTTCATGCAACATAATAACAGTAGCACCTCAGGAAAAGTAAAACACATATGAATTGATGCAAAAATGTCTAATGGCAGATGGCTCTTGCCATTAACTCGGCAGAAGAGGGTAGATGTCAGGGTACGTGAACGTTCAGTAGCAACATGTGGACATCCTGTGTGATCATTTCGTTCTGGAACAAGTAGAAGAACCTTAACATTGTTGCACTGGAGTTGACTGGAGTTAGACACTACTAGCTAGTTTCTAGCATTGTCCGCAAGTGGCACTATTGCGAGTATTAGTGTAAATGGCCTTCTACAGTCAGTTTTCTCTTTCAGGTTGAACTACTGTTAAGTTGTTGCATCAGTTTGAAGCTAATTTTGCTAAGCAAGTTTATAGCTATCTACCCAAGTAATAATATGTCTGGTTTAATGGCATTTGAGGGTAACTCTAGTGCCCAATAAAGCTAGAATGCAAAAATGAACACTGGGACTGCATGCTTGCAAGTCTTTGGGCAAGCATTTGTTTTTGGACTGGAACTGGAGTAGATTAAGTTTTTGTCCTTGAGGTTCATAATGTTAAAAAGTTTGTGTCTAGGCTTTCTATACTCTAATTTTGCATCCCATTCAAAGACTTTGCCAGTGAGTTGTTATCAAAATCATGACATTTGACATTTCAACTTTTCAAGTTTTATTATTACTTAAAACTGCTACTGTCCCCAATTCACCCCTTTGCTAAACTGCATAGGCACAATACCTTTTAATGTCAAATCTCAATAGAATCCCTATAAGTCTTATTTCCTTTCTAATGTGTGGCTCTGAATAGCCAAGGATATGAGCGGAAAAGCCTTTGTTATTCAAAACATCTGTGACTCCTCAACATAGATGGCCCAAGATAAAAGTCTTGCAGACTTATGGACACACATGGGTATCAAAACTTCCCCCAATCACGTGATGTTGGCATTAAACATAACTTAATAGTTGTCAAGAGGCTTGTGCCACAGAATCAACACTTTAATTTGTCAACCCTCAATATATGATTAGACATCATCACACTTTGGTACTTTGACACTCCAAAGGGACAGCATATGAGATGATGATTGCGGTTGTCCCACAATGTTGTTTATGGGGATGTCTTGGTTGTGTGTTTTTGCCTGTGGCTGTTCTCGGAGATGGCGTACATAGATTAGTCCAAAGATTTGCAATAAGATACCCATTTATGGTTATTTATTTGGGTTGTGACATGTTTATGTGGCCCTAGGTAAGCAAGATATTTACCAATAATTAAATTAACTAATATATTTGTTGATGCTTTAATTTACAGTTGAAAATATTTGCAGATTCTGGAATCTGAAAACTGGCTATACTGGAAGCATCCATTGCTTCATGTCACGTCAACAGTAAACCGATGTCTATTTGCATGGGTAAAAATATCTAATTGTTTATGGACAGTGGGCATTCAATCAATCAGTAGCGGGTTTAGCTTGTATTGCGCCCTGTGTGAAACCCGCTTCAGCAGGCCCCGCACCCCCACTTGTCTGTGTGGGCACCCCACGCAAGCTGCCCATGTTGCCCATGCCTAAATCCGCCACTGCAGTCAAAGTAATTTTTTCCCAAACCCGGCTTCTCTATGATTATTCAACAAGCTCTTAAATGGGTGTGACTTTGCAACAAACAGCCAGTAATTAAAACAATATACTGTATGTTATTGAAAGTGTTTGAAACAACCAGGTCACATAGAATCATATTAGTATACCTATATTTTTGCTGTAAATATGATGTTTTCCTGGTGAAATGAACACTAGAGGTGCTAAAACAGCAAAAACGTTTATTCCCTTTTACACCAATTATAAGTTAAATGCCATATTATCCATTTATAAACACTGATTTTCAGCTCTGTTTCTCACACAATACTAACATATTACATATAAACACTTTTACTCTACTGCATGACTTGTGAGGAGATACATTTTACTGTTTGCATTACATAGCCAACTACATTTACAAGCTTGTTTGAACATGATCAAATTGCACAATATCTCAACTAATAGAATGTTGCATGTACAATGCAAAGGACTGGGGTACAAGTCCCAAAGAGCAAGCAAATCGACACGTTAGCTGTAAGTCTCATAGAAGCACCACAAAATGATCTGATTGCTTCAACAATTGCGTTTTTCATCTCACATTCCCTTTTAACAACACTTATCGGTAAGGTTTAGGTTTAAGGTTTAGTGTAGGGAGGTAGATTTATCACTCGATTTAGCATTGACTTTAAAACATTGTCTGTTTTGGAGAAAATTTTACTTGCTTTTAGCACCATACAGTGGACATTTCACCTCAGAATTGCTGCAATACTTATTGCAAAAATATAGCCATAATTTTACATGAGAACAGGCTGGTTTGAAACATTAAACAATGAGAACTCTGAGATACAGATGCAGTTCGTTGTCTGTTGTGAAACTTAGTTTAGCATGTATTATCTTGTGTTTTGCCTTTTTAAATATAGTCAATTGTCAGTAATTTCACTGTTTATTTGTAGTTTGAAAAGAAGTTTTCATTATAGAGATTTGAACAGGCCCAAAAATTTTGCCATTGAAAAGCATCAGCAGCCAATGAGACCAATATATGACTGACTTTCAATTCACGCTCCAAAAAAGTTGGGACAGTTATGTGTTTACCACTTTGAAACATCATCAGTTCTTCTAATAACACTTATTAAGCATTTAGGCATTGAAGACACAAGTTTGTTAAGTTTAGAAAGTAGAATTTTTCCCCATTCATCCATTATGTAGGTCTTCAGCTGCACAATTGTAATGGGTCTTCATTGCTTTATTGTGAGCTTCATAATGCACCACACATTCTCAATTGGAGATGGTCAGGACTGCAGGCAGGCCAATCTAGCACCCGCATTCTCTGCTTATTAGGTCAGTATGCTGTTTGAAGTTGTCCGGCTGAAAGTTCCAGGACATCCCTGGAAAAGAATGTGCCGGATGGCAGTATAAGCTGCTCCAAAATTTGTACATATCTATCTGCATTAATGGTGCCCTCACAGATATGCGAGTTACTCATACCATGGGCACTAACACACCCCTGGCCTATACAGACACTGGCTTTTGAACCTGACACTGATGACAGCTTGGATTGTCCTTTTCCTCTTTGGCCACGGTGGCTGTGTTTTTTTTGTTTTTTTTTTTAACTATTTGAAATGTGGACTCATCTAACCAAAAAATAAAGTTCCACTGTTCTACTTTCCATCTAAGATGAGACCGAGCCCAGAGAAGTCGGCAGCACTTTTGGACAGTGTTGATGTATGGCTTCTGCTTTGCATAGTAAAGTCTAAACTTGCATCTGTGGATGCAGCGGCGAGTGGTGTTGACCAACAAAGGTTTAGTAAAGTAATCTTAAACCCATGATCATGATATTACATTACAGATTAATTATGTTTTTTAAGACACTGATGCCTGTGCATTCAGGAGTGGTTTTCGTCTTGCTCTTTACACACTGAGATTTGACCAGATTCCTTGAATCTTTGTTGTATTGTGCACTGTAGAGGGTGAAATGCCCAAAAATCCTTGCAATTTTTTTTTGGGGAATGTTGTTCTCAAAGTGCGTGATTATTTGCTGAAAAATTTGCAGCAAATTGACAAGTCTTGAATGATCCTTGCTTTTGAAGGACTAGGCATGTTTAATATCTCCTGTTTCACATTGCCTTGTTATTTTAACTTGTCAAATTGTTATTAGTCTTAAATTGCCCCTGTCTCAACTTTTTTGGAGTGTGTTGCAATCATCTGATTTTAAAATACTGTATGTATTTTATACTGTAAAATACTGTATGTACTGTACAATGAAATTCACAAGGTAAAACATCATGTAATGTTTAGTTGTAATGCTTTCAATATAGTAAAGGGTGAATATAATTTACAAATCATCCCTTTTTGTTTTTATTAGCATTTTTCATACTGTCCCAACTTTTTCAGAATTGGGGTTGTAAATAACATGCTAGCGGTACTTTATTTATCCCACCCCTATCATTATGAGAGATATCCACTGGTACTGCTGAGGTGGAGTTTTCCACTCTCTCCTGGGGAGTGGGGGAGCTCTGTGTGTTTCACTCAGCAAAATATTGCGGCTCATTCCCAAATAATTGCAGTGGTAAAAAAAATTACGCCATGTGCTTTCAATTATTTGCATTGCGTTTAGACCCCTACTTTTCCTGCTGTAGTTGATTGTGATTGGCAGGTTATCGTTGGCAGTTGTGAATCATAGGGTGTCTCGTTTGGGCTCGAGCCTGTACCATAAGCACCTCCAGTAGCTGGAGTCTGTGTCCCTATAATGTGGTACGGGTCAAGGCGAGTGAGCCCTGTAAAAGCAAAAGAGCGTGTTTCCACAGTTGCAGCACCTGGGAGTTTTGTGCGATGATGGCAGCGGTGATGTATGCGTGTGTTGACTGGGAAACGCTGAAGTCACTACTTCCTGTTCCTAGTGTTGCGTATGCCAATATGAGCAGGCCTAATTACACTTATACAAACACTCATTCATCCAGCGCACAGATACACAAATGCATACACAATGTATGGTGACTGGTTCCTTTAGCATTAAATTTGTACTGGGCCTGATACTCATAAGTTTTGGTATGTGCATAATTTTTTTCTACAGAAAGGTAATTTGGGGCAAAAGAAGTGTGACTGTAATTAGTGGTGTTAAGTGTTGCTAAGGCTTTGATTTTGGCTTTGGCTTACTTTGGCTCGTCGTACCTGTGCCATTTGTGCTATGGACAATAATGATTAATCAGAAATTGCGGCTTATTGAGGTGTGCTATTACGCTTCTATGTGATCAGACTTACAATTTCCACTTGGCTGGTGATAAAAGAGGCAAAATCCCCAGAGACATAAATTGTAGGAGGAACCTGAGCCATATCTTTATCCCAGAGTATAATAAAGAGGGTGGACTCTTTTGACATGGGCCAGTTAACAATAACCTAGAAACCACCCAGAGCACATTAGCAACCACACAGCAATGAACTAAAAACCACTCAGAATGCATTCACGACTGCATAGCAATGCCCTAGCATCATAGTGCAATTTTGCACAGGCAAGCACTACTTAGAGTTTTTCACAAGCTTGAAAAAATCTAATTTTGCATATGCAGAATATTTGATTCTTACTTTAATGATATGAGTGACAAGACTGGATCAAGCACATTCGCAAGTTGGGGTCTTGGCAGCCTGTTTGCTCTAAGCAGAGTGTGAGGGTGTCTGGGGGTAAGCATTACATCAGATTTAAAGTGGCTGAGTAAGGCGAGAGGGGGAGGAACGCAGGAATGTGTGGAAAATATGAAAAAAGAGAGTGTGGATGAGAGACAGAGAGAGAAAAAGGAAACGTGAGAACTACCTCAGAGGCCCTGATCGCAACAGCAGAGACACACAGAGTGAGAGAAAGAAGGCAAGGATTTACTTTACAAGTATGAAGAAGTAAATTCCAGTTTTAATCTGCACTCAGTCTAAAAATAGCTATCCATCTCTGTGCCAGATGCCCACTGGGAATGCCTATTAAAGTCTGGTCTCTCTGATTGAGTGTATGCGAGGATAATATGTGTGTGCAAGTCAGAAAATAGTAAAGAAGAAAAAACTAATAGATGGAGAGAAAGTGTAAGTTCACATTGTCATCAACTTCCCAGATTGAATGCTGACATTGTCATTTGGTGCATTTTGAGCTGTGGAATATCAGTCAGGAGTGGGCAGCATTATGTAAGTTTTGCCTCAAATTGAATTGATGCACAATGGCAGGTGTGCATATAGACTATTTTTACCTTCAAATGTGCCTCATCTAATATTGTTTCTAATGTATAAATCTTTTGAGATCTATGTTTTAACTCAAGTGTTATGTGATGAAGCAGCTGTTTTTGCACTGCTGCCAGAATTATTATTAAATTGTTATGAATAATCATATCTTTTGGGTTGCATCCATCAAGTTCCATTTAATAATAGAAAATAATAAAATGAGATAAAGTATCTTTCAATTGTGAAGTATTTCATTAAATAGATTATACAAAATAATAAATGACTACATGACTATGTAAGATGCAATACATAAATATATATATATATATATATATATATATATATATTTTAGCTAAAAGTGATATAGATAGTTTCGGTGATATAAAATTACTCATACTGTGAAATTAGATTGTGGTCACACCCACCTCTAGCTGGGTAGATGAAGACTGTGTCAGTCACCATTATACTCCTTTGGACCTGAATTTTTGTGAGTCTTTATACACTAGTTAAATTGCCTAATGCTTAGAAACCTGTAATAACAGAAACAGTTTTATTAGACCCAATGGCATAGTCGTTTTTCTCTATATATCTGCCTCAACCTCCCATTCTTACCTCCCATAGAAGCTGTAAATCTTGTGCTGTTCACACAGTCTGCTTTATTTACTATAAGTCATAAGTCTTTTTCTTTCTCCTCCCCTGTTTACTCTTCCTTTCACTCCAACCAACAATTTTCACCCCCTTTAAGCCATTAAGATCCTGAAGGAACGCCTTTGGAATCTACGAGACATTGTCTCTGCCCCCTAGCAAAGCACTGTCAGAGCTGAATGGACTCAGAGACCATTGTGACAAGCTGAGGTCACAGATCCAAATGCTAGTACCCATCTACAGACGTAAACATAGCCCACCCCCAGGGCTAGTTGCTGGAGGGAAATAAAGCCAGACAGTAACTGAGACAGAGACCAGGGGAGACAGATAGAGACAGAGAAAGGAAAATGGCAGAGAGAGCAACAGCATCATTAGAATGAGTTCATAATGACCTGCATGAAATCTTGACTGAAGTGAAACAATTAACTTGATTATACCAAATTAAGCACAATAATAGACTTAAAACCTAATGAGCTAAAACCCTCTCCATGCTAAAGAATCATGGAAACTGACTTGAATTACTTTAAAAATAAAGTACACACTCAGATTTATTGCCATTAATACATAAAACACCAGTAACTAATTACAGTTTTTCTCGATTGCTTAAACACTATAACCAGGCTTTTGAACTAAAATTTCAAAACCATAACGCCATTTATCAAAAAGCACACCAATTTCCCTAAACTATAAAAACTATTCCCCTGTTTGACACATGAGTCAGATTTGTTGAACTGTCACTGCAAAACTCTACACATAAATACATTAATTTCTCATTGCCTACACCATGTGGTCATTTAGAAATCTCTAGCATTCAATATTTTTCTCTCAAGTCACCACAGCTTGAGCACAATTAGCACACAATTACCCAGGTGTAAACACTAAGAGTATAAATTGATCACACACCAATCAGAACCTTCAATAGATAGATAAAAGGGCAGTTCACATCCGTGTTCACCTCCTCCAGGCCATGGAAGAAGCCTGCCTAGACATTTCAGTTGATGCGTGCCAGGGGTGGATCAGGCATGCAAGAGGATTTTACCCCTGCTGCCTTGCCAGGGCCAATATAGCCTGTGATGTTGATGAGATTCTAGCTATGCTATGCTGGGGCAGAATACATTTTTTGTTGTTGTTTGGTGTACTTTTTAGGGGGAGAACCACAAGCATCATAATGGTTTTTGTAGTATTGTTATAATTTTGTGTGTGTGTGTGTGTGTGTTTTGAGGGCTTGTGTGTCATGTCTGAGGGCAAAGTTTGTTTTTTCAGATAGATTGAATGATTTTGAGGGGATAGCTTCATTTTGACCTGAAAATAGGAAGTTTGGGGAATTGGGTGAGAAGTTATGGATTTGTGTTGAGTTTTGAGAAAATTAGGCATTATAGATGTGTAAGAAGCACATCTATAATGAGGTATGATAGAGATGAGGCATAAGAAATGTGTTTAAGCAATTGAGAAAAACTGTAATAGGCCTATTGTAACTCCAATAGGCAAGCTAAAGGCTAAAACTAAATATTAGGGTTTGGCAATTATTTTTTATAAATTATTTTATATAAAGCTAGCTAACTGATTAGCATGTGGCTAGCACAAGTCAACAGCTATGGATTAGCAACCAAGAAAGAAACAAAAAAGTTATGAAAAAATACCCTTACAAAAATTAGTCACAGACTTGACACAAGTTCGCCATTGATTATTTTCATGCCATTGATCAAGTTTTCCAGACCTCTAGATTTTTTTATTAGGGTAATGATAGTGTGTATGAAATGCAAATTTGTTGAATCGACAAGGTACATCCATCTAGAAAAGTGAATAATCTAATATTACACAAGAACACATTTTAAGAGACTTGTCAGTAACAGATATGCTAGTTGGCCCTAGTGTTATTTAGCATGACCATTGAAATAGCTCCCACTGAAACTAAATCCTGACCAGTGTGCCGGAAACTGAAGTTTTCTGATAAGTACCAAAGCAAGCAGGTAGAGAAGAAGCATAAAGAATTAGACCTAATGGCAAATCCAGATACACTGTTTGCAGACTACATACAAATAAATGGTGAATGAATTAAAGGAAATCTGATATTCTTCACCAAGCCTTAATATACCACCACCTCCAGTTCTGTCCAGTAGCTGACCAATTCTGTCAGCAAACTATTTAGAGAAACCCTGAAAAAAATGTTGAGAAGAAAACCAAAACCTCTAAATACAGATGGCAAAATTGAAGGAAAATGCATAGAAAAGGGAAGAAACCTTCACTCGTAAACTGTTTATTGTAACAGAGAAACTAAAGGATGTTACCAAGAGACATGTCCCAGACCCATTGCAATGGACATACATATCAACACATCCAAGTACAAACACTGATTGGCACTCAGCAGCCTCAACCTCATAAACCAATGGAGTGTAGGTTCCTAGAAGTGGGCTTAATGTGAATATATACAGGGTAGTAAGCAGTGCTCCACTCGTGTTCACACATTATTTAACTGAAACTCTATACCCCTTGATGAAACTGAAAATATGACTCATTGGATGAGAAAACAAATTATTGTTTGGATTGGGTTCAGCTGAGTCAGACTTGTACTAGGTCAGTAGTTTGAAAAGTGCCAGGTCAAAAGCCAACTCGCTCATTCTAGCAGACATAATTATGCACCAATTCCAACTTTTAATTAGACATTCACAAATGTGCATATGGCATATACTTGCTTTTTATAAATGAAACCCACTCCTAATGGAGTGACACAATTTAGGAACCCCAAACTGAGGCTCATATCTCAATACTACTGACCGAGAGTGTCCACAGTTTGGCTAGAATGAATGAGCAAATCACCCAAAGATCTCAAACACAACAAAACTCTCCAAATGTAATATGTATTTGGGTAACCATCAGCCTACACTGTGAAATCTGGAATAATATGGAGATATCTAAAAAAAAAAAAAGAAAAAAAAAAAGCACTTTGAAAACCATTTTAAAGAGATCTCCATGAAAGACCTAAACTCTAACCATGGCCACATCAAACAAAAACTACAGCTGCTCAGAATACTTGGTTAAGAGCAACCAGAACCCAGTCAATTTTCCCATTACCAGTGTAGAACTGTCACAAAACACTAACATCTTTAAATATTTAAAAAGCCAATTGTAACGAAGTTCAATGGAAAGGAGGAGGCGAGAACCGGCTTAACAATATAAATAATTGTTTATTAACAAACTTAAACAAAAAGACAAACACATGCCGGGCAGCTGTCCATAGCTCTCACTCTCCCTGGAACTGATGCCTCCGGTCACCTTTATCCCTCTCAAGGGCTTGAAAAGAGCCCTTTTAGTTACCTGGATATAAAACTCTATTCCTGTATTAAGTGCACACTAGTCTCTAACTGGATCATCATACTAACTAAAAGCACATGGAACACTGGTAAAGTGCAACCAAAACAATTTAACCCAAACATTTTTTAAAGTTTTAAAGTACCTCACCCTGAAATGAGAAGATGAATTGGCAATGTATCTCATTGCCATTGGAAATACCAGGGAAAGACAAATCGTTACCAAGTACAGACTAAGTGGCATGGTCCTACAAACCAAGGGAATAAGAGATTTGTGGTCAAACTAAGCAGAGGTACACTGTCTTCTTGAAAAACAGTACTAAAAATCAAAGGTGAACCTTTTAAAGATGGAATCAATGCCCCATAGGTGCTATATCCATATGTTATTTTGTAGTGTTTACCCAAAAATGACAATTATCTAATAGAATTACCCTCATGCCATTCAAGATGTGCATGACTTACTTTATTCTGCAGAGCACAAACTAAGAATTTTAGAAGAATAATTTAGCTCTTTAGGTCCATACAATGCAAATTAATGGTGGCCAGGCCTTTGAAGCTCCAAAAAGCAGATCCTGTCAGCATAAACATAATCCATCAAACTCCAGTGATTGAATCAATGTCTTCTGAAGTGATCCAGTTGGTTCTAGGTGAGAACAGACTAAAATGTAACTCCTTTTTCAAAGTACATCTTAACAGCAGACAATTGGCGATCATGATTTCAAAGCTCGATTACACTTCCTATAGCGGCATCTAGCGCTCTGCGTATGCATTAAGCACTAGAAAGTGTTATCTAGCTTGAAATTATGATCGTGCCTAGAAACTGAAATGGTAAGACGTACAGTGAAAAAGGAGTTATAATTTGGTCTGTTCTAACCCAAAACCAACTGGATTGCTTCAGAAGACACTGATTAAACCACTGGAGTCTTTTTTACCTTAATGCTGACTTTATCTCCTTTTTGGACCAACAGAGGTGTTCTGCAGAAGAAAGAAAGTCATACACATCTGGGATGGCATGAAGGTGAGTAAATGATGAGAGAATTAGCATTTTGGGTGAACTATCCATTTAAGGCAGTCATCACTAGAGATTATGTTTGCATTAGAAAATGCTGTGAATGCTTTGATTTCAATGAAGATGGTAAATCGGAAGGACAATGAGGGAAAACGTGAGGGTTTCCAAAGGTGACGCTCCATAATGTAAACAAAAGTTAAGAAACAATTAATCTACTGCTGCAACACACTTTGTATCCATTGACCTATGACAATTTAAATGTTGTGCTTTCATGAAATGCACTATCTGTACTCCTGCCTGATTTCAAACTGTCCACACCCACCACATTGAGCCTACGCATTCCTATCTGTCAAACGTCCTGCCTGAGGTTTCCCTAGTTGTTATGCATCCTTAGGGTTACGGCTTTGGACAACATAACCCTAAATATTCAAATTCAGAATAGTCCCGCAATGTTTAGGACTCAAGATGGCGCTGAGTATGGCTGCTGCGTTGCGAGCTCCGACACAACACTGCAGTTTATTGTTTGTTTGTTTACAGTTTCTTGTTTTTTTTGTCTTGGATGTTGTCTGCCTTATTGTATATGACAGACAAACGCTTTTGGACATTGTTTCTGCAATTACACACCGAAAACCGGACTTCAAATTCCTCAATGCCGACCCATTGTTTACAAACATGCCAGCGGAGCCCTTTGTCTGGGCTGCCCGGCCGCAGAAACGCAGAAGGAAAAGGGGAAAAAAGAGCCGGCGTTCTCATCAGAGTAAGAAGTCGCGCAAATGGACCCCCGCTACCCAGTATACTACTGGCAAATGTTCAGTCTCTGGACAACAAGCTCTGTGAGCTGAGAGCGCGGATCTCTTTCAAACGAGAGACGAGGGATTGCTGCGTTATCTGCCTTACAGAAACCTGTCTGTGGAGATTCCAGACTCGGCCATCGAACCCACAGGGTTCTCTGTGCACCGAGTGGACAGAGCAAAAGACCTCTCAGGTAAAAGCAGAGGTGGTGGTGTATGTTTTATGATCAACAAATCATGGTGTGATCAGAGGAACGTACATTTTATCAAGTCTTTCTTCTCTCCTGATCTGGAATATCTCATGATTCTGTGTCGACCATTCTGGCTACCGAGGGAATTCACAGCAGTCATTATCACAGCTGTGTACATCCCCCCACAAGCCGACACAGACCGGGCACCCAAGGAACTGTATGGGAGCATAAGTGAGCAGGAAACCGCGCACGAGGTACGAGGCTGCGTTCATTGTTACCGGGGACTTAAACAAAGCCAATTTTAAAACAATCGCACCAAAATACCACCAACACATCAGCTTCAACACACGAGGGGACTGGGTTTTGGACCATTGCTATTCTCCTTTCTGGGATGGCTACAAATCCCTCCCCTGCCCACCATTTGGCAAATCAGACCACTCTTCCGTTCTGCTTCTGCCTGCTTACAGGCAGAAACTGAAACGAGAAGCACCCGCCCTCAGAACGATCCAGTGCTGGTCGGACCAATCAGACTCTGCGCTACAGGACTGTTTTGATCATGCGAACTGGGAGATGTTCCTGTCCGCCTCTGATGACGACATCAAGGTGTACGCTGATAGCGTAACGTGTTTCATCAGGAAGTGCGTAGAGGACATTGTGCCAACCAAAACAATACGGATCTACCCCAACCAGAAACCATGGGTTAACGGCGATGTTCGTGCGGCACTTAATGCGCAGACATCCGCTTTTCATTTTGGGAATGCGGAGGAGCATAACCAAGCCAGTTATGCCCTCTGTAACTCTATCAGAGTAGCCAAACACCAGTACAGGCACAAAATTGAAGGACAGTTCAACACCACCGACTCTAGAAGTATGTGGCAGAGAATTAACATCATCACGGACTACAAAGGGAATAAAACCTCCCCCGTGAACACCGCTGCCTCTCTCCCGGATGAGCTTAATACATTTTATGCTTGTTTCAAGGACAATAACACCGCCCTCGCAGAGAGAGCACTCGCGGCCGACGCTACAGAGGTTCATCTCCATCTCTGTTGTGGATGTAACCCGATCCTTTTGACGAGTAAACATCCGTAAAGCTGTGGGTCCAGACGCCATTCCGGACTTCCTGTCAGGCAGATGTCAAGTGGTTAGAATGGGCAGCAACATCTCCTCATCACTGACCCTCAACACTTGAGCCCCGCAGGGCTTTGTTCTCTGCCCACTCCTGTATTCCCTTTACACACATGACTGTGCGGCAACACATATCTCCAATGCCATCATTAAGTTTGCTGAGGATACGACGGTGGTAGATCTGATCACTGACAATGATGAAACAGCCTACAGAGAGGAGGTGCACACTCTGACACGCTGGTGTCAGGAGCACAACCTCTCCCTCAACGTCAGTAAAACCAAGGAGCTTGTAGTGGAGTTCAGGAAGAAAGACAGAGAACACAGCCCCATCACTTGTTGTAATTGGTATATGTCTCCTCACTGTCATGACTGCTATGTTGCTCGGAACTGCACACAAGACTTTCACCTACTGTTGCACTTGTGTACATGGTAGTGTGACAATAAAGTGATGTGATTTGATTTTATTTGTGCCAGAGAGTGAATATTACATGAATGAGGCCTGAAATTGTGTCTTTGAAAAGAGGTGAGCTATTACTTCTCCAAGCAAACAAACTTTTTTTAAACAAACAAACAAACTGATTTCTGCCTATCAAGTATGATCAGAATATAACAGACTTGGGGATGGGCTGTTTTTATGTGGGCTAGTAAGAAATCACCAAGAACCATAGCATTGTGGCATCAAAATTTGCACAGGCAAGAACCACATTTTCTTTAGAAAAGGCAAAAGTGTGTATGTATTAACTGTTTTACTTGTTTAATTGTACAAACTACCTTAAGAGGATTGGCAGTATTAAAATCCTGTAATACAGTCATACCAATAAAGCTTTGTTGACTGTACCTATGTCTCTGAGAGAGAAAAGAGAGAGGGGGATGGAAAGGACTTTGAGGGAAGGAACACTGGATCTACCCAGTTTTCACCCTCCCTCTCCTCCCTGCTGACCTGCATAGCAATGCTGGCAGCCCTTCTTGCACCAAGCCCAACATTCCACCCTCAACAGGAGCTGCTGAGGTGAGGACTCCTCATTTCCTCACTCGCTCCCTCTTTCTCTCTCTCCCCCTTCCTCACTGTCCTCTGTGTGATGTTGAAATTGCCAGCAATTACACTGGCCTAAGACGTCTGCTTAGACTTAAAATGCAGCGCATCGCCTGCCAAGGACTCAATTACAGAGGATGCAATTACAGTGCATAGCGTAACTTAGCCTAACATAGCATAGCTGCTCAGATAAATGTGTTTAATGCCATTAACAGAAAGCACTTGTGCTATGCTAACACTCCTCGTCTTCCAGACACTCAGGTCAGAGGTGGCACTTTCATAACGGCGCAACATAATTCTTCCCACTCAATTCAAAATCTGGCCTCTTTTAGTGCAGAATACCAGCTGAATGGAGTGACTGCATCACAGACGGGCAGGAACTATGGAACCCAAATTGACTGACACTGAGTGACTTGCAGGTGACAGATTCAGGTCCAGCTTTCAGTGGGAGACTTTTTTCCATATCTAAAAATGCCTGCAAACCACCCTAACCCCATGGCAGAGATACCAGCTCATGGCTTGTGTCTTATGACAGCAGATTTGTTGTCCCCTTTTACAGGCCTTTGGGAAGATTCCTTTTTACTTTCTCCAGGGTGGCTGGAGAACACTTTTAACATTTCAGATACCTCTCAAAATCTTTTATGAGCTAGTATATTATTTTCATCACCTTCCCATTTGGAGTCAGACTGCCTGTTATAGAACTGATAATTTGTATGGGAGACTCCCCTAGAAATGGGATCCTTAAGAACCTTCTTTCTCATATTACTCCCTTTACAGAGTAAAAAACACACTGTTTTTCAAATTTATTAAGTCTTGTCACTGCAAATACATAAGTCAAACTAGCTCAGAACTAGAGGTTAGAATCAGTAGTGTATTCTAAATGTACTCAGACTGCAGCAACTAAACTTTTATGTGAAATTTAAAGCTGTTTGTCCAATTGAGGCAAGATAAAATTTAGAAAATGAAATGAAGGGCAGAGTCTTGAGAAAATCTATTCTGGACTGTTGGCCCTTCGCTGGCCCAGCATGGGCCCCACCCTGACCCAATTAACTGTAGTTGGTGTACAACTTAATTGCCGTGGGATTCTGATGCTGCCAATGCAAATGGACAGCCATGCTGTAGCCTAGGGAATGTGGTAGCATGGGTAGGCAAGAAAGAGTTTCAGATGCATTCAGAAGCAGTAGCTTATAGGGACAGGTGTGATTTCCTGACCTGGATGTAAAGGTAGGGGTACATATGATGAAGGAAAAGAGACTAAGAGTGGTGGAATCACAGACCCTAGTTTGTCCTTGATGCTAAGCACTGTAATGGCCAGTGACAGCATCAATAGCCCCCAGGGCAAATGGTTTATTCATCAGCGACGCTCCAGGGAACAACCGCTGCATGCTTCACCCACATGGAGAGGTGATACATAAATTATGGCCTGCATTCCTCACTTCTCACTTATGATTGGACGGATAGCTGATCTGTTTTTCTTTTTGAAGGTTTATGTCGTAAGGAACCTTCGCATAAACCTTAACATAATGACTCTTGAGAACTGTAATGATATGTGAGAGTTCTTATAACGTTGTTGATCCTGGCAATAGTGATAAGTAGCTACAATAATGATTTTGAAATACAATAATAAATAATGTCAACATACCTGCTGAGATCCATATGTCTTTGTGATGTTTACAACGTTTTTGCTGGACTGTATATTTATGTTGTTTAAGCTGGCCCTTTAAACGTATGACCCCCAAACTGACCTCTTCTCCCACGTGTTGGAAAACATCTTCCAACATCCTTTTTAACGTCTCGTTTCTGCCTCCTCTCTTTTATCTTTCTTGTATTCCTGTCACCATTTCAATGGCAAGATTATGGAGGAATGTAAGGATACTTTTGCCTTATCATGAGCACTGTCCAGCTTTTAGCTGTGTCACGCATATACAAACCCACACACTCAGTTTCTTTTTAATATATTTTGCCTGCTAATCACATTTAAAAAGGCTTGAGTATAGAATATTGGGCAAAAGTTTACTTTATTTAGATTAAATTAGCCTTTTATATATATATATATATATATATATATATATATATATATATTGGCGATCCATGTTAGCTTATGGCTAACATAAAGAAAATTAAAGGTATAAATATTGCCTAGTAGGCTGACTAGCCTAAACTACAAGGCTGCTAAATTTAAGGTTTATGTTAGGGCTTGTTGGCCTGATAGGCAATACAATATGTGGGACAGTGGAGTAGCACTTGAGCAGATAGTAGTGTAGTGTCCAACTATAAAAATAGGCATTAAACGAGGGAAAGTATGAATAATGTGGCATGGAATATGGGACTCTTTGTTGTAAGAGTGGTCCATTGACTCTTACCTGAGGACCTCGAGTCCTCATCAGCAAACCACAGCCTGAACCACCTTCAGCCTTTCAGCTTCCAGCCTTTCAAATAAGTTTTTTTTTTTTTCATAGTGGTTGCAATTACTGTATAAATTAGCCTCAGCATTACTTTTTAATTTTCTTTGGTACTTTTTTTTTTTGGTCAAAAATGGTCAAAAATAATTTAATAGTTGTCTAAATGTATAGGTATATGGGAAGCAACCAAACAGTATTAATAGTAGAGTAGCCATTTAAAAAATGTATTTATTTCTAGTGACTTACTTATTTATCAAAGGGACAATTGTCCTGAAGTTACCTGGGGTTAACTGCATAGTCAGGAGCACAATGGTGATATTTCATGGATGGCCCCTTGTGAGATTCGAACCCAAAACCTTTCGGTTCGCAGCCCAGTTTTTTAACCACTGGGCCATACCACAAAATGAAAGAGCTGAATCATACTTGAGAGACTGCACTATTTGAGGCATGCATAATGTGAAAAATATGAATTAGTCAGTCATAGTCCATCTAAGCTCAATATAGCTACAGTTCCTGCTTTGCTTTGGCTGCTTCCCTCACACAACACACAGGCCACAGCGATCTGTTAGACATAGGACACTTGTTTCCTTTAGGCATTAGGTTCATACTCACTGTACCCAAACAGAGCCAGAGCTGCCCACACAGGTGTGGGGCACAGACAGAGTCTCCCCTCTGGGGACCTAAATATTAACTTTAAATGCTGCTTCAAGTTTGTCTAAAAAGAGGTAAATAAACAAATAGATCTGGTGAATAAGTGCAACATTCCTATTAAGTTTGACATATCTAGCTATTAAAGGGACAGTCCCCATTGAAGAGACCTGGGGTAATGTTGCTTATTGGTTCAATGGTGATAGCTCAGGTATCACCATTGCAAACTTCTGGTGACTTAAAGGGGTGGTTCACCCAAAAATTCAAATTCTCGTGTTATTTACCCTCATGATATCCCAGGTGTGTATTACTTTCATTCTTCAGCAGAAAATATCTTAGCTCAGTAGGTCCTTAAAATGTAAGTGGATGGTGAACAGACTTTTGAAGCTCAGTCAGCATAAACATCATCCATCCAACTCCAGCAGTTATATTAATGTCTTCTAAAGTGATACGATACGAGATAAATATTTAAGTACTTTTTAAATATAAATTATCGCTTCTGGTCAGCTTCACGAGAGCACTGAGTTTACGTGGTCTCTCATTTGGCGTATTAAAGTCGGCATGTTACTGGGGTGTGTAATCTCACATTCTTCCATCGGTTGAGACATCCAGGATAAGCACACAAACACACCATTGTGAGTAAAGATACAACTACAGACCAAAACCAATACAGTTGTAAACAGCGCTTCTCTTCCAGGTGCAATTATTGCTTCCTGGAAGCAATGATTAAGAGTTAAAATGCACATAAATATGAATCTTTTTCGAACCAAAAGCAATTGTGTACATTAATTTAACTGCTGGAGTGATGTGGATGACTATCTCTTCTTTTTGGAGCTTCAAAAGTTGGACCATCCACTTGCATTTTAAGGACCTACTGAGCTGAGATATTTTTCTATTTTTCTTCAAATGTGTTTAGCTGAAGAAAGAAAGTCATACACCCCTGGGATATCATGAGGGTGAGTAAATCTGTCATCATTTACAATTTTCATTATCTTGATCTTTAAAGGAATAGTTCAACAAAAAATTTAATTTGTTAAAAAAAAAAAAACTACAGAACAAAAAAGAGGTATATAAAAGAATGTTCCATTTGCTGATTTCAATACAATAGCAGTTGATAGTGACTCTTTTTAAAGCTTAAAATACACCCAAAAGTGTCATAAAAGTAGTCCATGCAACTTGTGTGTCATTCTTCTGAAGAATGATTCATACGATCTGATTCTGATCAGTGATCGCCATTTGAGCAAATAATTGTTTTATTTCAGTGGCTGAATTTCAAATCCATACCAAATGTATAAGCCACATGTTATAGAAAAGTGTTGCTACCTTTGGGTTTCAACACAAGAGAGTATTTTTGCATTCATAGAATTTCATTATATTAGCATAATATAGCATAATGGGGACAAATATTTGGGTTAAACCAAACAGGACACTGAATGATGGCTGTTTTTACGGGATCTGATCAGTCCAGTCACATTGTCAATAAACAGGCCCACTCATGACTGAATCCAGCACAGCCTGTCAGAATGAAGTCTCTGCCAGCAAGCTCAGATACAACTGACACTAGTTCAGCTAGTAATAATGACTGCTGGTTCTGTCTGAGTTGAGTGGACCATCAATACCAGTTCTGTGCTACTGAGAGTGGATCAGTACCAGTTCTGTTCCAGAAGATCTGAGTTGGTCATACATGCTCACAGCTATGAATGACCCCATGCAGTCACTGTACAGAGCGTCATTCTTCTCTGGTTGATGTGGGGCTGACATCCAAGGGGTAGCCCAGAGAGGAAGTCAGCAGTCCTGGGTGAATATTTTCCTACCACCACCCAAACCCCCCCCCCCACCGTCAGGACAAAATGTATCAGGTGCTATTTGTGTAAATGTGTCTTAAATGTGTAAATGGGACAGCAGTAAAACAAGATGGCTGGTGAAAAGCCCTCCTCCCCACTCTCTGTCACAAGATGAGCAAAGTAGAGAAGGAAAACATCCAGGCCCCTGCCGGCCTTGTCATTAATGACCCAGGGGTTTTTTTGTGTTCCCAGTTATTCACCCACTTTGCCATTTCCCCAGAAATCTTGGCTCCTTGTTCCACCTGAACAATCTGGACAAATATGGCCCTGAAAGGTGCCCCACTATCCTAGTCTTGTCTCTCAAGCTGCGGTCGGACCCAGATGGTGCTCCATAATTCCAGGAATAGCACCTTAATACCCATTTCAAACGACTCCACGTCCATACCTGTCCTGCCGACCCCTTTTTTGGTGACCACCCACCCACCCCAAAAGACCACCAGGTCTACAGTGGTTTTATTAAAGAGGCTTCTTTGTTGTTGGGAGAGTCTTGACCTAGACATCTTGATGGACCTCTATAGCCCCTTCAAGACCCTTTCAAGACACCACACATCACCAACATGACAGGATTTTTATAACACACCCGCTGAGGAGCCAAGCAGTGCCTGCCTCAGAGGCCTCAGCTCAGAGGCACAGAGGAAAGTCAAGCACAGGCTCTCTTTGGAATCTCAGGGGCTTTCACAGGGAAATATTTGTGAATTTGAAAAATAAAGTCATCCTGGAGCAGCAGAGGAAGATGAATGGGGTCCTGTGCTACAGTGCCGGGCGTACTGAACCCCTCTGTTTTCCTCACTAGCCAAGTGGGTACACTGGGCTGCTTGTGAGGAAAGCAGGAAGTTGCTGTGTAAGGCAATCTCGAGGTGCTGCACAGAGCTTCTTTTCAGCAGCAGTTTGTCACTCCATTGCAGTGACACATCAAGCAGTCCTCTGGCCACATAAACAGCAGCTCACACCAGGGACATCCCAGCATGCACCAGCAACCCATCACCAGCCTCAAAGACTCAACAAGTGAGAGAGAGAGAGAGAGAGAGACATTCAGCTGTGGAGCTGGCAAACAAAGTCACCAAAATATAGAGCTTAATTACTGCTCTCTCTCTCTATATATATATATATAGTCATTAGCTAGTCTTTCACTCAAACCAGACAAGTGTTTTTGAATGTGTCAAAAGGTAATTTTTTGACTACATTTGATTTTAGAACTTTGGGGCCAGCCTAGGGGGTTCTCCAGTTCCTGTTTGTGTTTAGACCGCATCTACACAGCTACCAGTGGATGAGAATGCGTCTTTTCGCCAAGGTGGTGGTCAGAAAAAACGTTGCTAAAATTTCACAATTCAGTGCGAAACACACATAGTGTTTTATCAGTTTTTGGTGTGCACAAAATACAAGCTCAATAAAATAAAATAATTCTTGAAAACGGTGTCCAAAACATGAACTGAAGTAACTTCGGTAGACATGGTATGACTGAGCCATTTAAAGCAGATTGTTATTGTTTCCAGCAGTGGCTAACGGTATTCATCTGAGGTACCTTGTGGTTACATCTGCTATCGCCTGTGCATGTGAGTTTGTGTGAGTGCATGTGTGTTTTTGTATGGGAACTGAATGTAGGAGCTTGTCTATGCCCACATTGAGAAGATTTACAATTGAGTTCAGCAGCTCTCAAAGTTCAAAGACAGTCTTAAAAAAAAACAAAAAAAACAGTGGAAGCTTTAGTCAGTCTAAGACACTCCACAGTCAGAAAAGCACTCATAAACTCTTCCACTGATCCGTCATTCCAAAATTAACTGGAATAAATTGTATTAGGTGGCTGCACGGCAGTCTTTTGGTTGTTTTTCTTTTTTCGTCTCCTTCATACACTGACTGGTATACTTAAAAGGCTGAGTTGCATTTAGGTCTTTTGGACATTTCTTTGGACTATTTAAAGGATGCATGCTTTAGGAAAATGCGTGTTCAAACTGACTCACCCATTCTTTGCCTGGAATTCCCTTCTACTGTTGGCTTGCTGAATATTGCTTTTTGGTCTGCTGGGGAAAATCTAAATAGAATGTGACAAATAAATGGAATAATGACAAGTGGCTGAATGAGGAACTCGTCACACTGACGCCCATCTTTTATTTTAGGGAGTCAGAGGCTGGTTTAGTGGCTGGCCAGTAGTTTAAAGCAACAACTGAAAGTTGACCTTCCATCTTTCTCATCCGTATTTCTCTATTCGTTTTTTTTTATCCCTTTTCCGTGTTCTCATCTGTCATCCATTCTCCTTCCTTTTCTCCTTAATCTCTCCTCTTAATGCCCCATTTTCTCCAATAGCTCACCTTCTACTTTTTGGCCTCACCCTACACTTCACTCCCTTCCCTCGCTGTTTAACCTTTAACAGCATGTTAAATCACTGTACGGCAGACCATCATTTTGACCCTAATTTTGTACTTAAATGCCTTGTGTGGAAATAATGATCTTGACTTGCCTGAGGCCACAGTCCCTCCCTCCTCAGCTTCGCTCAAGACCACCTTTCACAAAATGGAAAGAATCCCTTTTGTAACATCTACCAATTCTGGGAAGGATTTAAATGACATCGAAAAGCCTTAAACGTGCCATTAATTTGAATGTAGCCAAGCCATACGGAACTAACATTTGGTTTTATTGTATTTATAATTTTTTTAATTCATTCATTTTCTATTTCATATTAACAGAGCTTTAGATAAATAAAAAAAATAGCCGGAGCTTACAAAAAAACCTACTTTTTAAATAATTATACAGTTTGTTTATGTTCTTGCCTCTTGAAAATATTGATGTAAAATAATATTATGTTCTGATTTGCAATTGACAGATGACTGTCCGCAATGCTAAATTAATCAAAAGCTCAAATTAATCATTGCAGCTTTCAGCATCAAGTCATAATATGGAAATATTTTGTATCAGATGACTCAGTGAGACTGAGCCAGGGGAGAAATACTGTTGGTGGTTTAAAGGTGGAGAAATTGAGTACTATAGTGGATACAGATTTTTCCCTCCCTACCTCTCCCCCTGCCACATCATTAATCAGAGTTGATGGTGCTGACTTTATAGGAAATGTCTGACTTCCTGTTCATCAATCTATTCAGCTACTACAAGAGAGACATAGGACTGGGCTGTATTGCCTCTTTGCATGCATGTGTCTTGCACTGTATTATATTCCCTTGAGTTGCGTCCTGTTGAGCAGCATTGTGTTTAATTTCAGACTTTACAAGAACCTCACCGAAGAACCTCACTGAAGAATAAACTCAATTAATGCATACTTCAGGCTACTTTGTACTAATTAGGGCTGGTTTGGTGCTGCTCAAGCTGGTGAATGGTTGAGCACGTAATTCTTGCTGGTTACGCTAGGTAAGAAGCCTGGTGGGGACACCAGCACACCAGCATCCCATCATCCAAAACAAAAGCTAAACTGGTGTTCTCAACAGGGAACATGTGCTTGCATTGAAACAAAGAGAATGAACGAAGACCTCATGTTCTTGCAGAGTCCTGTCTCTCCATATGTTATAAATAACAGAAGTCTCAAATTCTGAGGTCAGGGTTCATTAGCCTGTGGGAAGGGAGTCAAATCTTTTCATTATTTATTGGGGTCCATAATCTTCTGTCATCACTCAAGCGGGATCCACACCTGAGAACAGAAACACCAGCACTGTTTGTGTTGAGTTGTGGTGTTCCTATGTGCGATGTAGGTTTTGAGTCTGATAATTGAGTTTAACAATGAGGCCCATAAAATCTGTAATTATTATAAAAAAAACATCCTTTACAATGATGTAGGCTAATCGGTGATGATAATTCTGTTTTAGGTGTGTGGTTTTGTTTGGTAAAGGTAATTCCCATATTAGATGGTGAAAGTTCTGCCCTGCCAGTCTCCCTCCGTTTGGCCCTAACTGAACTTCAGCGTCAGCTGAACATACAGCGTTTGAGTTGATACAGGCATTGGTCCGAAGAATAAGGGAGTTTAGCTCATGTGGCGCTGGGCTGTCCTCTGCCTTTGAGAGCTGCTGAGAGGATGTGAAAGAAAAGTGGAAGTAAACGGCACTAGTTGCCAAACTTCTAGAACTCACTTATCTTTGGCTTGGGTCAAACTTCGAGAGTCATATCCATTGGCAAATGTTTTACCTCGATCTCTCTCTCTCTCTCTCTCTCTCTCCCTCTCTCTCTCTCTCTCTCGGTTTCGCTCTCTTTGAGCAGAAAAGGCAAATCTCTGGCTAAAAGCCAATGATCACAATGGATAAGCCTGATTTTACCTTTATTTAAAAAAGCATTTGGTGTAATAAATTATCAATTATTAAGAGAATTTCCTCTGGAAACTGAAGTCTTTTATGAAATTAAGTTGAAGAGGCAGTGAATGTACACATTGTATGAATGAATTAGCTGTAATACATTAATGAATAAATATCATCCCATGCAGGGCACAGATAGAAGACTTTTTACCTTCTCTAAGTGACTGAAGTTATTGTGTTTCTCTATTATTTTAGAGCATTTGGGGACATTTTGGCCATTATTAGCTATCATGTATCACATTCTCCCTACGTCTTTGATGAAGTTAATGTTTGTAAAAAAAAAAAAAAAAAAAAGGCAATATGGAAGTTGATATTTTAAAAGCTTAATTAGTGCAAATTTTGATTAAGGTCAACAGGTTCATAATATACCTAGGAGCTTGACCCCTTTTTAACTTAATAATGACCCATTAGTCTAACCATCTATTGTTAAAGCGAGTCATTTTCCCACTTACTCACCATGCGACTCGTGAGTAATATTCCATATCCTTATTGGGCTTTGGGAAATTGTGTCAAAAATGGGAAAAATCTTTTTAAAGTGCCTAAAACAAAGATTCCATCATGTTTATGGAATGCTGTGGTTAGCAATATGGAAAAAGACTAGGTCAGAATTTACATAGTCGTAAAAATGGTCTGGTCTGACATGGGGGTGGAAAGGGAAAGTTTAGAGGGGGGTATAAGGAAAGCTTCTGGAATTACGCTTTGGTTTACCCCCTACTACATATGCATACATACCCAGGAAGGAAGATTTTGAGGTAACTGTCTAGTGTGACTGTCAGTGTTTCCGTAGCATTATGAAATATAACCTTTGATGAAAACCTCCCTGACTGAGAGAAAAAATCTGATATGGGCTACTTCCTTCTGGTACCCATTAGCAAGTGTGCACAGCCAACGCTAAAAATAAATGGGTTTGCAAGCTACTGCAGCTGTGTTTACTTTGCAAGCTACTATTAAATGTTCTTTAATATGTGCATATCAAACACATCAATTTGGCCAAATAGCCATCAACGCTTGCAGTGTACTGAAAAGCGCACCTCCCATTGTTCACATTAGTCAGGGTCAAAGACTTCAAGTCTAATTCATAAATAATGTTTTTCCCAAAAAAATTAAAATAATAAAAAAAATAAATATATATATATATATATATATATATATATATTCATTTCTTTTGAAGGTCAGTCAGTCTGGACAATATTCTCCTTCTCTGGCAGAGCTCCACATGTATGGGCGTAAACGTTGGCACTGCTTTCACCAATTGCTATGTTTAGGCGTGAGCAGTGCAGAATTAAAGTGATTTAGCTGCTACCTGCGAAATAAGAGGCAGTCCCATTATCCCAAGAGGGGCTCCTATAATCATCTCTGCTCTTCAGATCATCTTTCTCTTGTCTTTCTGTAGCTCTTTCTTCTCTGGAAGGCTACTTTGAGAAGATATTTTGCCACAGTGAGCATTTGGAAAAGCCAACAGTGTCAGGGAGGCCACCCAACACTCCTTATTAGCTTGCATGGAGAGACAAGGAGCCTTTGTGTTTAAAGGTGCAAGGATCTAGAGGATGTGCCGTCTTGGGCAGTTCTGTCCTAGATGGACCCTTCTTTGTTTTTGGAGCTTTCTCTGGAAGCCTGCTCACCATTCATACAAATGCCAGTTGAACCCCTGTACAAGTGTGTGGCTCTGTTCTAAAGTCTAGTATATTGCCTTTAAATGCAACCCTTTAAAACCACGTCCACACAGATCTGTTTAAGTTTGAAAAGTTTGTTTTCATTTTCCTAACCATAATTTTTTTTCTCTCTCTTTTGTTTTCCAAAGTGTCCTGTTATGGAGAGCATTTTTTAATGTGTCAGTTTCTTGGTGGTGGAAAACGAGGTACAAGTGTGGATGAGAGGTGTAGCAAAGGGAGCAATGCTACCTTTAATCAATGCATTTTCAAATACAAATGTATTAGTGTTGAATGACATCATAGGTGTGAGGCTGAAGGCTGTTCCAAAATAAAAGAAACCTTTGTTTTGTTAGATTCATCGCACATTGGCAATATACAAATTCTTAATTTAATATCACAAAGTATTGCTGCGCAATAGTTCAATGTAATAAAACATGTTTTACAGCATTTCTGTGTGCTGCCTATTTTGATGCCTAGCAACATTCTAACCCCAGATCAATTGTGAGTCGTGGCTCCTGTGGACTTTGCAAGAGGAGCACTATTTGTATGATGTTGTATGATTTGCCTAGGTAAAGCTTTCCAAATCAGTCCCTTATGAGGTTATACATTTTAGCATGCCTTAGAAGGCATTTACCTATGTTGGCAGAAGATAGCAAGGCAACTTACTAGGGCTGTGGTTCCCGAACCTGTCTTGGAGCCACCACAACACTGCTTTACAAACTTGGTGTAAATTTGCTGCAAACTTGCTTTCACATGTACAGTGAGGAAAATAAGTATTTGAACACCCTGCTATTTTGCAAGTTCTCCCACTTAGAAATCATGGAGGGGTCTGAAATTGTCATCGTAGGTGCATGTCCACTGTGAGAGACATAATCTAAAAAAAAAAATCCAGAAATCACAATGTATGATTTTTTAACTATTTATTTGTATGATACAGCTGCAAATAAGTATTTGAACACCTGAGAAAATCAATGTTAATATTTGGTACAGTAGCCTTTGTTTGCAATTACAGAGGTCAAACGTTTCCTGTAGTTTTTCACCAGGTTTGCACACACTGCAGGAGGGATTTTGGCCCACTCCTCCACACAGATCTTCTCTAGATCAGTCAGGTTTCTGGGCTGTCGCTGAGAAACACGGAGTTTGAGCTCCCTCCAAAGATTCTCTATTGGGTTTAGGTCTGGAGACTGGCTAGGCCACGCCAGAACCTTGATATGCTTCTTACAGAGCCACTCCTTGGTTATCCTGGCTGTGTGCTTCGGGTCATTGTCATGTTGGAAGACCCAGCCTCGACCCATCTTCAATGCTCTAACTGAGGGAAGGAGGTTGTTCCCCAAAATCTCGCAATACATGGCCCCGGTCATCCTCTCCTTAATACAGTGCAGTCGCCCTGTCCCATGTGCAGAAAAACACCCCCAAAGCATGATGCTACCACCCGCATGCTTCACAGTAAGGATGGTGTTCTTGGGATGGTACTCATCATTCTTCTTCTTCCAAACACGGTTAGTGGAATTATGACCAATAAGTTCTATTTTGGTCTCATCTGACCACATGACTTTCTCCCATGACTCCTCTGGATCATCCAAATGGTCATTGGCAAACTTAAGACGGGCGTTGACATGTGCTGGTTTAAGCAGGGGAACCTTCCGTGCCATGCATGATTTCAAACCATGACGTCTTAGTGTATTACCAACAGTAACCTTGGAAACGGTGGTCCCAGCTCTTTTCAGGTCATTGACCAGCTCCTCCCGTGTAGTTCTGGGCTGATTTCTCACCTTTCTTAGGATCATTGAGACCCCACGAGGTGAGATCTTGCATGGAGCCCCAGTCCGAGGGAGATTGACAGTCATGTTTAGCTTCTTCCATTTTCTAATGATTGCTCCAACAGTGGACCTTTTTTCACCAAGCTGCTTGGCAATTTCCCCATAGCCCTTTCCAGCCTTGTGGAGGTGTACAATTTTGTCTCTAGTGTCTTTGGACAGCTCTTTGGTCTTGGCCATGTTAGTAGTTGGATTCTTACTGATTGTATGGGGTGGACAGGTGTCTTTATGCAGCTAACGACCTCAAACAGGTGCATCTAATTTAGGATAATAAATGGAGTGGAGGTGGACATTTTAAAGGCAGACTAACAGGTCTTTGAGGGTCAGGATTCTAGCTGATAGACAGGTGTTCAAATACTTATTTGCAGCTGTATCATACAAATAAATAGTTAAAAAATCATATATTGTGATTTCTGGATTTTTTTTTTTAGATTATGTCTCTCACAGTGGACATGCACCTACGATGACAATTTCAGACCCCTCCATGAAGTGGTAGAACTTGCAAAATAGCAGGGTGTTCAAATACTTATTTTCCTCACTGTAAATGAGCTTGCAACATGCCACAGATGTTTGCCAGAAATCTGCAGCTCTTCACCGGTAGTGGTGAACCTTTAGCAAACCTTTGGCAACAATGAAGAGTTTGCTACAAAGCTTATTTGAATGTGAAAATAATGAGTGGCAAATTTAAGTTTGCTGCAAGTTTGCCAAGAGTTTGCAAGTTTGCAAGAACTCTCAATTTTGGTTTGACACACCCAATTCAGGTCTTGGAGAACTATAGTAATGAGCTGATAAATTGAATAAATTGTGTTTGATAAGGGAGATATCCAAAATGTGTTGTGTTGGGGTGCCTCCAGGAAAGGTTTGGGAACCACTGCACTAGGGTTTGGAAAAGAGCCCATGTGGAAATAAGTCTGAAATATCCCTGTGCATGTGTTAGTCTGAATGTGTGACAGCAAAACAGAAGGACATTTTGTTACTAAAGGCTTCTTGTTCAACATATCGTTTTTTTTTTTTTTTTTTGTGAGGCTTTTGCTAATGCCAGAATTTCCTTCTCAGTGGAAAATAAATGATTGTTTTGGCTCTGTGTAACATATTGTTCATAAGTGCTGGCTGGGAAGTTGGGGTGCACTGTATCAGGCTTGAATCATGTGTACATTTATCAGAATTTAGTCTAAGTTACACACACAGGAGTAAAATCGATACCATTAGCAACAAACAAATCATTCTAAGTCCCTTGAGTTCACACCTCAAGGTTATAAAGACAATTTATAATTCATTTACGCTCATGTAATGGACAGGTAATTGCTCAGGTGTCATATGCTGTATTAAATAAAAGGATCATCGCGGGGAAAAGACAGAAGAGAACTAATGGAGCCTTAATTGGTGATAATATATGACAGGATATTTTCACTCTGGCTCAGACCACATACAGCCTTGTGTGGTGAAAAAAAAAAAAGAAGAAATCTCAGGAAATCACTCTTTACACTTTTTCTGCTGAGAAAAACAGCAGAATAAATGTTGGTAAACACAGAATCGTTAACATTTGAGATTCCGTTCACATTCTGAGACCAGTGACATGGTTTTTGTTTATCATTGACGTTGATTCACAGGTGAAAAAAAAAAAAGTCATGCAAGTTTCGAGTGACACGAGGTTGGTAGACAATGACAGAACTTTGAATTAAATCAGTAGATACACAAATTACACAACTTCATTAAAATGCCCAAATTTAGACATTTGCATGGAAGATTTCTGCCACAGCATTTTTAAATACATTAGCCAACAATCATGCCATGGTCCAAATCACTGAGATCACATTTTTCCTCATTCTGATGGTTGATTTGAACATTAACTGAATCTCCTGTCCCGTATCTGCATGATTTTATGTAATAAACTGCTGTCACACAATTGGCTGATTAGATAATCGCATGGGTGATTGTTGGTGCCAAGTGGGCTGGTTTGAGTATTTCTGTAACTGCTGATCTCCTGGGATTTTCACACACAACAGTCTTTAGAATTTACTCTGAATGGTGCGAAAAACAAAAAACATCCAGTGAGTAGCAGTTCTGAGGATGGAAACACAGGGTTACACATAGAGCACAGGGTTGCTAATCAGAAGGTCGCTGGTTCTAACCCCACGGCCACCACCGTTGTGCCCTTGAGCAAGGCACTTAACTCCAGATTGCTCTGGGGGGATTGTCCCTGTAATAAGGGCTCTGTAAGTCGCTTTGGATAAAAGCGTCTGCTAAATGTAAATGTAAACTACTTTCTTATGCTACGGATCAGAATCTGCCGTTGCTGGTTCAAAACAAAAGATGTGTCCAAATCTCCGTTAGTAATTCAAAAAGTTCACTTCAGAAATAGTGTCACGGCTTGTGCTGTTTCTAACAAGTTATTGGATAAACAAGGATGGATTGATGGGTGTGTGCGTGACTTTGTGTCTTTTGTCTCTCTGTGTGTGTGTGTGTGTGTGTGTGTGTGTGTGTGTGTGTGAGTGTGTTAGAAAGAGAGAGAGAGAGAGAGAGAGGGAAAGATGAAGCCACTCCCAAGCATAGATGCTGTCAGCTTTCTGAAGATCAGCTTTCTCAGCGGAAAAATAGAGTCCAAGCGGGGGTATTTCTCCCTATTTCGTGGTAGCCACGCAAGAGCCGATCACTATAGAAACAGCGATGTCCTCCGGCATTTTTAAACAGTGTGTATCCAATGTGGAAACACGGTAAGCACCTCAAGTTCTGTAATCAAACAGTCCTTTGTGTCTCTCAACTGCAATGAGCCTTAATCCTTAAATTGTTAATTTAAAGCCGTTTTTAAACAATATCCTAGCTTAAGTAATGTAGTGGTAATACGAGTGATCGCAGAGCGCTCGTCTGTTTCTTTTTTGGGGGGGGGGGTTTTGGAGCTGTCCTGTGTAAACGATGACTAACGGATTCACTTTTCGTCACCAACTGGCTCATATTACATACAAAAATGAAGACAGTAACTCCTAACAGATATGCACTGCTCTTACACCTTAGTTTAGAATGGCACGAACACAAGTGGAGTGATACACACAGTGAAGCGTCCAAGTGCTGATCCTGTCAGACCACCAGTGCTCATGGAACGTCTCTCGACCAATCGGATTTGAGGACTGGAACTAACTGTTGTATATGTATATATATATATATATATATATATATATATATATATATATATATATATATATTTTTTGGGCTGTCGTTATTTCAGTTTGATTAATTATATAAAAAATAATGATTTAAAAAATTATGTGCAGCTTTACAGAGAAAAAAAACACTTACCAACAGCAGAGAGCGAATGATGAGAACACGTTCCTGCGTTCAAACTAGAGCTGTCAGTAGGAAAAATCACGATTAATCTCAGATTGTAAAAGTGCTGAAATGTTTTCTTTATGTATTTATTTTCTGTCAAAATCCATTTATTTCCTTCTCTGGAAAGAACAGAAAAATAGAACAAAACAAAATGAAACAATATTGCTTTTTTTTTTTTTTAATTTACATTTTCCGAACTCCACAGTACAAAGACAGAAATTCATTAAAATAGCACCAATTCAAGTTACATTAAACATTTACCAAAGCCTAAGTGGGATGTTGACCGATTGAAAGAAATACTATTTATTGCAAAGTGCATTCAGTCTCTTAAACCCGCATCCTGCACAATATTTATCGTCATCAGGCTGGCTTTTCACTTTGGATATGGAAAGCATATGATTTGTTTCAGGGCAGCAAGCGCCACGTTGAATTCCATATGAAAAGTGCATCTTGTTTTTAGCGCTGGCACTGCAGACGGAAATACAATACGTCTGAATTAGCTGACACTTATTATGTTCAATTTGATCGGAGCGTCAACAGACCCTCCACAGGAAAACAAGCTGTGCAGCAGGCTTGTAAGAACTGACATGCTAATGTGATAAAATGCTGACTTACAAAAGTTGCAAAGAACTTAACGTTTGTCACATGTCTGAATGAAATTTCAGAATCTAATGTCAAATTGCAATTAATTAAATTAATTTAAAAAAATAAAAAAATGAATGTGTTATACATTTTAAATTAATCACATGCTTTAACGCTGACAGCACTAGTTCAAACACAGCTTGATGAAGCACAATTACGAATGCAGTGATCTCAAGGCGTTTTTTTAACATTAAAAACAACTTTTTACCTGACAAAACAACCTAAAAACGCTGTTTATGATGCTGCGCAACCATATGAAGGCTGCATTTACACCGTAGCTGAATATTGACCAGATCTGATTTTTTGATTAAATCTGATTTGGTTGTTCACAAAAAAAACTTAAATGTAGCCCATATCAGACACTGATCTGAACAGCCGACCCTCCTAAACTGGCCCGCATGTGTGTAGCATTCCTGTTTTTTATCCCCTTTTCTCCCAATTTGGAATGCCCAATTCATACTACTAAGTAGGTCCTCGTGTTTACTCACCTCAATCCGGGTGGCGGAGGACAAGTCTCAGTTGCTTCTGCTTCTGAGACAGTCAATCTGAGCATCTTATCACGTGGCTCACTGTGCATGACAATGCGGAAACTCACAGCAAGTGGAGGCTCATGCTACTCTTTGCAATCCACGCACAACTTACCACACGCCCTATTGAGAGCGAGAACCACTAATCAGGACCACGAGGAGGTTACCCCATGTGACTCTAACCTCCCTAGCAACCGGGACAGTTTGGTTGCTTAGGAGGCCTTGCTGGAGTCACTCAGCACACCCCCTGATTTGAACTTGCGACTAAAGTGGTTGTAGTCAGCGTCAATACTCGCTGAGCTACCCAGGCCCCTGTGTGTAGCATTCTTGAACATGTGTATAACCAACATGTTCCACATGTTCATCCTTATAGTATGAATAATGTATAAACATAGGGCTGTCAATCGATTACAATTTAGAAGAGTTAATCATTGTTAAGACAATATAAAAAGCAGCTTTAGCTGTTGCAATGTAAGCAATGTATTGTTTACTACCATATTATTGATCATAAGTCAATCATTGGCATGCAGTTCACAGCAATCCATTTCACAAGTGAATTTATCAATCAGTTGGAGATTTATTATGAGGGCTTGTTTAATTTACACATCAGACATGCTTGTGTAGCGTCTCGGGTGTGTTGCATCATAAACATATAATGTTTAGGTCACTATGTCAAGTTAAGTATAGTTTAATACTCAATATTTAAACACATCTTGAGATCCCTTAGTTCGCATTGGCGCTCCTTCAAGTGTTTTGAATGGAAGAACGTAATGTATGTTTGTGTTGTGTGTCTGCTGAATGTTGTTTTCTTCACTGTATAAACTGCGTTGCTCATACAGCTGAAATTTCACTTACTGCCCTCTGGAGTAAACAGGTGGTACTACAAGCTTACATTTCTCTGGAATCTTCCTTATTATGTTCCGGGGCAGTGCGTTATTTCTTGTCAAATTAATTGAACTGAATTAACACGTTAAAAACGCTGTTATATAAATCTACATCTGTATCTTTTCGTATTCATATTTAACGTGTAATCCAAACGTATCGCTGAACCCAACTGTTGAAGCCTATACTTTTATTTTCTTTCCTTAAAAAGAAAGTGAATGCATCAACTAGACAGATATGACTTAAAAGTTTTAAAATATAACAGGCGTAGATACGCTTGAAATCAAGTGTGCAAATGATGAATGTTGAGGTAGATTCATGTAAGAATCACATTAAATCTGACCTGGCTGTTCACATCGAAGACACACACCAACCCCACCCCCACCCCCCCACCCCCAATCTTATGTGTGTGGTGCGACCATATGTAGCTTTTGGTTGTGTGTGGGAAGGCTGATTTGACACCCGGGCTGTGAAACACACAAGCTTGCCTTAATTGACTTATAAAACTGCCTAAAATGCTGTTTTATGGGGCCATTTTCAGACAACTCTCACAAGATTTGATATCAAGTCATACTTAGCAATGAAATCTGTGACACACTCTTTATTATATAGGCCAAGCTCTCATAAAGTTTAATCTTTCATGTTTAAAAAAGTCGGCTTACCAAATAACGTTTTACCAAATATGCACTCTAAATAGTGCATGCACTAGGGCATTAATTTAGGGTCTGCTTGTGGTGAAAGGTTGGATACAGAAAAAGTGCAGGTCAGAGTATGTGAACGGAGTGGAGCGACAGCAATTTGCCCTTTGCTTCAAAGCACTCTGTAATCACTCTGCTCCAACTCCACTCCGCGTTTTCCATGTCCTGCTTCACGCTCGCTCCTCAGTCACTGGAGAGAGAAACCCAGCTACAAGATCACTCCATAGCCAAATTTTCAACCACTTGCCATTTAAATTTCAAGAATATCTTGGGTATGTAAATTATATCACGACTGAGCAATTTCCATATTGCTCAGTCATTTCCTTAGTATATGATGTTCAACATTTTCAGTGGGCTACTCATCTGAAAGAGGAGAGAGAGAGAGAGAGAGAGAGATGTATTACCTACCTTTAGGTTCATTTTTCCTATACTGTATTTGTGAAAGGAACATTTTGTCATGCTATGTCAAGATGACATTAAACCCCACAACAAATCTATGGCAATCCAAACCAAACAATCTTAATGTTGACTAGTCTACCAATTATGTGTTTAACATTAAGTGATTTTTGTTGGCATGCATTTTGTAGTATTATCGGAGCAATCCAATGTTCTGACATTTTGTTTTTTCAATTATCCTTGCTCTATGCAAAATCACGTAACTAAGCTCCGCTCCAACTGCGCACCACTCACATACTCTGTGATAGATGAAGGGTAGAGAAGACAAACCAACAGTTGTGAAGATATAAATGTCCCAGCATTCTTTGTACACTGACAGCTCTGGCTTTGGTGATACTTCTAGTAGGGCCCTGTGATCCCCGCAACTGCAGGCTTTGTTGTGACAGACAGCTTGTGTTCCCTTCTGTGGCTGTTCCAAGTGGGCTGGTCAGCCAGGGCAAACACAGAAGGGGACGTGATGTATGGCTCCAGGCCAGATCAAGCTTCACCTCTACAGGGTGCTCCCAGCAGTCGAGTGGAGAGTTAAGTCATCCTCCAGGCAGCAGGGGAAAAGCCAGACAGTCCAGATTTGACTGTGACAGGAGCTGGAGGGGGGATGTGACTTTTCACAGTCAGATCCAAACCCAGGCAGGTCTCAGACTGCAGACCAACATGCTAAATACCAGAGCCAGGTGGAGGACAGGATGGAAGAGATAAAGCCTTTGAAAAGTGTTACACCGAATACAGACTTGTTGAAGAAAACTTCAATGCCTTCCTTGCTGTTCCCTCACAAAATAATATAGTATTTATAGTTTTCAGATCATGTGTCAGAGCAGCTGAAGAGAACAAGGATATTGTAGGCGATCTTTTACATTTATGCATTTGGAGTACACTTTTCAGAGACTTTTACGCTAATCAAACCTGTGACCTTGTTATTTCTAGCACCATGCTCTACCAGCTAAGCTACAGGAACACAAAATCAAAATTATGTCATCATTTACTCATGTGTCATTCCAAAACTGGATATCTTGGCCCTAGTATCTGAGCTGTAACACTCAAATAAAATATTGTGACATTAGATGTGTTGCATCAGGTTTGAGAATAACATAATTATCATGTATCTCGTGATCAAATATCATTGATGTCAACCCTGACATGTAAATATGTCATATTTAATTTAAGAGTTGCAGAGAGGGAGTGCAGGATATTCTTAAAAATTACTCATTTGTGTTCCATGAAAGAAAGAAAGTCATATGGGTTTGAAACAATGTGGAATGATGACAGAATTATGTTTCTTTAACACTCTAAGCTTAATACTCTGGAGTATGTTGACTACAATCTAAGTAGGTGTGATAAAATACCTGTCTAATGGGCCCAGGGTCAATTGCAGTTAAGTTCAGACAGGGCTGAAGTCTCACAATGCTTTTTTTTTTTTTACCTGTGAACAGGTTAATGGATCAGATTTATCAGTTTTTCAGTGTTGTTATTACTTTCAATATTTGATCCCTTATTTCTGGGCCCAGAATGAATCTTCAGACTTTTTTTGCTGGTCAGACTGTTTCCATCAGCAAGGAGGAGTCAAAGTATTGCATTAACCTGCACATAAGGAGTGGGGAATGTGTAGAACTTAGTAAATGACAGGAGTTCAAATATTACGGATTGCTTTCAGTGAAGTTCTGGGGGTGCAGGTTCCATGTGGGCCTATTTATCTCCATTCATGTTGTGTTTTTAAGTATGAACTTTTTTTTCTCTGCCTTTGTACTTTTGTTGGATTTTGCAGGACATTAATTCAACAAAATGTGATGTTTTTGTGTCTGTCACAAGATTCATCTTAAAGACAGAGTTCTGAACTCATTTTTATTGGTTTCAGAGTTTGGATATGATCAGATAGGACTTGTAAAGGAGGAGTTTAGTTGATTCCTACAGTGCATTCCTTCCAGTGCAACCTTGGGTTCAGTTATGTTCCTGCGTGAAATATTAAGATGGATTTTAATCCTTTCTTCATCAACAAAAAAGGAACAGCTATGTTATTGTTTAAGATTCTAAGCCTCAAGTTTTTAGTCAGCAGTAAGGATGGTCCCGAGGCAGCCAAAATTGTAGAATAGTAGCCGTTCTAGTAATTTAAAGAATTTGCAGCTGCATCTTATTTGGACCGACTCAATCTCTAACCGTCTTCCACATTCAATGTTTAAACAAGCTTATTATCTATGAAATGGCGGAGATTGATATGCTTGGGCAAGAGCAACTTTTTTCTAAATTAGCCATTTCTCAGGAGTGAAACGGTGGGGATAGATTGATTTACGTGGTCTATCATTTCCAGTCCTCTGTGCCAATAGCATACAAAGACATGTGGATCTTAAGAGTCACTGTGTGGAAGCGCCCCTCAGGGCACTTCTCTGGGTCCAGGTATGTTGTGCCCCACCCTTATCAGTCATTCTGTCATACTTTACCTGTAAAATACACAACATACGCTATAAATTGTGAATTACCCATCTGTCATAATGTGCCATTTGCTTCAAAAGATGGGATCTGATGAATAGGTCACGTTTTAAAAATGAGTTATAGCAGAGCTCTCATACCTGGACATTTTATCAAAAGATGAGCCCAGGACTTTAACTCATGGCCATGTAAAGTAACAAAAGTTGATTGCATATTAAATGTGATAGGAAAGACAGTGGTTGTAGAACAACTCTATGTGTGAGGCCAAAGGTAAATAGATGTCAAAATAGATTACACTGTTCATTAAAGTTTTTCTGTTTTACACCAGTTGCAATACAAACCACCTTTGAATTGTAAACAGCTGTGCACTTATTGTGGAAGGTATGAAATAGATGGAAGTTTACAGTGAGAATAAGTAAAAGTGAAGGGAGTAAATGTAGCTCAGCGGCTGTTTCCCAATGTTTTTCTTGCCATATGACGTCGAGTTATTGTTGGTGCTCTTTCATTTCTGGCCTGTACCATACTATTATGTGTGGGTCATGTGTGCCACAGGCTAAAGTAGATCATGTGATCAGGTTGTGGGTTCTAGTCCAGAATTTGTTGCCTTTAGAAGTGAACAGAAAAAATGATTTAATAAAAAGAAATTACTTAAAGGGATATTTCTCCCAATGATAAAAAAAATATTTCCTGACTCATTCACCCTCAGTTGGTCCAAACCCGTATGTCTTTCTTTTATCTGTGGAACACAAAAGGAGAAGTGAATGTTAGGGACTGACACCCTCAGTTTGGGTGAACTATTCCTTTAAACATCACACTTTCCTCATAATTGCCTTGCATCACATGTGTGCCCTTATTTTATCATAGGATAGTATTACTTTTTTTTTGGCTCTTTGTGTCTGTGTGTGTGTGTTGGAACTGACTTGGAATTATCTTTCCCTCCAACCCCAAATGGCCTTAAAAACCTAGGTTTCAAAAAGCTTTTATACAGTATGGGAGACTTTTTTTCTAGGGTTAGCTGCTAAAGGTACCCAGTTGAAAGGCTCAGTATGCACAAATTTTGTGAGCAGAGAAATAACATTCTACTGCCAAACTCTCAGCTGCTTATAGTCTGGCAACAGATTAGGTGATCTTGGCCAAAGTAAACCTGAATGTAAGCAATGCCTGGAGCACCCAAAGAAAGTCATACACAATTGAAAGTCTTTCAACTGGGGTCAAGAAACATTTTTTATAAAGAAGTTACAAATGTGGTACACTTTGTGTACAGTTTCATGATTTAAATTGTAATACTGGTTGATTTATCACATCTGAATGAGGGCTACATTATGTGGCATAACTGATGCAATCCTTCCCTCTTCAGGTGAGAGATGGAATTACATAGTCTCAGTCTTTATTCCACTACTCCTGTGTAAAAGTTTTCGGACTTTTTAAAAAATATTTTTTCTACTTTGATAAACATGTATAGTATTGTATAATGTAGTGTTGTATAGTATACAGTAGTAGCCTAGCACACATTGTAACTATGCAAACACTGAAACTGAGAAAAATGGCTACACATTTTTTTTTTAATTGTTCAGCCAAGTGTGGATTATCAAATTTCCTCACTCTTCTTTCTCTGAATCTGAGCAAAGTTGAGATAAATATATCTGTCACAGGACAGATCATTGTCTAAGAGACACCATTTTGGTAATACAACTCATTTTGAGAAGTAAAATTTAAATGTGTTACTGTGTTTTGCATTTATAGTATAGTATAATTATTTAATCCATAGTAATTCTTTATAAACATGTAAAGCACAATCTAAGATGACAACTTTGCCATTCATTTTCTTACCATTTCTTCTCCAATTCCAGAACTCCAAGATGATGACAGCTAAGCATTGAATCATGGGGAAATGAAGAGATAAATGAGAGGGAAATAATCCTGTGCTTCAAGCTTCTGTTACCGGAGGCCTATTGATTCAGACTTGAACATGACATGTCCATGTCACAGCCTGTGCAGATAAGGACCATCGCACTGAACTAGCCAAATCAGCATCATGACTGAAGAGACAAAACAGTCATTGGCTGCCAAAGAACTGGATAATGAGTCCAAACAGCAGGATAAGAGGGTTGTGGAGCACAAAAGCTTAAAAGAGACCCCTGAGCACTTTCAAAATGTGAGTTTGGAGCCACAGGCATTGAACAACCTTGCAAAGTTTGCAGAAAAAGAGAGGGACAGCACGCAGCAACGTGAGGCCATTATTCGGCCACAGCAGGCTGGAAAGATTGATTTTAAGTCACTGCAAAATCATTCGTTCAGCAGCAACAGTACATGGCCTAGTGGTAAGGACAGCCCTCAGTCACCCAGTGGCAAAAGTCGAAACAGAGACAAAAGTAGAAAGTCTGGGAAAGCAGAGCGTGGCAACCCACAGCAGTTGTACAGATTAAATATTACAAACCCACGCCCAAATCCCACAATCGGAATAGCTTATCCACAGCAGAAAGTGTCACCTCCAAAGAAGCTTGAGTCTAGCAGGGGCCCTGTCTCAGGCAGCTATCGGTTCCACGTGCCAAGTATTCCAGAGCGAGAGGCCGAACTGCAACAGGAGGAGCTAAACTACAACCGATGCTTCCAGGAGAGCTCCCCCAACCTTACTCCTCAAGGCTATACCTCACAGATAGTCGGCTCCACACCTGGAGGGCCTGCTCTCCAGAATCAACCACCCACCCCACAACAGCAGCAACAGAAGACCAACCCAATCGAGTGCAACAGCACACAACCTAGCAATGAAAATGTATTTCCTGACTTTCAATTGAGTGAAACAGACACTTGGCAGTCTCCAGATAGGACTTTCAGAAACACAAGTTTTGGTGTTACTTCACTAAAGCAGACCAACCTTGTGGACTTGAACAAGGCCAATGGTAGTTTTATGCCTTTGCCATTTCAGTATGGATTCCCATTATTAGAGGAGTCAGCACCAGATCCCTTTCCATGTGATCCAAATTCCCAGTCCCAAGACTATATTAATATTTCTAATCAGGTTTCCCATAATCCATTTTCCTTTCAGTCCTCTGGGGAAGGGCTTGAGGTCATGCAAACTAGCACACAGTTTGGTAATGACCAGATAGAGGACAGACGGTCATACCCAATACACCTTAAAACACCCCAGTACATGCAGACTCCACTTGGTGTGCCTCCTTCTGTCCCAGCAAATAATGACAGCCCACTATCAGGCACTCGCCAATCAGATCAGAGTAAGAGTGTTCCAGATAAATGTGATTCTTTTAGCCCAATAGACAGCCGGGACACTGGCCTTCCATTAGGGGGCAAGAGAGACAGCCATCACAAAAATGGCACCACTAGCCAGAGAGTTCTTGTTCAAGGCAGCGTCCATCATATTAGGAATAATGCACAAGGTTCTAATTCCCAGATACATGTAATTAGTCCTCCACATAATGGTGTTCATGTTGGCCCAGTGCCTGTTGACAAAAGTGTCAGTAAACACCACATCAGCAGGGTATTACACCCATGGGAAGGACAAAACAAAGCCTTTCCACCACCTCTCATAGACCCGACTCCAACACCATACCCCTATCAGTACCAGCCTGCACCAGAACAAAGACAAAACACTGGCATCAATGGCTGTTTGCCTTGGCAGCAGATACACCTTACAACTGCCATGCCCAAACAAAACAGGATTGGCCATTCCAGGCAACTGAGCAATCAGCAGCTCACTTTTTTGGTAGGCGCATCAGACTGGCAAGATGATAGTAAGCAACACAAAAATAGCAACCAAAAAAGTTCTAACAAAATTCTCAACAAAAAAACAAATGAGGGCTTCTCAAATCAAAGGCAAGATAGAGTCAGCCAAGGTTGCAATACAATTCCACCGTGTCATTTCACAAATAAGGTGGACCCGAATCAAGAACAGGTGTGTGATGCCAAGAATAAGTCATTATGCTTTGGCATGAACCAGGCAATGCCTGTGAATTCATCAAGAAACTATACCTACACTCCACTACATGTAGCACCCATAGGGCTAAGGATGGTGTCTCCATATGACTCTCCTTCACAATCACCCACTCAAAATCCAGCCTCTAGCAGTACATGCTCTTCACTTTCTCCAGCCTCCACAAACTCTGTAAACAGTAACTCTGATGACAGCCAAATTTCAAAGGTTCTGTCCCCTCAGTTTTATCACCAGCAACAGGATAAAGCATTGATATCATCCAATAACCTAATAACTACTAATAACACTAACCAGCACCATTACCATTCTGACACATCCAGAGGCTTACACTACAAACAAGACAGTGCCAAAGAGAACATTATAAGTTTCATACCAAATAACAGGCATTCAAAGCCCTCTATGGACAATGGGAAAGGTTGTTTAGACCCTAACAGCACAGATCACCATCCTCCACCTCTATACTCTGCCCACCAACTATTCGCCACGTCATTAGCCACAGCCAACCTTGACCAACTGGATGTACTTTTGACATGCAAGCAATGTGACCAGAATTTTAATAATCTTGCCTCTTTTCTTGACCACAAACAGTACTGTGGACATCATACATTTGCACAAAATGACTTAAAAGATATGCCAAAAATGGAGGACACAAGGTCATTTCAGACAGACCACACAAAACCAATGTCATCTGGATCCAGTTATGCAATTTTACGGAGCTCTTCAGATTTGCATCTGTCACTGCTTGGACTTAACAAGAATGGAGACATAGTGCCAGATAATGAAACCAAAGGAGATATAAAAGATGATCCAATGAAACTGATGCTACCATCTGCACCCTTGCCTGACTTAGAGATGGAAGATCCCAAATTGGATAGCCTTATCACAGAGGCTTTGAATGGACTCTGTTATCAGTCAGACAATGCAGAGATTGATAGCAGCTTTATTGATGCATTTGTTGATGATGATCTCAACACAACTAAATGCACATCAACAAGACAGATTCTGACAACTAAAGAGTCAACAATATTTGAAGGTAGAACTAACAATGTGTCAACATCCAGTGAAAAAACTCAAGCACATGGCACTTATCCATTTGACTCAAATTTGGACAGTCTTGGTTCTGACAGCAAACACACAGACAGCACTTTCAAAGAAAATCAAATGTCAATGCAAAATGAGGAAGGCCTTCAAATGGAAACTTTACCAACAGAGTCAAAGTTACAAGAGTCCAGCAAACAAATTGAGTGGGAAGCAAAGTCAGGAAAAACAGACCAGGAAAATAATTATGGTTCCAAGTTCCTATTATCAAGTAAATTTTCTGCAAGATGTGGGCTTAAAAGCTTGGAAAGCCACACAGCATTAGTTAAAACAACATGTCCTAGATCCACCTCTGCCACCAAAAATCCTACAGCTCAGAAACCAATAGCAACAGAGGGGAAAAGGAAAAGGACCAGTGGTGGAAGCTGGAGTAAAGAGCTAATTCACAAAATTGTGCAACAAAAAAACAAGTTACACAAACTGCATGTGAAAGGCACTAAAAACATGCAATTTTCACTTGTGATGGAAAGAGTGACTCCTGCAGTGCACAACCCTACTTTTAGAGAGTATGACTATGTTTCAGACTCAGATGAGGACTGTGAGCCTGTAAAGATAGCCAGTCAGGGGCGCCTCAGCAAGAGCATTCGCTGCAAGTACACTTACACTAAAGAGTGCAAGGGGAGGATTCTTGCTGACAAGAGCCAAGAAAGTTCATGGAAACAAAACAAAAATGAGTGCTTTGAACCCAAGAAAGATTTGGATGCCTCTCCAGCTTTGATTAAAGAAACCCCTGGTCACCAAAGGCTGCGAAGAAGAAGCAGTAGGTCTTCCACAAGCAGTGAACTCAGCACATCTTTAAGTATCTGTAGCGATAGCATTAGCAGCCCCAAAAGTACTGATCAAACAGATTCAGAATCTGAGAAAAGAATGGAAGTACAAAGGAAAGATCAGGACTCCCTTGAGCAGAATGGTTACAAAGACTCTCCGCCAAGGATACGGAAAGAGTCAAGTACATCACTGGCTCTGACATTCACAAAAAATACAAAAAGGTTCAGCACTGATAAGATATTACTCACCGAACACAAGGATGGGTTCACTACTTCAAAATGCTCAAGCATTATCTGTAAGACTGAAGAGACTGCATCTGAGCATACGATGACCAAAAGCACTGTCAGCCTTGCAAGATTCAAAACCACCCGAGTGGAAATAGAGGAAAAAGGGGACCACTACGGTTTTGAGACAGGAATCCGTGCGACCACAGAAGAGCCATTCAAAAAAGATTATCCAAAAAATATCACATCACCCAAAGGGTCTGGCAAAGCACTGATTCCAATGGAAACCACCAACAATAGGGACGCAAGCCATGCTTTTAAACTCAGAAAAGATATTGTTACATCAAAGGATAAATCCCACAAAAAGAGAACAAGCAATTCTGAATCCACAGTGCCCATTTTAGAGACAAATAGCAATGACAATCCACCCAGTGAAGAAGCCAAGAAACGCTCAAGTGATCTATTCTCTGAACCCCCACCTCTTTGCAATTCACTCATGGATAAAGTGTGTTTATCGCCTCTAAAAACCCATGATACTTCTGCACAGAAACATGGGCAATGTCTAATGCCTTACACTTCAGAACATGATCAGAGTCTCATAAAGTCACCCCTTTCTTTTGACACAACATCAATGTTTGGTGACCTATCAGTGGGAGGTTTTGAGAATAATCTTTATCCAGAGATTCAGCTTGCCAAAGAGAGCTTTAGTCCTTTGGAAACCACTACAGATAAGAAGGAACTGTTTGAATCATCATTCTCACCATTCTTGGAGCGGAGAGATTGGAATCTGATAGTTGATGTTACTCCTGAGCTTCCAGATGTGATTTCACAGTACAAAGAGGACTCTGACTCCACTGAGAATAAGTCAAATTTTAACCATGTACCCTTCTCTTTGCCTGAAAAATTAATGGACTACAATCCAAATCTCAACAGCAGTGTGTTAGTTGATGATCTGGAAATAAAAAGAATTGTTACAGAGCTTGAGAGTCAACTCCAAACAGCTAAGCTAAGCAGCCCGACACCATTAGACAGTGAGCTGACAAAACAGCTGACCATGAGCAAATACTCTCCACTGAGACTTGACCCTGAAAGTGAAAATGAAGACAATACCTTGGAGATGAACTGTCCCTCAGAAAACTTACCGATTACTGAATCAGTAGACTCTCAAGCTCCGATGTTGCCAGAACCTGACTTACCATGGTCCAGCCCCCTCCAGTTTGGGTTGATGTGTGTTCAACAAGGTCTTCATACTCCAACACATTCCTCTACTATCAACACACCAAATGATTCAGGACATGATCATTTGGATATAAAGGACTCCATGGGGCTGACTGATTTGAACACAGCAAACTACCCACCTTTGCATCTAGAAGACAAAACTGAGAGGAGTGAGTTTTTGGACACTGTCACCACAAGCAAGTCAGAAGAGATGCTAGAACATGAAATGTACACAGAAAATCTGATGAAGAGCCTGGAAGTGATCTCAGATTCACTGTCTTCAGGGTTTACATCACCTCAGTCATCACCTAATCAAGAGTCTGAGGTTCTTGAGGTGCATGAAAAACCAGACAATGAAAACTCAGAACACAATGATGAGTCTAAAAAAGTGGAATGTAAAAACTCAGAAGTAGATCTGACAAAGTTATCTGTGGAGACAAATACTTTTTTAGATAAACTGGAAGAGTCATCAACTAATGATATTGCCAGGTCACAATCAAACAATGGAACAAAAGCCAGCCTTGTGGAGAGTAGTAACATGACTCTTTGTAATAGTGAATTAGTAGTTAATAACCAACAGCTTGCTGAGAGCTCCTTTGAGATTCTGCAAACTAAATGCTGTGTGGACTCATCGAACAACATTAACTCACTGAAGTCTGTAGTCTCTATTTATGCACAACATTGCGAGTCTTCCGTCAACCAAACTGAGAATGCTGAGAATGAAAGACTATTTGATGTAAAAGACATAAAAGACTTGAGTTCAGAATCTAAAATATCCCACCTCTCAACATCCCCAGCCATATTAAAAGATATACACACTATATGTGTAAAAGAAAAAATGCAAAAATATGATACCGAAAAGTCAGTTCTAATTGTGGTGCCAGAACCCATTTATGAAGAGAATCTGCATACATGTGACAAAATAAGGGGAACAACAGACAGTCTCTCTGATGCAGACATCCAGCCATTGCTTTCAAACAACAAGTCTCCTTGCAGTGAGGACAATTTGTTAACCCCTTCACAACATAGTGTGATTTGTGGAATTACACAACAGGTGGCTTCTCCTAGACATCTTCCTGTGGGTCAAGATGACCATGACTGTACAGACAGTGTGAAAAGATCCACACCTGATATGATATTGTTTCTTGCACCAGAATGTGAAGAGAATCAAGAAAAGAACATTAATCAGAATCCTGATATTCTACCTGTGACTCAGCCCCCACAGTTTTCTCACAACTCTGTCCAAAGCCCTTCTGAGCTGAGAGACAACAGTCCACTACCAAATGGCTTGAATTATTTTAACACAGTCAGTCCTGTGCTGAGTAAAAATAGACCAGCCCTGGAAGACAAAAACTCAGAGGACATAAATATTGGAACGTCAGAAGATGCTTTTGATTCAGCCGCTACAAGACAAAATAATTCATTTATTCCCCATCTGGATTTAGTAGAAATCACACAGAGTAAAATGTCTAGCCCTGGAACACTGTTGGCTGTGGGCAGCATCTCAAAACAGTCTTTTGATGAGACTTCTGAGTATTCTGATGCATTGGATGTCTCTCAACATAAAGGTTTACTGTATGATTTGAAACCAAGCCCAACGCATTACAGTGAAACATGTTCCAATGACTACAACTTCACCTCTAAATGTGTAAACAAAGAATCTGACCAGTCTGAAATAAAATCATGCTCCACAGACAATTTCATTCTCAGTTCATGTGTACCACCTCTTGATAAATCATTGCCATCCAGCCCACTGCATAATGAAAATGGACAAGGTCCACATTTTCAGGGTCACTTGATTGGACTTGACATAACAGAAACCTCTATAAATGACAATACTGACCAAAATGAAAACAAATATTCACTTGTCTTAGCTACAAGCAGTAATTATGTTGAGGATGTCACACCAGTTGACTGTGAACTATCAAAACTTCCCCAAAATAACACGAATGGAGGTCATGTTCCACTTGAGACAGTTGATTACATGGATCTACATCTCAACCTTCTGAAGAAAGTAGATTCTGAGATGCTGGAAAATCAGATTATCGCCAAAGAACATGATGCACTGTTGCAGAGATCCACTATGCCAGATGTTAAGGAGACACTTAAACCTCTGATAGATCTTACATGCCCACCTGTCCAAAATGAAGGACAGTGTTTAAAGCAAAGTGAGACAAAAATCTCACAGAGAAAGGGTGGTACACAAAATGCAGTTCAAGGAAAATTTCTGTGTGAAATATGTGAAATGTTCTTTCGTACTCTACCTGGACTTAAAAGACACAAAGCCATGAAACATGTGGTAAAGGCGGAAAGTATTACACCCATTAAAAATTTAAATATGGGCAGTCAAGTGTTCTTACCCATTTACCATATGTCACACCCAGTGGAAAAGGTGCTGACAGACAGCATAGATGATATGGGTCCAACAGTTTTTTCACATTCCAACAGAAGTGAAATCTCAGTTAGACAAGGACAGAAAGCAGATCCTCCTCTGATTTTTGAAAAAATTACAAATGAAGCTGATGAGTCAAACATCCCAGAAAGTCATGTTATGGATCGGGCAACATGTGTAAATGAAAAAGAAAATAACATCAGCAAAGTAAGAAATAACAATACCATCGATATCAGCAGTGAAATGTTTGACCCAAAACTGGTAAAGCAAGACACTTTTTCAGATGTTCTCAGTATGCTTAAGACAGATATATTGAAGGCTATCTCTCCAGATTTCTCCTCAATAGTGCATAAAAATTGTCCAAAATCACCTGAAAATCAGGACCAAAATAGCCATAGCTATCAGGACAACACTGTGAGAGAGGAGCAGAAAAGCACTGGAACTGTCAGCACCAAAGAGCAAAAGAAAGAAAGTTGTATAGAACATTCCAAATTGTATGAGAAAGAAGTTACATGTGATGATGTTGTGACAAAGTATTGTGATATTAACACGAAATATGCTCACACAGAAGAGATAAACTACCCAGATGTAGATTCTACTGTGGATATCAAGCATGAGAACACTTGTTCTCTCACAGAAGACAGCCATACACTTACTGGTACTCCAGGACTAGGACCTGATCTGAAGGCTTTCTTTGATGATGAAAGCACTTTTTCTCAGTTATTCCCAAGAAATTATGACAGGAAAAGGAAGAAATGTTCAAGAGTCTATGGTAAAAGCAACAAAAAGCCAAAACAACTGTCCTGTTTACTTCTAGACTATCCTCCCACTAGTGTCTTTATTGATAAGTGCGAGGAGTCCAAAGAAAACAAGTTGGGCCAAACCTTTACTAATGACACAAATGACCATTGTGAATATGAAACAATATCAATTGATGATGCTAAAATGCTTGAGATGTGTCACAAAAGCTCAGTCAACAGCTGTATAGAGAACACTTGTCACTCAAAAGATGACTTGATGGATCATCAGGCTGGATGCGAGGAATCTGCAGAAACTGGCATTACTGATGACACAATTAGACAAACCTTAGTGCATCAGGATGAATCACAAGGCACAGTCACAGAGAACACAGAGTTGACAGTTCCTCAAGAAGATTGCATACCAGTGATTCCTGCTGCAGCTTACCCTCTCCAACTGGTCTGTGTCCAAGAAAATGCCTCTCACTCCCCTGGTATTAAGATCCCAAGCCTTGACACTTCAATTCAGCTTGCTCTACCATTTTTTGAAACTGGGAGGGATATGCCAGTGGTTGAAACCATTGGAAGCACTGAATTGAAAGATCCTTTAAAACCCTGCAAAAAACCTACAGAGCGGAAGTGCAGAAAACGCATTGAACCTGGACTGAAACCCAAGGATAAGCAGTACAAATGCAAGGTGTGTTTCACATGGTTTCTCACCTTAGGTGAACTGGATTTCCACAAGCTCTCTCATAATCCATCACCTCCCCCAACTTGCTATATGTGTGTCCAGCGCAAATTTAGCTCCCGTGAACAGCTTAGGGACCACCTCAGAGAGAAGCACGCCAAGAAAAAAGCAGGCGGTTGGACTTGTGGCATGTGCTTGAAAGAAATCTCAGATGTCTGGATGTACAATGAACACTTGCGAGAGCATGCCACACAGTTTGCGCGAAGAGGACAGTCTCAGAGTTCCCTCTTGGATGTGCCAGGTTGTTTTATGCAGGAAAATGCTGTGAAGAACTTTATATCTTCAATTATGCTGCATCGACCCAGCAAGCCTGCAAAAGGAGACAATGTTAAACCTTCATCTAATGAAGAGAGAAGAGCTTCTGTAGATGTAAATGGGCAAGAGATGAATATTCCAGAAGAGGTCGATTTCACAGGTCTGAATACTAAAATGAATACTGGGGGAGGAGGTAAACATTGCGCACTGACAATGCTTGAGGTTTTGCCTAAAGCAGAGACTTCTTCAAAAAATGCTGAGATACATCCTAATTGCAAAGATCCATCAAGGGACTGTCATCACTGTGGCAAACAATTTCCAAAGCCCTTCAAACTTCAGCGGCACTTGGTCGTTCACAGCTTGCAAAAGATTTTTCTGTGTCACAAATGTCCAGTATCCTACCAAGAAGCAAAGGAGATTAAAGATCATATGAAAAAAGAGCATGAGGAGACGGATGAGCTAGACTCAAAACATACAACGCTGTATACTTGTGAACTATGTGCAGATGTCATGCATGTAATCAAGAAATCCTTCATATGCAGTACCTGCAACTACACCTTTTCCAAGAAGGAACAGTTTGACCGCCATATGGAGAAACACCTTACTGGAGGAAACAAAATATTCAAGTTCAGGGGAGTCGTAAGACCTTGCAAGCCTTTTAATTCAAATGTTGATAAATCTGATATGCCACCGAGCAAGAAGAGGAAGGCAACTGTGAGCAGCTCAGACAATGGTTTTGTCGCCATTCCATCACTCAGCTTAAACAAGAGTACTGACATGCAAGGCATCATGTCAATGTTGCCCATTATAGCAGACACTCCACAGAATAGTAATAATGAGCATTCTTCTGAGACAAACAATACCAGTGTGAAAATTGAAGATGAAGCTGAGGGCTTCCCTGAGGTCTCCAGGAATATTATCCAGTGTTCAACGCCAACAAACTCTGCTGAACAAAGTCTTCTCACAACAGAGCTGAAGAAAGAGGATGAAAGCTGCTCCCCATCTCATGAAATCCAAGAGTGTGAGACCAGGGTTGTCAATACAATTGATAAAGAAGCTCTGACAGAGATTTGTGACATTAAAACGGAAGATGACTGTAGTGCAATTCCGACTACATTGCTAGCTTCAGAAAGAAACATTATCGATAGCAATACCCAATGTAGCAGAGACACGCAGGAGACAAATACGTCTGTAAACCTTGAAAATGGAAGTGAACAGGTGGAAACAAGGGACTCAAATCTATGCACAATACAAGTGTGCAGTCAAACAAATGTAAGCCAAACAAAACAAGACATACAAGGCCTCTTATCTTGCAATGACTTTGACCTCTCATCTGAGAAGCAGTCTTCAAATGAGACAAACCAACTGAACCAGGATCAAACAAAACATAATTCATTTAACATCAAGAAAAATGAGAATAAACAAATTGTTCACACAGTGCAGAACAGTGAACAGCCATCTATTCATCTGGTTAAGCGCATAACTGTGACCAAGTCTACGGACAATGTGAAACAAGGTCTTGAAAATAACCCAAGGTGCTTTAATACAACTGATGTTGCACGTCACACCAACATCTCTCACAGTTCAACTCCAAGTGAAGACAAGGACTCGATAAAGCATCAAAAGAAAAGAAAAGAACTAAAGTCACCACACAGTTCTCAAAGAACACCATCGCCAACTGCAAGGGAAAATCTTGGCATTGACCAAAGGGTCAAAAAGAAGTTCAGACCCAATAGGTGTGAAAACATTGATGGACAAAGAAAAAATGATCTTCCCAATGACTATCCAGTGCTTACATCAGTTAAGGACGACACAGTAAGCAACAAAATCATCTCCAAGCACAAAATAGGGTCTTCTAATATGGGCCTTCACCTAAAGAAAGGTTCTGTTAATAGTTTTTCTCAAAAAAAGGTGGAGATCGTACGTCACTTCAATGGGGATTGCAAAGGGAAAAAGAGTATTCCTGGGGGACTTATGCATTCTCCTTCTTCCAGGATGTCAACCCTGAACAATTCATTTAATAAGTCACGGCTCAAACCAGGGGTCAGATCAATAGAGACTCAGTCATATCGTACTGCAGAGTCACAAAACAACCTCCTCAGCCAGCTGTTTGGCCAAAGACTGACAAGCTTTAAAATTCCTTTAAGGAAGGACACTTCTGAATCTATTAATTAAGGATTAAATGGATGCTATTAACGAGGAGGTAATTAAGTGAGCCACTGGGCATGTGATTAAGGCAGTTTATTCATGAGACTAGGATAGTATGACCCTCCTCTGTGAAATCATTTAACTCCTTGTTTAGTCACTTTATTGCATTCTAATTGTAAATGTGTATTTACATATATACAAAGACCAACGACAAAATATATAAATATAGGATGAATTTGTTGGTTACAAATATGTTTATTTTCTCTATTTTATAGTTGAGCATTATCTCTAAGAGACTGTATTTCAACAACAACAAAGAAAAGTTTTTGGGGAAAAAAGTTTACTTGAAAAATAACTGAAAATATTTGTTTTCCAAATAATGCATGACACTTTTATATTCATAATAGGTTCTTAAATGTTTTCCAAGCAACAGGACCAAAGGACATCCTAAGTCTGGATCATGTCAGTGTGTATATTTTATATGCTTCAGAGAATTACTCTTTCATAATCTTTTACTTTATTGTATTGCAGAGACACTTATTAGTATTCGCATTTGTATCATCACTAATTGGTGCTATATTATTATTATTATTATTATTTGTGTACTGTGAACACAATGTCTTATAACTGAAGGTAACATGTAGCAATTATATAATCAAATCATTGCTGGTACTCAACAGTTTTGGAGGAAATTACAAAAACAATTGCTGTGCAAGATCAATCAAAAGAAAGGGTTCATATGTTTCCTAATCTTATCATAGGTGGGCAAAGGAAAAGCCTTTTCTTTTCCAAAACTGAATTTAGTTGAATTTAATCTATAATATGAACTCAGGTGCTAAAGTCATCTATTGCTCATGAAACCCTTAGGAATTCTTCCCATGCACTGATGTTTTCATAAAAAAATACTAAATAACCATCTATATATCCCCCAGTTCTTTAACGAAAAGGTGCTTTATTGTGTTTATATGTATCTTATAATGTATAATATTGTAGGTAGATTATTTCCAGTGCAATGCATTATGTCAAAGTTCTATTTTAATAATGTGCAAAAGATGAAGAGAACAAGAAAGGGAAATACAAAGCCTACTAAAGGCTGATGAGTGGATCACAAAGTGCATCATATAAACTTTGTAATTAAAAACTTTGCATCTACTGCTTTTGTTTCTATATCTTTTATGATGGTCTGCTTTGTTTAATTTTAAATGATTTACTGCATAAAACATCTGCCCATATTTGCTTGGAATAATAAATACTATAACATGAATTGCTTACAATTTTTAATCCAGGGAGAAATTATCATTATCATTAATCTTGCAAAACACAATGTGAAATAATAACCTAAGTGCAGCATGTGTGATAAGAAATAAGAAATGGGTGAATATGAAACGGAGAACAGCTTTGATGTTTTAGTCAGTCAAGCACTACATTGCATCCTTTGAATACAAATTTAATGATCACATTAAATTGACATCAAAATGAAAAGGTGAAGATCACAGTGGCATCAATGGCTGACAACCTGTTTTTAGTTAGCAGAATTTGAGAGCTTTGTAAAAATAAGACCGTGTGCAAAACAAAATTGTGATAAAATTGTATGACAAGTATTCAAGTGTGTATTTATGCATTAAGTATCAAAGTTCTTTGTACCATAAAAGGTTTATTTCAGGTTGATTCATCACTGTGTGTGTAGTGGCTTTTATCCCTACATGAGCTTTATTCACCTTCACATAGGAATAAAAAGCCATAAGACACAACAGCTATAATAGTAGCACAGCAGTGTAAAAACTCCTTGCCTTACAAGATGTATATCGGAGGTACCTGAGAGAGAGAGAGAGAGAGAGAAAGAAAGAAAGAAAGAAAGAAAGAAAGAAAGAAAGAAAGAATGAATTTAAACCTTTGGCAGGGAAAGGCAGTCTATAGCAAGACATTTCCAAGTCAGTTACATTTTATGAAAGGTCTACAAATTTCACAATTCAAAAATCTGTATTTTCTACACATCCTTAAAACAAGATAATTTTGCTTGAGAATATTTCTTAAGCAATTGAGTTTATTTTCATCTCCACACTGACAATTTTTGCTTGTTTTAAGCATAAATTCACTTAATTTTGTGGGTATGAGAAATACACTTAATATATCGTATGCACTGCTTCTCAAGTAATTCTAGGATGTTCCGATATTTTTAATTGAAATCAGACAAATATACTGATATATATATATTATGTTGTTGTTATTTTGTTTAGTTTTTTTCCTGAAGGTTTTGGCCACAATCATGTAATTGCCACGGACTACTCTTTTGGTTTTAACCAAATATGCCATAAAATTCACATTGAAATCTTAATTAAATTATGCAAACAGTGCTCGGTGGGATTATTCAGAGCAAATTTCTTACCACAATCAATGCAAGGTGCTCATTAAGATACAGTGACCGAATGCTAATACATGAATTTATATGCAAAAAAAAAAAAAATTTTTTTTTAAAAAGTGTCACAAATAATCAGGAAGACTGATTTGCATTATTGACTATCAATCATTTGATTAAAAGAAAACTTATAAAAAAAATTCTCGATGCCATGCAGTAATTGTACAGCTCCTTGTCAGGCCTGTTCTGATCATTTCATCTGTGAGCAAAATCTCCGGGGAAACAGGACAGCTTTGCTCTTTGAAGTGGAGTGGCATTATCACTGTGGCTGGCCCTGAAAATAGCATCAGTTTTGCCGCACTGCCACTCACGGAGGGCTGAAGATCAGGGCCAGATAGAAATGGGCGACTGGTCAGCGGTAATAACATGGAGTCTAAAGGGAACATAGGCCATCTTCAATCTCACCTTTCAATCCCAGCAAAACCCAGTCCCTATTCAGCATTGTATAGTGCCACTCACAGCTTTTGTTACTGATGGAAAATTACTGGGCATTCCATCACATTGCCCCAATGTCAGAGATGGAGAGACAGCGGGAGAAAAAGTGATAAATGTGGCCCTATTTGTTTCAGGGATAGCTACCAGCTCCCCGTACAGAACAAAATACTTGTTGGAAAAAATGTCATTTTGCCTTTAATTTATAATTCATTTGGCTGTCATCTATTTACAAGAGTAACAGGTAAAGATGAGGTTTAGAGAAGTGTCCCAGTGCTGGATAAACAGGAAATGTGGCACAGGTAATGCCTCGGATGGAGAATACCCATGTGTAAACCAGCATGAGCTCTGATGGTTTTGTCAGTATAAAGGCAATGAAAAGCATCACTACAAGCAAGTAACACACCATCATAAACCAAACAAAAGACAGCCAGATAAATCTATGTAATTCCCAATGAGCGTTTAAAATAGTTTAATTTCCATTCCATGATTGTTCTATGAATATAAAATAAACATTGGCTAACACTTCTTAGGAAGCTTTTATATAAAAATGCATTATAAAAGCATATATCTGCGTAAAATCAGTTGTATGTTCTAATAAATGCCCCAGTTATAAATCATTATAATACTTACTATTGGTTTACCAATATATATTTGTTTTTTCCATTCGCCAATATTTATACCAATATCTAGAGTTCAAGGTGACCAATGTTAAATATATGTAGCACAACTAAGTGATGGCAAATTAGATTTTTTAATGAATCAAAATAAATAAACATGAATTATACATTATTATACAAGCTGTAGGTAAATTTAGGATCATAATTTATTCATGATGTCTTCTTTCATACCTCTGGAAAGGTGATGTGTATAATTTGTCACCAAATGGAACATAGGCCCACCCCAAACTCACGTTATTGGTTGAGCCAATTTTGCTCTGTCGGGCTTAGTTGAGATGTTAAACAAACAGCAATTTTTTAAACCATAGCGAAGCTATGGTGTTACACTTTTCAGTGAAATCAACACACAAATGGCTTACTTAAAGTTGACATATTAAGAACGGACAGGAGAAAGTATTTTAACATTGAAATAAATTACATCATAATTGAAATACATACTAAATGCTTTGTGTTATGTCATGAGATATGCATATACTCTTTACATGTGTATCTAGGAATATAATAATGACAAGATAATGGATCACGATGTGTATTTTAAAGGTGCAATCAGTAAGTCCAAGATGACATGAACAAAGTGGCATCTGGTGGTGTGGATGCAACGTCAATCTAAATCAACACTTTAGAGTTACAGATGCCATTGTAGAAATTCACAATTCACATTCAGCTATGATTAATTTAGTGAAAGTGTCCAATAACAAGATGGTTACAGAGATTAAGCGAGTAGTATTCAACCGGTCATGTGATTCTAAAATGGCCGCCCCCTGTGAGGGCACCCCTGCCCCATGTAGATTAAAACTGCTTTTATAAGGTTACTGATATGACTAGAGTTCTCATCTCATGTGAGTGGCCATGAATTTATACATATATTTTTCAAAATTGCAATTAATTTATTTAGGATTAAAACTTTTTTAATGGGGAAACAATTACTGAGTGCACCTTCAACGCATTATGTATTCCTTTCTAACGCATCATGTACACATGCTTCATAAAAAGTGTTACCAATGATTTTTTGCTTATGCTCCATGCTACAGCCCTACCTGTTTGATCCTTGTTTTGACTCGAATGTCAGCTTTAGGAGGAAACGCTTTAAAAACAAAAGAATGAGCGCAGTAAAGAAAACACAAGTGATGGTCCCTAAACAGTGAAGTCAAACCATTCCTCAATGTTTACTTACAGCTTTGAGAGGCTGTGTATGCATCATAGGGCTTTGAAAATGCACAACTGAAGTACAACACTGATCTTTTGAAATCTTGAGCAGTCTCTCAGGTCGCATTAGATGCCACCTGCTGTCAGCACATGCTGTAGAGCAAAGCAAAAGAAACGCTTGAGCTCTGAAAGAGCAAGAGGACTTGAGTGCATGTCTTCATTTCAAAATATGCATTTGAAGAGCCAATGTAGTTACACAGGGTTCAATCTGGGTCTCTGTTTAATGGTCTAGGTAGATATTAAAATGATTGCAGCTGCCCCAAAACAAACCAGTTGGATAGCAGGTCGCGTGACCTCTGAGATTGGGGTGATGGGAACGTAGACACCTGAGCACCGTCTCCGTAATGAGTTGGCGCCCTTGACACATCATCTAGCACGAGTTCTGCATTTAGACTGCCAAAGATACGTGGTGATGAGCTCTCAAATTGCTCTCGCAAAGAAGTTCAGTTGAAAACATGTCTAAAGCCTGGGGGTAAAACTCAATTAATTATTAATGTAGCGTGCCATAAAGAACTAGATAAGGCTCATCTCGAAGGGAAATGCTAAACACCTCCAAGTTGAAATAATTCCTTCTCTCAGGTTCTCAGTGATTTAAAATATAGTCATAAACTCAATTTTAAAGGGTTGAGAGAATTATAACTGCATAAGATGAATTTACAATTGGAGAAATGGACATTTTGGCTTGTTAGCAGCACAATTTATTCTCTTCCCAGAGGTAATATGTAATACTTCATTAATTCTTAATACACATCGCCTGAAACAGTGCAACTATTCACATTTCACCAGTGGTAATCCTTTCCTTAACTGTTATACCCCTAAGGCATTTTTCTCCCAGTGTGAATAGCTGTAGAGCAGTTTGCACTTACATTGCATGTATGTATGTATGTGTGTGTGTGTGTGTGTGTGTGTGTGTGTGTGTGTGTGTGTGTGTGTGTGTGTGTGTGTGTGTGTGTGAGAGAGAGAGAGAGAGAGAGATCGCAACTGACAAGGGTAGAGCCTGCTGACAGACAACTGAAAATGTCAAGGAATCCAACTGTCAAGCAGCTCACAAATGACACGGGCCATGACAATGGCTTTTTTTGATGGTAAATCCCAGTGCTGCTGTTGATTCACTCAGATTAGCGGCATGATTCAAGGTAGACGTCACACTAGGACAGGCGGATGTTTAATTACATCAATTAGAAAATTTAGAGCGTTAAGAGTCAATGAGCAGCTATTGATGAACAAACATTGCTGGCTCGGATTAGTGGAAATTCGGCATGCCAGATAAACCGTCCATAACGGGAATAAAAAATGTTTTTGCGATTCACGTTCAAAAGACTTCTGATAAATATCATTCTTTATATTTGCATTGTCTTGCTACTTTAAATCTATGCTATAAACCAAATAGTTACAAAATATATTTTGGAAATACATAAATATGTAAAAAAAAAAAAAAAGTGATATATAAATATTTACAGTACAATTTTGTGTATGTCTGTATAAGTTTTGACAACTTAAAACAAATACAATAAGACATATTTCAGAAAAAAAAATTAAGTATAATATTCAAATTAATGCCATATTTTTTCATATTATCAAAATAATATCAATGCCATATTTTAGCCCTTAAGTATTGTTACAGGCTTTTATGCAGTTTCAAACATGTTCAAAACTAGGGATACCTGTTACCATCCTGAGGCTGGTCACTGATTCACAAGAAGCAATAATGAATGTTTTATGCAAATATCAAACACAGGTCACAGCTTCAAACGAATTACACTCATTTCTTGAGTATTAATCTTGTCTTTATACTCTGAATTCTCTAATACATTCCTGGACATCTCTGAAGACACATTCAGATAGCAATTACATATTTCCTTTAAGGGTTACAGAACCTCTTGCTTTTTAAAAAAAAAACAAAAAAAAGGCCTCTTTAGCTACAACTCGCTGATGTGGGACCACTATATATACTAAATATAGACTATAAAATTTGGTGTCTAAACTATAGCAAATTACTCAGATTCCGTCACACAGCTTCTCATTCAAAAGCACTGAAACTATAGATATTTAAAGACTATATTTAGTAACGTTTTTGACGGCTGACACTTAATCAGTTAAATTAACATATCATAAGCAGAGAATAATATATTTGGTATTCCAATCACTGTTAAATGCCTCAACAACCTATTGACAAAATGATATAAAACAGACAACACTTAAACGACTATAAATTAGATTTAGATACTGACGTTGAAACAAAGTATTTGAGAAGCAAAAAGGGACCTTTGATACACACCTGTGCAAGCTATCACCACCACCTGTCTTGCTTTCCTTCATCTGTTTCTTTCCCTCTCTCTCTCCCCTCATTTGAGAGGGGGGAATATGTTGGTGAGTCTTCGGCTCAGTGAGGTATAGATTGGGGCTCAGCTGCAGAAACTGACATCATCCTTACAGGAGAGCAGGTTTACCCCTCCCGCTGTATCTCTCTCTCTCTCTCTCTCTCTCTCTCTCTCTCTCTCTCTCTTTCTCTCAATGTGTGTGTGGCTCTCTCCATTTCCCCCCACCCCCACTTGTGTCATCACCAAGCCCTTCCGTCGTAAAAGAAACACATTGGTTACAGAATATAAGGAGCCAATTCACCTGCCTTGGCTGTTTGTGTTGCAAAGCTGCTTTATATTCAAAGTTTCCTAACACGCTACGTGCTGCAGGATCAAGTAGCATTAGCTTGTTCCCTCCAGCCACAGGTTTGAGAGCTCAAAGTGTGCAGGGATTTTATGCACTAGAGAGTGTGCTGTCCACGCTTCTGGAACAGACTCTTACGGCAAGGATCGAGTTCGAGTAACTCAAGAGAGCCAGATTTGTGAATGCACAAACACACATGCACACGAACACACACGTACCTACGCATATCTCTATCACCTCTCCCTCCCGCAGGAATTTTCCTGTCCCAAGTCATTTAGATTTTCATTTGTCATTGTAAGGTAAGACTGTGGCAGCTGTTATTAAAATAGATTGCCTTTGCTAAAGTGGCGTAATGTAGGCTGCGTTGAGAGACGCATATACATTGTCACAGCTGCCTGCACACGTATACCGTAAATATGCACCCTGTAAGGGCGCTAATATACAAATATGCACAAGCAAATGTAAAGTATACCTAAAATACCAATACACAATACTAATATCACCCAAGTGGACACATTCCCAGGAAGGAATTAAATGAGAAAGCTGACAGTCAGTTAGGTTATCCAGTTGTTTGTGTCACAGACAGACCCGGAGATTGAGACTACATTGTAAATTACCCTGCCAGTGTGGCAGACACAACTAAGCTTGGCCTGTTTTTGTTTTGTTTTTTATCTTCACTTCAGTGTCTCTGGAGACTTGCATTTAGAATTCCTTCTCTTGTTTCCATAGTGACACTTTCTCCTCCTTTGTATAAGCATGTGCACTACGTGTTGCCGTGGATAGACGCTTGGTAGCGAGGAACAGCCACGTTCGCTAGTGTTAATTACCATGTGTACAATTAAACGCTGTTCATTAACAGGCTGTTACTATTATTTCCCATCTTGTGGAATAATTAAAAATCACCCCATGCAATCTGCATAATTACTGTCTAAGTGATATAAGCCATATAGATAAAGAAAAAAATAACTTTTCCTTAAACTCGGTCCACCAATCAATTTGAATCATATCGTTAAGAGCATCTTGAGTACTTTGATGCTGCGTAACACATTATTAAAGGACATACACTACATAGCTTCAATTTGCTTTGCAGTGGAAACTGCAAACCTATTATCAACCCAAAAGTATTGCAGCGATCCAGGCCGGTGGGTGGTAGATGGAAACACTAGATCACCCCAAGACAAACTGGAAGGTCTAATGATAAGCTCTTTTGTTCACAAAAAAAGATCAAATAAAAAAAAAATGTAAAGCCTGGGGGTAAAACTCGATTAATTTTTAATGCACTACATGTGCCATAAAGATCCAAGTACAATTAATCTCAAAGGGAAATGCTAAGCACCTTAAAGTTAGAAGAAAAAATACCTGGGTTTATATTCCTAATAATGTGGCTGATCTGAAATCCAATCAAATGAAAAATTAAACTCCATTTGATCATTTTTTTTTTTTTTAAGTATTATTAAATGACCCCACAAAATGTGCAATGATATGGGTTTTCAACGGTCATAGAGTTGTTCAGTTTGTTGGCAAATAAAACCCTAAAGAGAATTCGCCATGGGATCCCTAAGGATTTTCCTATAGGGTTTTATTATGGGAGTTTTGGATTTAGGAGTGAAATAAGGTCCGTAGTACAAATTCCTTGACGATACGTGGATGTTTTGTTCTTAAACATATATTACACACATTTATACTTCAAACGTGAACTTTTATTTTGGTGGCTACAAAATTCAGGTTTGAGGTATGAAAGTGTGTAACATATGTTGTAGAATAAAATGTCCACATATCATGAAGTAATGTTTACTTATTTTACTCAAAAGTTATACTGTAAAACACCATAGTAAAATCCAGAGGGAACCCATGGCAAATAAGACTTCCAGGTTCGCCCACAAATTGATGTCATGACAAACAGCTCTATTGCAGAATAAATAATGCTGATATGGTGGGGCCCAAAAGTCAGAATCAAATCGAAAGCTTGTGAATCAGAAATAAATTCAATTCAATCTGTGTCAATTCCCAGCCCTAGCTAAGATATTTTTCTAATTTTCTTCAAATGTATTCAAGTGAAGAAAGAAAGTCATACACACCTGGGATATCATGAGGGTGAGTAAATGATGAGAGAATTTAAATTCTTGGGTGAACTACTCCTTTAAAGCAAAAGTGAGCCATGACAAGTTTATTTATATATATATATATATATATATATATATATATATATATATATATATATATATATATACTGTATATATACAGTGCATCCTTGAAAGAATTCACAGCGCTTCAATTTTTCCACATTTTTTATGTTACAGTCTTATTCCAAAAAGGATTAAATTAATAATTTTCCTCAAAATTCTACAAACAATACCCCATAATGACAACGAGAAAGAAGTTTGTTTGAAATCTTTGCAAATTTATTAAAAATAAAAAACGGGGGAAAAAAAAAAAAAAAAAAATCACATGTACATCAGTATTCACAGTCTTTTCCATGACACTCAAAATTGAGCTCAGGTGCATCCTGTTTCCACTGATCAACCTTGAGATGTTTCTATAACTTGATTGGAGTCCACCTGTGGTAAATTCAGTTGATTGGACATGATTTGGAAAGGCACACACCTGTCTATATAAGGTCCCACAGTAAATGTAATAGACATTAATGTATCGCTGAGTAAAATTGAAGTTAAAGCAATAATAAAATCTGCTCTAAACAAGATGTGGCAACAGAAATGGGACAAGGAGACAAAAGGAAGACATCTGTATAAAATTCTAAATAAAGTTGGGGTTGAGAGAAATAAATACGCAAGCAGAAAGGAAGATTCCATAATATCTAGGCTTCGAATAGGGCATACATGCCTTAATTACTCAATGTTTATCATAGGGAAAAGAGAATCTGTAAATTGTGATAAATGTGGCTTGTCAGAAACAGTTGAACATGTGTTGATTCATTGCACAGAATACGACAGAGAAAGAATCAATTTTGTAGAATCATTAAGCTACATAGGTATAAATACATTGTCAGTAAATAGCATATTTCAAAACGCACAGAAGGAGAAAAGGGTGTATAGTGCTTTAATGAGGTATCTAAGAGAAACAGGATTGGTTTCACCAATTAGCTTCACACTCCTGTCCAGTTGGTGGCGGTAAATACACCTTTTAGCTGGTTTGCCAACCGCCATAAAACTCAGAAAGAAGAAGAAGGTGCCACAGTTAACAGTGCATGTCAGAGCACAAACCAAGCCATGAAGTCCAAGGAATTGTCTGTAGACCTCCAAGACAGGATTGTATCGAGGTACAGATCTGGGGAAGGGTACAGAAACATTTCTGCAGCATTAAAGGTCCCAATGAGCACAGTGGCCTCCATCATCCATAAATGGAAGAAGTTTGGATCCACCAGGACTCTTCCTAGAACTAACCGCACAGCTAAACTAAGCGAGGGGAGAAGGGCCTTAGTCAGGGAGGTGACAAAGAACCCGATGGTCACTCTGACAGAGCTCCAGCGTTTCTCTGTGGAGAGAGGAGAACCTTCCAGAAGAACAACCATCTCTGCAGCACTCCACCAATCAGGCCTGTATGGTGGAGTGGCCAGACAGAAGCCACATCTCAGTAAAAGGCACATGACAGCCCACCTGGTGTTTGCCAAAAGGCACCTGAAGGACTCACAGACCATGAGAAACAAAATTCTCTGGTCTGATGAAACAAAGATTGAACTCCTTGTGCTGAATGTCAAGTGTCATATCTGGAGGAAACCAGGCACCACTCATCACCTGGCCAAAACCATCCCTACAGTGACGCATGGTGGAGGCTGCATCATGCTGTGGGGATGTTTTTCAGCAGCAGGAACTGGGAGACTAGTCAGGATTGAGGGAAAGATGAATGCAGCAATTACAGAGACATCCTTGATGAAAACCTGCTCCAGAGCGCTCTGGACCTCAGACTGGGTTGAAGGTTCATCTTCCAACAGGACAACAACTCGAAGCACACAGCCAAGAGGTCCTGCAAAGAAGAACGGGAGAAACTGCCCAAAAATATGTGTGCCAAGCTTGTAGCATCATCATACACAAAAAGGCTTGAGGCTGTAATTGGTGCCAAAGGTGCTTCAACAAAGTATTGAGCAAAGGCTGTGAATATTTATGTACATGTGATTTATTTATTTTTTTTTTAAATTTGCAAAGATTTCAAACTAACTTCTTTCACACTGTCATTATGGGGTATTGTTTGCATAATTTTGAGGAAAATAATGAATTTAATCAATTTTGGAATAAGACTGTAACATAACAAAATGTGGAAAAAGTGAAGGCCTGTGAATACTTTCCAGATGCACTGTGTATCCTTTACTTAACCAGGACTAAAACTCACTGAGAAGTGTCTTGACCAAAAGAGCATAATATCTTACTTTTTACTCCCCTACATTTTAAAAAAATGTGCCATTTCTCACTACATTGAAATGAATAAATAGTGTTAAATTAAAATAGACTATTAGGTCTTGTTCTAGCAAGACTATAACCGTAACCCAGCAACAAAAGTGCACTCATGAGAGTTTCCACAGAATGAGGGTTACCGTTCAGATATAGCATTAACCAGAGCAAAAGTTTGATCAAATGTCTTCTGTGCCTGACTAGAAAAATACACGATGACTGTATCGGCTTCACACAGGGCAGCGTCACTGTGATCCAGACACCCGAATCATCTCTTTAACATGCCGACAGGTTTGGGAGGGTTATGTTTGTGTACTTGTAAATGTGTTCCACTACAGATTACAGAATACATGTGGTAAAATGTAATTTGTAACATATTCCATTAGATTACTCAAGGTCAGTAACACATTCTAAATACTTTGGATTACTTCTTCAGCACTGGTAGATTTTTTCACTTGTTTTGACTATAAAAACTCAAAATACACATGTTAAAAATACATTCTCTGAAAAACTGAAATATCTTATGCAGTGTTGTTTCTAAAAAAAGATAAATCAAATTGATCTTGTTTTAAGTTTTTTTTAAATATATTTTTACAGGAAAACAATACAAAAATTATTATCAAGAATATGATTTTTGCACTAATATCAAAGTTCTTACTAGTACTTTAGTATGATCTAACAGTAATTTTCTTGATATAAAAATATGATTGTGCCTGGTAACATGTGCATGTAAAATGGCTAGAAATAGCATTTTAGCTTAGCGTAATGCTAACAATTTATACAAGGTTTACTTCTATTTCTTCTGCTCCAAACTTACTTCAACGTACTTCTCTGTCTGCTCGTATGAATGTAACACATCATAAGAAAGTGTTTCACCACTGTTCAAATGCACTTTGCATCACATAATTTATATGTATTAATGTTTTCCATCTGAAAGCACTAAATATAAATGATACAAATGACAAAGTAATCAAAATAATATTGAATGTAACTGTATTCTAATTACCAATTATTTAAATTGTAACTGTAGTGGAATACAGTTACTTATATTTTAAATACGTATTTAGAGCGGCTGTGGCTCTGGTGGTAGAGCGGGTCGGCCACTAATCGCAGGGTTGGTGGTTCGATTCCTGGCCCACATGACTCCACATGCCGAAGTGTCCTTGGGCAAGACACTGAACCCCAAGTTGCTCCCAATGGCAGGCTAGCACCTTGCATGGCACCTCTGCCATCATTGGTGTGTGTGAATGGTGAATGAGGCGCAGTGTAAAGCGCTTTGAATACCGCTAAGGTTAAAACGGCATTATATAAGTGCAGACAATTTACCATTTATTCCCATTACATGTATTCTGTTACTCCCCAACCCTGCATGCCGAGGTGTGCTTGACTCCACCGCACATTTGTACATCTCCATTATTTGATGAATTATTGCTAATATAATCAATAAAAAGGTCAAGAAAATGAAGAGGAGCTTGTTGTAAAAACAGGTGCAACATCTGTGGTGCAGGTTAACTAAAACTGACACAGATTAGAAAAATATAATCTGCAGATGAGTGACGATAATCACTCAAACAATCTGTTTTACCTCCTCAAAATGAAGCATACTAAAGAATATTATGAAAGCCAAAATATACGCTCTGCATTAATTCCTTTGTTTGATTGTTTTTTGCAAGAAGTGTTTATAAATATTTTTTAAATGTATTTTCTTTAAAGACGTGGTATTTTTGTTGTTTAGTTTTACTAAAGAATTATGTTATATTTTCTTTGTTGCTTTGAAAATATCTTGAGTTTCTTGAGGAAAGTTTATAATACTGTTGGTCAACAACATATCAGAACAAAATGTGGCATAATGTGAAATAGAGTATTATGGTAAGCTTGACTTAAATCCGAGCGTTTATTTTATTTTGAACTTTGACTGTTTGTCAAGTTCTAAATAAGGAGAAAATTATATTAGAGGAAGTAGTTTTCACTTAAAAAGTATTATTTCAATGACTGAATTTTCCAAAAAAAATAGGCATTACAATATGTTTATTTATTATGTAAACCAATTTGTACTGATTTTCCAGAAAAAAAAAATTACTATATTGCAATACTTAGATTTTGATCATATCGCCCTTTACTACTCCCTGCCCAGAAGGTGGCTATATGCACAAATAATGTGAATCACCAAACACAAAAGATAAAGAAAGTGAAAGTGGAGATTTATAGTAAAAAAATTACCTAAATATTGATGTTTCTCATAGGGCTGCAACAAACGATTATTTTGATTATCGATTAATCTAATGATTATTATAACGATTATTCTGCAATTATTTCAGTGATTAATCATTAGCTCTTAACTGATTATTCAGCTTGTGCCCCGACTTAAAAAGTTGTATTAAACGTGCCCACTAACAATAAAGAGGCACACAGCTAAGCACACAGCCAAGATAACAAAGGAGTGGCTACAGGACAACTCTGTGAATGTCCTTGAGTGGCCCAGCCAGAGCCCAGACTTGAACCCGATTGAACATCTCTGGATAGATCTGAAAATGGCTGTGCACCAATGCTCCCCATACAACCTGATGGAGCTTAAGAACTCCTGTAAAAAAGAATAGGAGAAACTGCCCAAAAATAGGTGTGCCAAGCTTGTAGCATCATACACAAAAAGGCTTGAGGCTGTAATTGGTGCCAAATGTGCTTCAACAAAGTATTGAGCAAAGGCTGTGACTACTTATGTACATGTGATTTTTTTGTTTTTTTGTTTGTTTATTGTTTGTAGAATTTTGAGGAAAATAGTGAATTTAATCAATTTTGGAATAAGGCTGTAACATAACAAATGTGGAAAAGTGAAGCGCTGTGAATACTTTCCGGATGCAGTGTGTGTGTGTGTGTGTGTGTGTGTGTGTGTGTGTGTATATATATATATATATATATATATATATATATATATATATATATATATATATATATACACATATATACATATACACACACACACACAAATACAATCAGTTATAAACAGATGCAAGGTAATGTATTGCAGGGTATGTTGGATAAATATAAACTGACTGACTAAACAGTAAATTAGTCAATAAACTGACTAATAGTTGTGGGAAAAGAAAGTTGGTGTAATGTAGTCCAGAGAATAGCTGGGATGATGGTGTTGAAAGCCGAACTGAAGTCCACAAAAAGGATCCTTGCATATGTACCTGGTCTGTCCAGATGTTCCAGGATATGATGCAATCCTATGTTGACTGCATAATCCACATACCTGTTTGTTCTATAAGCAAATTGAAGGGGATCTAGAAAGGGTCCAATCATGTCCTTCAGGTGGGTGAACACCAGTCTCTTATATGACTTCATGACCACAGACATCAGAGCGATGGGTCTGTAATCATTAAGTCCTGTGATTTTGGGTTTCTTTGGGACAGTAATGATGGTGGAGCATTTGAAGCAGCAGGGAATTTCACACTGCTCCAGTGTGATTGAAGATCTGTGTGAAGATGGGAGCCAGCTGGTCAGCAGAGGATTTTAGACTAGTGGGTGAAACACTGTCTGGGCCCAGTGCTTTCCTTGTCTTTTATTTCTGGAAGACATGGCACACCTCCTCTTAAAAGATCTTAAGTGTAGGTTGAGTAGCAGGAGGGGGAGGAAGGGGTTTATCACTTGCACTTATCACTTCTGAAGAAATGGATTTAACCACTGTAGTCATATGGATTACTTTTATGCTGCCTTTATGTGCTCCTGGAGCCTCAGTGGTCTGGTTACAATTTTAATTTTGTTGAAATCTTTTACAAATCTTTGTGTTCTGCAGAAGAAAGAAAGTCATACACATCTGGGATGGTATGAGGGTGAGTAAATAATAACTATCTAACTATGTAACTATCTCTTTAATAGACCAGTGCTTTTTACATTTGATACTTAAGTACATTTGAAAGCAAATACTTTTGTTATTTTACTCAAGTGGAAATTTTAAAGGAGCAATTTCACTTTTACCATCAGGATATCTGTACTTTTACTCAACTACAGGATTAGTGTACCTAGTCCACCACTGTTAATACTTCTGTTACTTGGCCAATGATGCAGCTCTATAGACAAATGCCAATAATATAAAAATGGCCAAAAATGCACCAATTAATCAGTCAATATATCAATATTTTCACTTGATAATACAGTCTATTACTAATCATAACAATTAGTGATCCCAACAGCACAATTTGGATTTTGTAAAATTTAAAAAAAAAAAAAAACAAAAAAAAAAAAACACATGCCTTCACATTGTCCATTAATCAATGTAGATCTAGGACCTAAGTGGAAACAGCAAACCTATTACCAACCCAAAAGTGTCTGCTATCCAGACTAGTGGGTGGTAGATGGAAGCACTCAATCACCACAAGACAAACAAGGTCTAATGATGGCCAGGGATAAAACTGGGGTTTTCGATGGAGACTTTTATGAATTGATTTTTTCTTTCTTGTCACGGCAGTAAATCAGCTCAAATGGGTTTGCTTCATGCGAATTACATGCCAAATCCAGCGAGTGGCATGCCTGTGATGATTATAAATGGCCAAAGGTGATGAGTATAGCGTGTCAGCTGGTGTCATTAGATGATCTGTAACATCTTTAGTGCAGAGTTAATAGAGAGAGTGACTCTTTGTTAAGCCTCTAAGGCTGTGGCTACTTTTGTAATGGAATACTAGTTTATTAACTATACTGTGCAGTATACTGGCACAATTTTTTAGTATATTAAACAGTACAGAGTATCGTAATATATATGTAACGCAATGTATGTGTGTAATGTACACTTTGTACTACTTAAGATTTTTTTAAACAAATATGTGAAACAAAATGCATTTTGTAATGATAAAAGTCACTTTGGTATTCTGGCAAAACATAATAACACTCATGGTTAATCTGTCACATTGTGGAAATGGAAGATTTAATTGAGTGCATTACATTCCAGCTAATTTTGTCAAATGTAGTATTCTTCAATACAAAAAAAAAAAAACACACATACAGGGCAGAGTATTCATACTGCAGAAATTGTAAGAGTAGTATGTTAGTATGCAACTCCAAAACAATACAATTTTGAAACAGTACTATTCTACAATGTTGCCACATGTCTACACTAATTGAATTAATCGAATAAACAGAATTATAATGATATATATATCTATATATATATATAGATATTAGTATTTTTAGTTTCTATTTTTAATTTCTATTTAAAAAAAAATACTTTTGAGTCAAAGACATGTTTAAAATTACATCTGATATTACTTGTGGTTTATTCATGAGACTGGAAATTAAAGGTCAAGTCAAGCACATTGCAAACAAGTGAAATACAGTTTTGAGTGGTGTGCTCTGGTTGGATCTGGGTATTCCAGCTAGGAATACATAAAACATAGATATTTTGCACACATAATATACACTGCAGACATTGAAAGAGTACCATGGCAGTGTGGCTACAAGTAATGATTACTTTGATAACCAATAAAAAAAGCAACATTTTATTTCCATTATTTTATTAAAATGTATTTATAAAAAAACATAAAATGATTATATGCTATACATTGTGTACAAAAAGTTGTGAATGTTACCAAATAAATTGCATGTAGGTTTAAAAAAAGAAAATTAAAGCATGTCCTTAATTTAGAATCAGCAGGATAATTAAACCAATCAATTATAAATGATGATATTTATTTAATTTTTTTTAACAAACTCGTAAGAGGCAGAACAATGTCTTCATTCTACATATATTAGGGACTCTGTACAGTAACTGTTCTTCTAAAATATTAAATATTAAAGCTACTCTATGTAACTTTTAGCCCTCTAGCGGTTGAAGCATAGAACTACAAGTTACTTGTGAAGGAACAATGTTTTGGTCATTACGTGAGCTGGGCTTCGGCTCTGCTCTTCCACTTGGGGAAAAAAGTTATTTTTTATTGATAATTTTTACTGTTGTGAGCTCCGTTCCCAGATGGAGGGAACGAGACGATGTGTCGATGTAATGACACTAAGGGTCGCTCTTGGGAGCCCCAAACACCTCTGATCTTTGAGAAAAGGCCAATGGGAATTGGCGAGTGGGAATTTGAGGAAAGCCACTGATATCCAACAGCAAACGCTTCTCGTGTGTGACGTAAATGGAACGGCAGTGGAACTTGCTGCTCAACACTGCTCGGCGCCGAAGAAAAAATTAGTTGCGAGCCAGCTCCTTTTATACCCGTATGGCCAGGGGAATGGCATGCAAATTCCACTCGCCAATCTTTTCTGAAAGATCAGAGGTGTCTGGGGCTCCCGAGAGCAACCCCTTGTGTCACTACATTAACACAATATCGAGTGAATGACAGATAAGACACTGTCTTAACTTTTGGCAGTCTGGTTAAATGAGCTATTAAAGAGATTCATGGTTGATTTACTTCCGTCACACTAGAAATGTTAGGTCACATTCTATAACATTGAATTATGGGATAAAGTATTCCACACACTGTACTCTGGTTGTGTACTGTACAGGCATCCTATGCATACACTTTCACAACACTTTTGGTTCTGGAAATAATGTAAGCCATAGTGAAGTCCTTCAATTGATCATAATATCAGCAACAATCTGAAATGAGGATATGCCGTAAATATCATAAGCACATTACAAGGACTTTCAGAGAGCTCTTGGTTTTCTTTAGTCCTACGAGTCCTTGAATCAAAGTCGGCATTCCTTTCTTCCCTTTTCTATTTTGTCTTCAATCAATCCTTTAGGTGTAACAGTACCTATTTCTCTGTGTATAATTGGACTGGATGACAGCCATATTTGAAGCCAATAGATGAAAGCGTCTTTTGACAATGGAGTGTCTAGCCTGTGACATGACTAGAATGAGGATAAGCACATGTGCACGTACACTGGTGTGAACACATAGACCAGATACACAAAATAAATAGCCTAAATTGGTCAAAAGGTCCTTTGTAATCAGAATTTCTGTCTTGTTTTCTAAAAAAAAATACATACATAAATATCTAAACATTTAAAACAAGACAAATTTATCTAAAAGGCACAATTTTGTTAGACAATACTTGTCTAACAAAACGTATTTAATTACCCTATTGATTACGTTTTTTTTCCCTAATTTTATTAAGCACCAACCTAACTAAATTTTGTCAAATGTATGTGTAAATAAGTTGCCAATTGGGTAAGAGAATAATTAACTTAATTCAAGATATATTCTCTGATATTTGTATTATCTTACACCATTTTGCTTTTTGAGGAAATTCATCTTTTTAAAGGGATTCACTTATGTTGTTCCAAACTTGCTTTCTTTTTGTATGACAAAAGGGGGCCCAGTTGCAAGTAACACCTTAAAAATCACTTAGTTTTAATTGTGTAGGCTTGACAAAGCCAACATACTATTATTCTACAGACTTTGTTTACAGTTTTTCCAAAATCCTTAAACCAAGACCAAAATTATCAACCTCCACCTACAGCTTTCAAGCTACAACATGGCACAGACCTTCAGACTGTTCCAACTCATTACCATATCTTTTCAAACTGATCAGAATTACGGTTTTCACATGGAGGAAAATCCCATAGACTTTCATTGCCAGAATGTTCAAATGGGCCATTTGTCAAAAAAAATCTTTTTAAAACTTTCAGTCAATGCTTTCTCAAACCAACATCAAAGTTTGTCTTGACAAACTTTGGATATTTAGTTGTAAGTGTATTGTTGCTAAGGGTTTTCTTAACTGCAACCAACAGCAGAATGCATTGAAATGACTGGTGACTGAGTCTGTTATTCAGCCAAACATCTCCTTTTGTGTTCCACGGAAGAAATGAAAGTAATACGGATTTGCCACAACAATAGTGTGAGTGAATGATTTTTTTGACAATTTTCATTCTGGGTGAACAAAACCTTTAAGGATGTTTAGATATTTTTACTGAAAAACAACACAAAAATAATGATTAAGACGCATGCTTCTGAGCTAGACCTCAAAGTATAATGCTTGAAAAAAGGTGCATTTGGTTATAAGGCATGCAAGATAATAATACAAGCACAAAGACACAACTGTTGAGCATTATGCCTGGTCAGTGCGTGTGTTTGCAGTCTGCATCGTTGCTAAGGCAACCACCAGTACCCACATATTCACTCTCCACTGGCTGCCACTTGCATTAAAATCATAATTTTCCCCCCTGAGAGCGCATTGGCGGATACACACTGGCTCTGCCCCCTAGCCTTTCAGTTGAGTAAACATGATGCAGCTACTAATTTATACATTCAGTTTAGTGCACTGCTACACGGTGATCTCCATAGTTAGATCCCCTTATGAGCCATTAGTGGAGAAAATGTGGAGATCTATCTGTTTGTACAAGCTTATGAATTACAAATTAAGAAACTGTTGGTTTAAACTTCAGGTCCCATGTTTTAGATCCTTATTTTGAGACCTAACTTTTGTGCACTTGAGCTAATAAGAATGAATGAATGAAAAGTAGTCAACTTGTGTTTAACAGAGAGTAACGGAGAAACAGAGTGTTTTTTTCCCCTTTACTCTTTAATATATATCTCCGTTTCTTAAACGAATGTCTGCTTTCTGTTTACTCGATTTGTGCATTTTTGTAAAATGCATTTTTGCATTTGGCTCCACTGTCAGTGAAAAATTTGCATGAATTTATGCACTTGTCAGCATTCACACACACATTATGATGTAGAGAGAATATGGATATTTCCTATAGACTTTGAATCTAAAGCTTTACCTGAAACCCAATTACCATATTGCATTAATAACAAAAAAGTATGCATTGCAAAAACAGTACATGTTATCAGTCAGAATAAATGGACCGTTTTCACAGACCGTGATGATGCATTTCTGTCTTATTAAGCAGCGTAAATCCAGCAAACTTTTTAAAATTTAAAATGTTTGAATTATTTAGTGTAAAATGTATAACATTACACTTTGGACACTATTTCCGTGAGCATGCAAAGCGCAGCGACCAACCACTACATCTTATCCCATTTTCATGAGCTAATTCTATGCAAAACTTTCTGTGGGCGTATCCTCGAAAACTGTGGGTGTATTGTATGTTAACGAAGTGGTGCAAAGCGAAATTGCCTAATTTTGGTCATAGGTCGCCAAGATGTTTCAGGACCACATATGTTTTTTGCAGTTTGGAGATTCCACCAGCAGGTTGTAATAAAGATCATGTCCAAACTCTGAAAATATAATGGATCATCAAATAATGTCCCTGACAATCACTGTTGCAGCAGTTTTATGAAGCAAGAATTTATTAGATTTGTGTTAAACTATCTATAGGTCATGGTTTATTTTTCAGTTATTATTATTAGAATTACATTTGTTTTTATATATATTTTTAGTATTTTTTTTCTACCTGCTGTCGTAGAGTGATTTTTAAGTGTCACTGCAAAAGAGGGTGGTGGAAGAAGTTGGAGAGGGTAAAATGTTTACATTGTTATTTCGATAATATTTAATATTTATTTTGTTGTGTAATATTAATTAAGAAATAATTTTGGTTTAATTTTCTGGTTTCAATATATAAATTATATTTTTCAAATATCAAAATTGACCAGTAGAAGTGAATGCTGATACAATCACTGTTAACACAGTACTAGCCATGAATTGTATGTCAGTAGATGTAAATTATTAAGTAATACTGATGTACATGTGATTTTTTTTCATTTTTTTATTTTTAATAAATTTGCAAAGATTTCAAACAAACTTCTTTCACGTTGTCATTATGGGGTATTGTTTGTAGAATTTTGAGGAAAATTATTAATTTAATCCATTTTGGAATAAGGCTGTAACATAACAAAATGTGGAAAAATTGAAGCGCTGTGAATACTTTCCGGATGTACTGTAATTGAATGGTAGCGTACATCCAAATCCTGATGAAAATTACACGTTCTGTGTGTGTGTAAAAGGAGCGTGTCACTGTCAGAACCTTTCCAGACTTTCAACAAAGACACAGTTAAAAGAAAGCAAGTCCATATTTCTATTCTTCTAATTCATTGCACAGTCCATTTAAACTAACAAATTCTTATGAATGTGCCGTTTATTTGTTGAAATTTTGCCAAACACACTTGTGCCTAGAGTTGGCGGATACTTGCATGAAAATACCAACATTTTGAGAATAGTGCTACGCTTTGTGCTAGTGCTCTTAAACTAGGCCCCTTTGTATAATATTACCCTGGAACTGGAAGTACCCTGGAAGTTACCACAGATGCGATGAGGTTTCTAATACAGCTGCTGAGGGAGTGACTGAACAGTCTCTTCTGACTGTCGTAATCCACCGCCCTCAATTTTTTCCTTTATTTGGAAAGTTAAGCATAGTTGCATTTATCTTTGACGTTGGAGCAAATGTGTACACAAAAAGTTATATTTGGCTTTGTCTCCCATTCACTCCCATTCGCTGCATCAAAGTTTACCCTACAATCATTTACATCCACGTTCAAAACCCAGAAGTGTAAAAAAAAGTCCATGGACATAGCATTTACTCTATTTCCTCGCCGGTCCAGTCTCGAGCTCTCAACCACACAGCTTAAATCGATACGGTGCTGCGAGTATGCTCAGGTTACTACTGTAACCCAGGTTCTCTGAAAGGAGGGAACGAGACACTGTGTCAGTTACTGATGCTATAAGAAGCTTGAGGAGCATGACGAGCTCTGAAGCCCTTTACAATCTTGCCAATATATTGCGCTTGATGCATTGCCTGAAAGGAGGAGTATATCAGGCAGAGAAAGACTGGCTTCGGCTTTCAGAACAAAAGCAAGCCGTAAGTAAAGCGTCTCGAATTTCATGCATTCACAGAGAACACAATCAGTCTCATCGAACACGCTTATAAAAATGGGGCTTGTGCATGTCTGAGAGTGGCATATAATCGCTCTTCTTTTCATGTGCTTTCCTGTCATCTTAATAAAGACACCGTTAAGCAAAAGGCTCTTTTCGTTTCATTTCACTGAAAGTAACACAATACAACACATTGCACAGCTACAATATGCAAACACAGAAGTGTTAAAATTATGCTATTTGTCCGAGCACAGGCAGGGAAGTAGAAATAATTCACTTGCTGAAAAGGTGTGCAGTTTCAACGACTAGATGTTATTGCAACTCTGAAGTCAATTCTGATGAAATGCTGTTTTGCTCCAGGCTATATGCCGGCGATGTGAAGAGCCATCTGCCAATAATGATAGTCATTACTGGGAGGAGCTCCCCATAGTGTCAGTAACTGATGTGGAATCAGTGCTTAAGCACTGAATGTGTGCGGCCTGATTTTTCTAACCGAACATACGCTAAACGCTTAGAATGTGCGAGGAATTATTCGCACTAATTGGAGGATCCACAAGGTGGCAATACTCACATTTGAGGGGTTTCTGTCAATAAGAAACACTAGATGTAATCAGCAATAAACAACAAGAGACAAAAGTAGAAGCAACAACAATGGATGTACACATCAAGAGCACAGGTGTACGAAACGTACGTGTACAAAAGTAGCGTGTGAAGAGGTCAGGAGATGCATTTATATAACTTGTGTCGGAAGGAATATAAAGACATCTTTATGGGTCAAAACTAAGTTGAAGTGTGCATGCGCCAACCACCTGTGCTTGCTAAATGCTTGCTTCAAAACCGAAGTATACTTTGGCTTCAGTGTCCAACCTTAAATGGAACCAGTAAGAAGCACGGTGCGAGTCGCAGAAACCATTTGAATTCAGTACAGTAATCTCTGGTGAGAACCTTTATGAAAACCCGCAGGAAGTAAACTACTTTAAGATCTCACTAAATGGCCAGACATTCTTAAAAGCACTGACAAGATCAACAGGAAAACAATGTGAGATTGGGTCTTTAAATCTGACCTGGAGGAAAGTAACAAAATTAGCCAGGTTTACGAACACAAGATTTTATAAAAACAAAATTTGTATTATTATTCCAGTCACTGCTGCTCAGGTCACAAGAATGTCACAAGATGATGGAAATGTTTGTAAAGAACTAATTTATCCTCAAGGATTTTGTGTCCTTCAGGTATTTATCTCAGTCACTGCACCTGATTCATCTTATTAGCTCTTGTCTTACCAAATGCATAATTAGATGCATCAGTGGTTTCGGAAACTGGCTGATGATAATATATCTAAAATCATAGTGTTTGTATTGCATTTTGATACTATATCAATATTGACAGGCGCTCCTGTGTGGTTATGGTATTCTCTCATATGAAGCTTGCATATTTATTTTCTTATGGGTAACACAGAATAAAATCTACATACATACAAATTGAGCTGAAATTAGTTAAAGAAATGACCAGTTGTGAAATAGGGAAAATAAGGAGAGAGTGAGAATAAGGCAGTATCTTTACTCGAATCTTGAGGGAACTTATCCCTGGCACTGTCTGCAGGCTGACTGGCCTCTGCCTCCATGTTTGTGCTCATCTGAAGCAGCGTAAATTTGCCATTCATCGCAGAAAGAGGCCACGGGGGACTCTGCAGCAACAGCCACTGGTCAGAGTAGCGGTTTTCAGATTGATGAACTGATGGTGAAGGATGAGGCTAATAAAGAGCTGGATGTCCCTCTTGTTGCCAGCGAGGAACTAGTATGAATCACCCATCGGAGGCTGCACGGAGCAAGAGAAAGTGGCAGAGGCCAGCCCTGCCCCCCAAGCACACATACTTACAATGAAACACACACAAACTTTTCCTCGACAATCATGACTTCCTCAAAGCATCGGTACAAGACTGTCATGCAAACTGACATGGTTCAAAAGAGGAGAAGCCAACAAATCGACCATCCTCACTTGTGTGTAAATTAAATGGTGGTGATGGGGGAGATAGGGCAGTGTTTGTGTGTCAAGCTGTTTTGAAATGTTTTGACATTACTCACGATTGACTACTTTGAAAAGATGGTAAACAAGGAAAGAAGTGGAGACATATTTTTAAGGCAACTGTATTGACTACATAAGAACGCAAGTTATTCACCCCACACATGTATTGATGTAGCCGGAAAGTGTACAAAATAGTTCAGTTAGGTTTCCTTGCTTTCAAAAAACTTATTTATATTAGGGTAATTGACATTAAATGTACTTTAGGTAAGTTGATGTCCTACAGTGTGAAGTGATATATGCAAATACAGCAAATATACCTTACTGTAAAAATCTAAGTACATAAACTTGATTTTAACCAAAATTATGTTTTTATAATGTTCAATTGTTCTTAAAATGTTAGAACAAATAGCTTGTAGAATTAAACAGTAAAGGGACTCTAAATGTCTGTTCTGTCAGCCATGCACATTCAAGCACAATTTCCCCTTCCCCACACACACCTGGCTGAAGCACATGGGCTAAGTGAGTGCCATTTTTGAGAGACATTATCTAATACAGCGAGAGCATCGGGAAAATTAAGGTGCGCTCTAAATTTAATTAACACATCATTTACTGACTGTTTGCTAGTGTGACGCTCCTGTCCTACCTGCTCCATATGGGACTCAAACTGGCGTCTCCCGCATGGGAGGATGGTGCGCTAACAAGAAGGCTAAAGGCTACAGCCTCTAGCATCAGTCGCTAGTGCAACTCTTGAGGTCAGGAGAGTGAGGTTTACACACATTGTTTATACAGCTGGCCACGTTACACTAGTCTAAATTATTGTTATATTTTCTGCACTTGATGAATGCATGTTATCTTGTAGAACGTTTCACTTGGTTGTTTCATTTGGATGTTACAGAAACTTAAGTTGCAAACGCGTTTTGACTGTATTTGTTCGATGCAATTAATGTTCCGCTTTAACTGGTGTAAATGGATTAATGGAAAAGAGGAGGCGAGAACCGGCTTGACAATATAATTATGTTTTAATATAAAACTGAACCAAAAAGACAAACACACAAAAGTGTCAGACAGCTGTCCGTAAATCTCCTGAGGTTTAATCCATGTCTTCCGAAGTGATCTAATCAACTTTGGATGAAAACAGACCAAAATATACCTAATTTTACACTATAAATCATAGCAGTTTCTTTGACAATCATAATTTCAAGCTTGATTACACTTCCTATCCACATCTAGCACTCTGCACATGCATCGAGCACTAGGAAATGTAGTCTGAAAGCATTCGGATGTAGATACAGACTTCAGATTGGTTTTGACCCTGAAGACATGCCTGCCCAAACTCAAGGGCTGTCTAGCTTCTTTTTTTTTTTTTTTTAAATAAACTGTCGAGAATTTCAAACTTGTGTTGAGTGCCTTCTGTATAAGTTTTGATAAAAAGGACGTTCACTTTACTTGAAGAAAAGAGTGAAACGTCTAGGTTACTGTTGTAACCTCCGTTCCCTGCTGGAGGGAACGAGACGTTGTGTCAAAGAAGTGACACTAGGGGTCTCTCTTGAGAGCCTCACACATCTCTGAACTTGAGAAAAGGCCAAAGAGAAATTGGCAGATGTCATTTGCATGTCCCTCCCCCGAACATTTCCCGTTTGTCGCTCACTGCGATGTTGTGTCAAAGAAGGGGTCTAGGGGTCCATATTCAATCACGCCATGTTCTGAACCGTGTATGTGCGCTGCTGATGCAGGTGTGGGCAGGCAGTTTCGTGCCAATGCGACAGGCTGCATCAGACTGAACATACCCTTCCCCAACGCCCCATAAAATCGTCATGAAAATTTTTGTTTCCCCGACACCCCGAAGGGGGGAACAAAGCAACGTGCCAAGCATAGGAGCAGGCTGCGAAAGCCGCGCCTTTTCTCTCTCTATGTTTCTCGCATAGTCAAGGTCTTAATGCTATCACATGCATTGGGGAAGGCATTCTTTTCCAACTCCTATTCTTTCAGGGGGAAAAAACCCAGCGAAGACCACCACCTGCCCAGGCTGGGGGGAGGTGAAGAGTGACAGAATACAGCACGTGGGTTTTCAGGCCACATGTGGAAATGGCGCGGTGGTAGATCCTACCTGCTGCGAGGGGGAGAAGTTGCTACAAACACGGCAACCGGGGGACAGTGGGGACTGCCGAAGGGAGACGTAAGTCTGCCCGTAGGGGGACTGTACCGCAGAAAATACACACAGGGGAATAATCCACACAAGGGCCCGTCCTGTGGAGCACCTGTTTCAGTACAGAGTAGTTTTAGTACCCGTAGTGGGTCTAGTCGGGGAATTCCTCCACTGAATTCGCTGACCAGAGGGCTATGGAGGAGTCATCCAGGGAGCTGAGTTAGTGGGATCTCCTGGTATAAGAGCACATGTGATCGCCTCAGTGGAGGGGAAAGGCACTAGGTGAAAGCAGTACACTCGGTCAGTTGTTCCGCGTTACCGAGTTCTACCGGCTTGGACCTGAGAAAACACAGGACAAGACTGACTCAACCCTGAGATTGTTAAATCTCATAAAAGTATTGGGTGTTGCGGGCACAGCTTGGGTGTGATAGGCCAATGTGATGGCATCAACGACCCAGTGGGAAAGCCTCTGTTTGGAGACAGCGTTCCCTTTCCGCTGTCCACCAAAGCAGACAAAGCTCTGCGTGCATTCCACATTAGGTACGCAAAAGAGCTCACATTAGGAGCTCAACTGAGTCAAGAGGGGTCTCTGAAGGTCCGAGAGGACCACTGAGAGATCCCAGGAGGGGAACAGGCTTGGCCTGGGAGGATTCAGCCTCCGGGCACATCTAAGGAACCTGATAATCAATTCGTGCTTGCCCAAGCACTTGCCATCCACTGCGTTGTGGTGGGCCGCGATAGCGGCTACATACACCTTCAAGGTGGAGGGGACTGCCTCCCCTCCAACCTCTATTACAGGGATGAAAGACTGACTTCAGTGCCAGCCAATAGCATTCGAGAGCAGGGTGTGAAGGAGCATATTATTGGTTGGACCCACTGAACGAATACACCTTTCACTGAACTATTCGTTCATTTCGTTCGTGTCGTGAACGAACTGAATGTACTTGTAAACTTGTTCACAACCAACATGAATGAATCAGTCATCATGAACAATGATCTGCTGACCAAGAGAAGGACGCATGTCGTTCGTTCATATTGTCAATCCCGTTCAACAAGAAAATGGGCTGGATGAATTATAAATAAAAGTGAGTGATGACCACACATTACAATGACATATGGACATTATTGAAACTCATTATTATTTTTAGGCTAGTATTAGTCTTTTTTTTTTTTTTGTATAGCTAGATAAAAAGTCATGCTCAGCAGTTCACAATATGATAGATATGCTTTGTTGTCATTTGTGGGAAAGACTTATGATGCATTAACACTCTGCAGTGATAGAATTAGTAGAATTTTATAAAGGATAATTAAACTTGTTCTGGTCAAGAATTATTGCTTTCAATGCAATTACTAAAAGTAATTTGGTGTCAATTAAACTCGAAGATCTGGACAGTGAATGAATCAATGAATGAAACTTTTTGGTGAATGGAATAAAAAGAATAAGTCACTAAAATTAATCAAAATCTCCACCACTAGAAGAAATTCACTATTCAGAGTGAGGCGAGGTGACATTTTAAGCCACCAGGCTCTTCATCAGACCCATGGTCAAGTGATCATGTAAAAATGACAGCCCCCCCCCCAATAGGGGACCCTCTCCATGTATATTTAAAGTTTTTGTAATGTTACTGATATGAATGGAGTCTTCGTCTTATGTGAGTGCTCCTGATTTTATACAAATGTTTAAAAATTAAAGTCCCTTTCTATAGTAGTATAACTTTTTTAATTAGAAAAAATAACTGAGTACACCTTTACTTTACAGAAGCTAATTATTTCTTAATTACAATCATGAGAATTCATTAAGATATTTATTAATTTGAAGATGTGATTGGTGTGTTTGGTTAGTTTAAAAAAAAAATATATATATATATATTCTTTCATTTTTGTACATTTGATGCAGTTATACCTGCACTAATAAAATACAGATGATTGTTTTGTAATTAGAAGCTTTATGCTTATAAATAAATTGACTTGTTTGTTTGCACAATTTTATGCTTGCTTAGTTAATCATATTGGGTGAGTTTGGTTAGGTTTCCCTGTAGGTAGGAGGGACTAATTTTTTTAATCTGCTTAGGGTTCCCAAAACGCTTGGGCTGGCCCTGCACAGCAGCTGAGAAGCACTGAATTAAACACTGATAAACACTGAATTAAAAAATTTAAACGGAGGCTCCAGGTACCATGAAAGTTGTTCCTACAAAGTTTTGAATAATGTACAGATTTTGCTCTTATGGAAATAAGTTGGTACTTTTATTCACCAAAGTGGCATTCGACTGATCACAGTGTATAGTCAGGACATTAATAATGTTAACATTTACTTTTACAATTTGAAATAAATTTTCAGAACTCCTCAAATTATTTCAAAAATTTCTCACCAAAAAAAGTCTCCACGTGCAACAATGACAGCTTTGCAGATCCTTGGCATTCTAGCTGTCAGTTTGTCCAGATACTCAGGAGACATTTCACCCCACACTTCCTGTAGCACTTGCCATAGATGTGACTGTCTTGTCTTCTCACGCATCTTACAGTCTAACTGATCCTGCAAAAGCTCAATGGAGTTAAGATCCATAACACTCTTTTCCAATTATCTGTTGTCCATTGTCTGTGTTTACCTGTGTTTTGGTAAAATGTATGAAATCTTTGAAATCATTGTATAGCTTTCATTCCTCAAAACAAGGACTGACTGACAAGTTTCTAGAGAAAGCTGTTTCTTTTTTGCCATTTTTGACATAATATTGACCTTAAGACATGCCAGACTATTGGATACTGTGGCAACTCAAAAACTATTAATTATGATTAACAAATCAAATAGCTTTCAGCTGTGTTTGATATAATGGCAAGTGATTTTCTAGTACAAAATGATCAATTTAGCATGATTACTCAAGGATAAGATGTTGGCGTGATGGCTGCTGGAAATGGGGCCTGTCTAGATTTGATCAAAAATGACTTTTTTCAAATAGTGATGGTGCAATTTTTTACATCAGAAATGTCCTGACTACCATGTGATCAGTTGAATACCACTTTGGTGAATTAAAGTACCAATTTCCTTCCAAAACAGCAAAATCTGTACATTATTCCAAACTTTTGGCCGCCAGTGTATGTCCATTTTCTTGTTAGTACATTATACAGTCAGACCAAGTTCCTGAATAAAGTATGTCTGGGAATATTCATACTACTTACCTGCACACAAGGACTCTGAGGCCAAGAAGTTATTCATAAACTGCAGTACATACTCTGACAGTATGCAAGTTAGGACACAGCTGAGGTTTTGTTAGGGTGGTTCTGACTATTTAAAAAAAGACAAGCCCTTCGATATGCCTGCCCCAACTTACTGTTTTTATAGGAAACAATCAAAAATGAGAACAAAAATTGCAATTGTCAAACCACTTAATGCAGTCTTTTGAGAAATCCTTCAGGGCTTCTCCAACATCAGAAACTACTGGAAGTAGAATCGCCCAGCCTTTCATGGCTAAAGCCTTGAAAAAATAAACTAAAGGCCTTGAAATGATCAAAACCGCAAAAAGTGACATGTTTATAGCAGGTTCTTTATGGCTACCAAGTCAATCAGGAGTGCTCAATCCATTTCTCTTTCACAGGTGTAAATATGTGTGTGTGTGTGTGTGTGTGTGTGTGTGTGTGTGTGTGTGTGTGTGTGTGTGTGTGTGTGTGTGTTGCGTTTTGCAAGGATGACACAGTCCTACCTCACCACAATTCTTGAAATCCAGGTCTGTTATTCCAGAGCGATGAATCTTCTTTTGCCTATGCACAAATATCTGCAGGCTTAGATGGGTGGCTTGCCATCAATAAAGCATCCGTGAACTGAATACCTCTGTTGCTCAAAATGGATGAGGTCTCCATCAGACCTGACCTGCATTTATATAACAAGGCCTATAAACTTTATTGTTGTACAACATCATCTTACCTGCTGGTAAAAACAGCAGCCCTGCTTGCTATTTTCTAGCATCCAATTGTCATATGTGACATTGAATTGCATTACTACTGTCTACACAACTCCACAGAACATTAAAGGAATTTTCTGGGTTCAATACATGTTAAGCTCAATCAACAGCATTTGTGGTATAATGTTGATTTCCACCAAAATTTATTTTGACTCGTTCCTCCTTTTCTTTAAATAAAAAGATGAAAGTTACAGTGAAGCACTTACAATGGAAGTGAATGGGGCCAATTTTTGAACGTTAAAATACTCAAAAGTTTAAATGTTTCAAAAGTGTAGCCACAAGACAACCAATATGTGTGTTCAAATTATTTTATTGTGATAAAATCACTTACTAACCTTTTCTGTGTAAAGTTAGAGCCAATTTTACAACCATGTTACCATAATGATGTAATGTCAACAAACCCTAAAACGACTGTAAAAAATTACATTTAAACAACGTTATAGATTAAATAATACACGTGTTTTAACAGATGAATTAATGTAAGTGCTTTTTTTTATTATTTATAAGCCTCACATATCTGTGTTAAAATCATCCAAAAATGGACCCCCATTCACTTTCATTGCAAGATCCTCACTGTAAAGAAAAGGAGGGGCAAGTCAAAATAAATTTTTGTGGTAATCAATATTATGCCACAAATGTTGTCGATTGAGCTTAACTTGTATTGAACCCGGAATTGTCCTTTAAAAACGACAAAAAAAAAAAAAAAAAAACTTGTACAGATCAAATGTAAACTATAAACAAAACTAATAGAATAAACATTTTTTATCTGCATTATAAGAGTCAAAATCAGTATATTAAACTGTGTTACAAGCGTAATCAATCATCAGGCACTAGCCAAAGCACTGCTAAGTGACATAGCATATTCTCTATAAATAGACCATAACTGCTTTTATTTAATCAATACTAATACAACATAAACATTATGTAAAATTAAAATAGGTTATGGATGATATTTTCCTTTCAATTACATTTTCTACATTGTACTCGGCATAAAGTGTTTTGCTAAATGAACGATGCTGCACCTGTAATCACAGGTCAATTAGCACAGTTTGCACTTTTGCTAATCAACTTTCCTTGAGTTTTCACTCTCATAAACGCCAAAAAGAACTCCAACTACATTTCAACAGCACGTCTGCCGTAATATGTACATGAATTAAAGCAAATTACAAATTTTTTAACCAATGCTCTAATTACTCCCTCTCACGTCCATGCAGCCAGCCTGTGAATGATGATTGACTGGAGGCGGGACTCGAGCCTGTAGAGATGATCTGCCCACACGAGGTGAAAAAAGAATCAGTCATGCGTTTAAACTATGAATAAAAATCCTCCAAAAAGTGTTTATATTTTTAGCTTTAAAAAAAAGTATTAAAAAGGTAAACATCCAAAATATAAGCAAAATGGCGAAGCCTAAAGAAAGACAGTGGAGACAAGCAATTGGGGCGCCGCCTCGTGCCGCCCCAATCCACCTCACCCTCCGCAAGATGCCGCCCTGAGCGACTGCCCATGTTGCCCATGCCTGAATCCACCATTGTCTATTATTCGCTCAATACATTCTTACAAGGGATCCCAGCGTTACGAAAGAGTGGCTTTAACATGATCCCTGATCATTCAGACAGATCTCGAAGTGAGACAGTAGGTTGTCTTTCTTTAGCTAAAATTAGCCTGTTCTTACTAAAATGTGAAACACTGCCCCCAGTGGCCAAAGTGGTAAGTGCTGTTGGGTGTATATGTGAGCTCCATTTTCTGGATGAAATGTCCAAAGAGGGGCGCCAAAAGCGAGTTGTGAATGTCTTCAGCTGTATAAGCTGTAATACAGTAAAGATGAATGCATTTTTTATAAAATGTACCCCCCAAACCCAAACCTAACCATCAGTGGAGGGAGAAATACAACCTACGAATCATGCTCGTCATGAACTATGTGAACGTGATTATACCTCGTTTTCAATGTGAGAACTGAACTTGGGTCTCCCACACTGCAGACGCAAAGTGCTTGCGGTCACAAACAAATATGTGTGATAGGCAATATCTCTTGTCTGTGAGTTGGCATAATTTGGCCAATCCTAGGGTACTGGAACTCTCGGAAACAAAATGCCGACTTCCAGTGTAATCATGTAGGATTGTTTCTGTCTGAACTTACTTTTTTTTGTGGTGCATTTCAGCACAATTTTATGTGCATTGCAAAGAAGCTGTTATTGATGGATGAAGCAGTTACAAACTATATTGGATCTGACAAATACATTTGCAGATTGTATCTTAGCAGAGTTAAACATCCTGTTTCATTCTAAGGTTCAGAGAAAGTGAGGAAAATGGTTGTGAAAATTAGATTATGAAGAAATTTTGATGAAAAAAAAGGACAAAAAAATTACTGACATTAAAAGTAAACCTCAGGGAAGAAATTTGAATTGAAAAAAATATATGCCGATGACACATAACTGTCTGTCTCGACATCTGCAATCTTGTAGATGATCTCTGCATGGCTCTCTGATATCAAACATACTCATCACCTTAAACTTAATCTTGACAAAAATGAGTCGTGACCCTCACCAAATCTCTTTATCAGTTTATCAAACAGTTGTGGCCTCTAGGTGTTTAAAAATGCATGGTGTTTTTGCTGTGGATCATATTATGACTACCCAGTCACACTGCTTTATGCACTGCAATAAAAGGAAAATTTGTTACACACAACTCTCCTCCTCATGCAAGCTCTAGTGATTGCATAGCTGAACTAATAGTGTATCTTTATCCTACCAGCCAAACGTGTCAAGTTTACTCGCAAGAATGAAAAATCTTCAAAGAGGTCATGACATGAGGAATTAAATTTTCCTTAGTATTTTGAAATATAAGAGGTCATTGTACTATAAAAAATATACTGTATGTTTCAGAGCTCAAAACTTCATTCTCACTGCAAAAAGAGCATTTGTTGAATACAATCTGCTAAAACAACTCGTTCTCTACTTCCTCCACATTGTGATGTCACACTGTGGTAGACATTTGCCTCTGAATACCTCCACAACACCATAGCAACACCTACTTGACTTTATCCCTTTAGTAGCTCTGCCCAGTAGCTGTGACCATGTCAGTCAAAAGCAGAGAGCCAATCATAACAGTGGGCATTTATTGTCAAGTCTTAACCCTCTTGGGTCTAAAGGTATTTTGGGCCCTGGAGAAGTTTTGACATGCCTTGACATTTGTGCTTTTTTTCAGTTGCTTAAAAACATATACATAATGGCTAAAGTCTGATAACACTGTATTTAGCACAAACTGGGCTACAATAATATGTGAGCAACATGTATGTACAGGTTTGTATTTTTGAGAAAAAACATTTATGCATGCTTTTTGAAAAAAACAAAAATTTTAAGTCACTGAAATAAGGTCATATAACACATAATAAACATTTGTCCACAAGACTTTTGAGTGCTGGATCTTGTAGCCTATTGTTTTTGCTACAAAATGATGTGAAAACAATCCTGATCACTCATTCAAACAAAACAATACAGTAATTTAACTTTTGTAAGACAATTTTAGTGTTGAAAGGTCATATGCGAGGAGGCGTGAACGATCATGAATATGGATTGTAATTCACACCTGAGAGACAATGACCCCACCCCTGGGCCTATCAATGAGGAATGTGACAGAAAAGAATGAATATGAGGAAACTTAATGATCAAAATCAAGTTTTAAGTTAAAAGAAGTAATCTGACTATATATTTTCTTTACATAAATACTACATAATTTTAGATCTACACTACCCTTAAAAGAAGTCTCTTCTGCTCACCAAGAATGGATTTATTTGATCCAAAATACAGAAACAATATTGATGTTTTGAACTCTTTTTACAATTTAAAAGAACAGTTTTCTATTTAAATATATTGTAAAATAAAGTTTGTGATCAAAGATGAGTTTTACTCATATACCTGAACACATATTTGCAAGCACAAGCTTTGTTGATGATAATGAGGCATTATAAACACTAGATAAAATATAATCTAAACATTCATATTATTTTTATATCATATTACATATAATATTTATATCAAACAGCTTACAATTGAAATACCTGCTTTAGACGAAACAACATTTAAATGTAACTAAAACTTGCTTATTATGACATATTTCAAATCTCAATACTCTGAATCCTGGCTGGCAAGTCTGGAAACGTTCCCACTTGTAAAATATCTACATGGTTATATAAAATAGCATGTCAGCTAATGAAAACTAAATGGCTTACTTGTCTGAAATTGTATCCTCGGCTGGATCAAGTCTCTCTTCAAAGTTCCGCTCTTCTTCTGAGGAAAATGTTAACTCTTCCTTACAATCCTGAAGCTTTCTCACTTGTGTATCGTTGCAAATGCACAGAAGAATGAATGAAATGTGTTTACATTAAACCTCACAGTGGGGGGGCGTGTACATTTGCGTTGATCTTCTCAGCACATTAGCGTATGAATGGCGCGCTCTGCTGGTGGGTGGGATCACATTACAGATAATTAGATGAACCGGTAAAATTGCTATGTTTCATATAGACTGCATTGCAGGAGAATATTTGTTTTAAATTTGAACTGGTTTATTAAGTATTCGTGGAGTTTCAGTTCATTATTGTGACGTGTTTCTGAAATATGCTCGTGAACACAGAGACTGTGTCAGGAGTGCACCCTATTTATTTTCTTTATTTTACAAAAGCACAAGGTTTTGTTGTTATTGTGAGTGTACACAAATAAAAGTAGACCCTTTATAGTCTCTAATGATGTCTTACACTTATACCCAAAAATGACGGAGTATTTTAAGTTGTTTCTGCTGGAATGACGCGCCAGCGCGTCCGTCGACCCCAGAGGGTTAAAGGAGAAACAGCACAAAACCAAGCATTTCTGACAGAGGGTCAGAATGAGGGTAGAAAATAATCATGTTTTACAATTATATGACTGTTTGTGCAAAAAAAAACTTTACTAATATTATAAGTGAACCTCACGGAACATACTAAAATAATAAAATAAAAAAAGGCATGTCATGACCCCTTTAATATCTCAGATGTTTTGTTCCAATGCAACGAGATTACATGAAGAGCAAATTGATTTAGTCTCCTGATTTTTTGATTTCTTTGAGGAACACCTTTTTTTTTATTATTATTGTATATATTCATTTGCATAATTTTGCATTGTTTTATGACTGGTCTCATCACTGGCCTCATTACTGCCTACACAACCATGCAAGAAGGTCAAAACTTTTGAAGACCATTCAAACATTTTATCCAGGCACATTTTGCCGCATTAACAAATATCTTTGTCCCGGTTTGGGGGATTTCACAGAAGTGTTTGAGAGGGCTGCGATTCTGTGAAACTGTGAGCCTGTTATCAATTTCTGAACATTTCAATGTCCGCTCTGCTCACTAGAGGCAGTGAGGATTGCTAAGTCTCAGCAATTTTATCAATCATGCAGACCTATTGTTGTCTGCAGATTACAGCTGAGGTGGAGGTTTGATTGACAGAGTCTGGCCGAAGGTGGACCCAGGAGACTCAAGAGGAGGATTTACAGTGACTATTCTGGCTTGTATTTTCCTCACTATTCTCTCCTGACAGGGCGCAGGTCTATGGCAGAGTGAAGATATGTGAAATAGCCCTTTTATATAAAATTTAATGGAGTCACCCTTTTTTACTCTCTCTCACTACTGTATGTGTGCTTTTTGGCTGGAGAGGCGCCTGCCTCTATTGTTCCTAGTAAAGGTTAACAAGGGGATGTGACAGTCTGTGTATTATACTGTGTTTAAAGGTAATTGAAGAACCTACTACAGGGAACTGACCTTTTTCACCAACTGTGATGACGCATTTCCGCCTTATTTAGCAGCGAAATCTAGCTAGCTAACTTTTTTTTTTTTTTTTTTTAATATTGAGTGTTAGTTTATAACATTATTCTTTGTATTATATTACCATGGAATTGGTTTTAAAAACTGAATTACCACAGCTGTAAGCGGGTTTCTATTACAGCTGCTGAGTGAGTGACAGTTAATTTGGCATCTTCTCCCATCTGACTTAATACACTGCTCTCTATTTTTATTTATGTATTTTTTCTTCTGGAAAGTCATTCAAATGTAATAGTGTATTCTTTCTTTTGCTCTTGGAGCAAATGGGTAAGTGAAAATTATATTTGCTGTGATCTCCCATTCACTCCCATTCACTGCTGTCATAGTTTACCCAGCAGAAGTTTACTTCCGCGTTCCAAAACCCAAAAAATGACTTTTTAAAAAAAATAAAAAATTATGAATTCCTTGGATACTGTAGGCTTTCCACATGAAACTTAACATTTAAAAATGCATATTATTAAACGTTTTATTTAATTGGGGGTTCAAGACCCAGTACCACCAAGATGCCACTGTTGGGCTCTTGAGCAAGGTCCCTTAACCCTATCTGCTCCAGGGGCACCGTACCATGGCTGACCCTGCACTCTGACCCCAGCTTAGCTGGGATATGTGGAAACTAAGAAATTTCACTGTATATATGCAAAAAAAAAACTGTGTATAATGTGTGACCAAAATAAAGGATTCTTCTTCTTCTAATTGCATATTAATTTAAATGTCTTTGAAAAGATACAGTAATTCTAATATACAGTATACAACAGTGCTTGAATTTAAACAAGTCTTATGGGGTCCCCACCATTTTTATAGTCTCGCAATATACAATTTATACAAAATATACAATATATTTATTTGATCATAATATGCATAACTATATACTATTTATTAAAAACAGGCTAATATAAAATATTTATATTTTAGATACTGTTATTTTGAACTTTGTATTCATCAAAGAATCCTGACAAAAAATTGTGCACAACTTTTTTTCAACATTGATAATAATCAGAAATGTTTCTTGAGCATCAAATCAGCATATCAGAATGATTTCTGAAGGATCATGTGACACTGAAGACTGCAGTAATAATGCTGAAAATTCTGCTTTGATCACAGGAATAAATTACATTTTACTATTGTATTATTATTATTTTAAATTGTACGAATATTTCACAATATTACTGTTTTTATTGTATTTTGGATCAAATAATGCAGACTTGGTGAGCAGAAGAGACTTTTGAACAGTAGTGTACATCCAACAGAATATTTTTAGCATTATTTACCGATGTAATATAAGACTCCTAAAAACAACAGGATGATTGATGACACTTTGTGATAATTATGTTTGTTCCAAAATATTTTATTAAACGCATGAAACTAGTGTATTACATATTACAAATATAAATATGTTGGTGGCGATTTTTCAACGATTTCAGTGCAGTTGCATTGTTAAGCCAGTAGGTGGCGGCAAGCGACCGTTATGAGGGAGTCAGTCAGCAGAATAGTCAACCATTTCAGTCAAAAGGCTGCTTTATTCAGGAACAAACAATGCTATGGATATCAATGTGTCAATCATAGCTATTTCAAGAGTGAATCCCGCATTTATATGCCGATGTAATTCCCGAAACTTTGCTGCGTGTACGTAGCAATCGGGTCTCCTCTTAAGCAGCATGAAAAACAAGTTTTATACAAATTCTGAATGGATTAAATAAAGCATAGAATGCGCACAACGACCGTTCACTATATTATAATCACTAAAAAGCTGTCATTAATCGTCATCGTGATCTTTTGTACCCCTGTAGAACCAGACCTATTAATAATGAAGAGTGAGTAAGCCTAAATGTTTCCAGTTTATTAAAGGAATACAAAACCCCCGACATGGAGTGGATAGATATAGTAGAAAGATATGTATATATAGAGAGATCAATTTTCCCCTAAAAAAAAGTCAGTAAAGAGGCTTTCTCTTCCCGTCTGGAAGTGGAGGTTTATTCTACCTTTTTTTTTTTTTTTGCTAAAGTTAGCTTCACCGGAGCGGCGCCAAGCAAGCAGTCACGTCAACGATGTCATACGCTTCGCGGTCTTTCGATGTGGGCGGGGCGTTTACATTTTAAAGAGACATGACAACTAGCCTTTCAACAAACTTAATATAAATTATTGTAAATAATTAATATAACGTATCCACTGCATGAATTTTCTCACGTTTGTCATAATTATTTTTACTTAAAATACAAGTATCTTGGGGACTAAGTATTCTTATGGGGGGTCCCTAATGCCTTATGAGAGGGTCCTGGATCCATTAGTTTTGCCACCATATTAATTTATTTAATAATAAAACTAAAATAAAAATATAAATACAAACGTTTTTTAAATGGATGACTTTGACCAAATAATTAAGAAAAGCAGCAAATAAGTGCCCAACATAGATGGGAACTCCTTCAATACTGTTTAAAAATCATCCCAGGGAGACACCTCAAGAAGTTGGTTGAGAAAATGTCAAGAGTACATGTCTGTAAATTCTAGGCAATGGGTGACTACTTTAAAAATGCTAAAATATAACACAGTTTTGATTTATTTTGGGTTTTGTTATATATGTTCATTTTACATCCTTTACATCCTTGTCTACTTGTGGAAAGTTGGTGACCTTAATAGTCAATCATTGTCTTCTGGTTCTTAGATGGACTTGATCGATAGACAGGATTTCCTGTTTTTAGACAATTGATTTTGGAAGCTTTGCTGTGCCAAAGTTACTTTAAATCAGTTATTTTCAACCAGGGAGAAAACCTATCAAACAGAAATAGCAACTTAAATGTGTAAAGGGTTCAAGTCAAAAGGTTAAATTGTCTAAAAACTTGAAATCCTGTCTATCGATCAAGTCCATCTAAGAACCAGAAGACAATGATTGAGTATTAAGGTCACCAACTTTTCACAAGTAGACAAGGATGTAAAATGAACAACAGTGTTCATAGACACATTTTTCAAAAGTTAGGATACAATTAGTTCAGAGTTGAAGGAAGTGCTGTGGACTGAGTCATACTGTATTTGGCCCCAGCTGTGTACAGGCTTTCCACACAACATAATTACATCACTGATGTATATTTTGGTATTCGGTGTAAAAAGTATGCAAGACACTAGAGATGACATCTGAGCACCACAGTCGCTTTTGAAAATGCCATTATTAACATCGAATGGCTCATCCTATGAAACATGTCCTTATTTTGCCAGCAGCTAAACTAATCTGGAACAGCCTATTCATCATGACACCAGAGACAAAGGTAGGTTTCGAATCCAAAGCAAGCTCGATATTTAATTTTACATGGTGAATGTAATTACCTCTAAGAAATGATACCGTACCCTGGATTAAATCAGGGAGTTATTGAGAGTGCCTGTAATTTTAATTTTGTTAGGATGACATTACAGAAACCTTCTGTGAAATTATTGCATTATGGGATGAGAGAATACTGCCCCTTTGTGGCACACAGGAGGCATGTACGCAGAAGGATATGGGGAATATAATGAAAACATGTTTTTATTAAAGCAGTTTTATAAAGCAGTTTCCCCCCAAAATTCAAATGAATGCACTGCATCTAATGTTTAACTTCTGAGCTTTTTCATTTCCATTATTTTCAACAGTAAGATAATATTTTTATTACTGTAGAATAAAGTCTTTTACAGTATTACAGTAAAAATACAATTAACATTTTTACTAGTCATATTTTTTACTCCAGTATTTCGTAAAAAAAAAGTCAATTTATGCTTAGCTATATTATGAAGTCTTGGCTACAAAAAAGCTATTGAACATTTACATAATTTTTGCCCAGGAAAAAAAAAGATACAGTTCATTGAACAAGTCAACCTTATCGTGACAACGTGACCCAATAGCAGCACGTTGACACATTGGAACAAAATTTTACGTTTGGAGGATTGGATTCACAAAATATATTCAAATGAATAGGATTTTGAACTATGTAGGTGTTCTTAAATCAAACCATTGAATCCTAATGGAATATGAGCCAAAACACACCAAAAAAACCCCCCACAAAATTATTTTTACATGATTTACAGTTAAAATTCATGACAAACTTCCATCAAGCTGAATTGAGAAACCTTTAATAAAATAAAATAAACTCCAAATATTTTAAGATTTCTTAATTTAATTTGAAGAAATCTTAAATGAAAAAAAGGCGGTGGCAATAACAATTTTAAATGTACTGTAATGGTAGGGCTGTGGAAACCATTAGACTTTCTATTCTTTTCTCTCCCTTTTTCTTTTTTGTCAGCAGGTACATTTATGTAATTTTAACAACCTCCTCTTGTGACAACTAGCCTCAATCTCAGGGATAGTTTACCCAAAAATGAAAAGTCTCATTTCCTCACCATTATGCCTTCCCAGATGTGTGACTTTCTTTCATTTTCAGAACTCAAATGAAGATTTTTAGAAGAATATTTCAGCTCTTTTGGTCCATACAATATAAGTGAATGGGGACTAGAACTTTGAAGCTCCAAAAGCACATAAAGACAGCATAAAAGTAACCCATATGACTCCAGTGGTTTAATTCAGGTCTTCTGAAGTGATTTGGTAAGTGTGGATGAGAAACAGATCAATATGAAAGTCCTTTTTTACTATAAATTCTCCTCCCAGCCCAATAGTGGGCGATATATATGAAGAATGTGAATCGGCAAAAATTAAATAAGAATTAGGAAGTGGAGATTAATAGTAAAAAAAAAAAAAAAAAAAGACTTAAATACTGAACTATTTCTCACCCACACCGATCATATCACTTCTAAAGACATGGAGCCACTAGAGTCTTATGGATTACTTTAACGCTGCCTTTGTGCTTTTGGAGCATCAAAGTTTTGGTGAACATTCACTTGCATTGTATGGACCGGAGACATTCTTCTAAAAATCTTAATTTGTGTTCAGCAGAAGGTCAGTCATACACATCTGGGATGGAATAAGGTTGAGGAAAGTGGAACTATGCAGATGTGGTCTTCTGCTGTTGTAGCACATCCACCTCTAGGCTGTGCATTCTGATATGATTTTCTTCTCACCACAATTGTACAGAGTGGTTATCTGAGTTACTGTAGACTTTGTCAGTTTGAATCAGTCTGGCCATTCTCTGTTGACCTCTCATCAACAAGACATTTCCATCCACAGAACTGGATGTTTTTTGTTTTTGGCATTCTGCGTAAATTCTAGAGACTGTTGTGTGTGAAAATCCCAGAAGATCAGCAGTTACAGAAATACTCATATATATATATATGCATAACTATATGATGCATTCATTATTAACAAAAACACATTCTCTCTTGTGGATTTTACGTACTTTTAATTACACATTAAATAAGAGTGGTGAGATTGAGGAAAAACAGGTTTGGGTTGTTTTAATAAAACTGTGCTGATCTGGGAACAGCTTTCCTCATCATATTAATCATATTCCCCAGATCTTGAAGAGGCAAAAGATGATCACAGATCAGCTGAGACATTTACACATGACCCATAATTTCTATTAAGTGTCATTAAAAAAAGCAGCACAATTTACAAAATATTAATCTTATCACAACTGAACAAGGGTTGTTAAAACAAGGTCCATATATATATAATATATATATATATAATATACACATATATATATATATATAAAATAGGGCTGTCGATTTAACGCGTTAATTAATGGCACTGGCCCAGAACATAAGGAAGATTCCTGAGAAATGTAAGCTTGCAGTACCACCTGTTTACTCCAGAGGGCAGTAAGTGAAATTTCAGCTGTATGAGCAACGTGCAGTTTATACAGTGAAGAAAACACTTCAGTAGGCAGAACAACGCAAACATACGTTACATTCTTGCGTTCAAAACACTTGGAAGGAGCGCAAATGCGAACTAAGGGATCTCAAGATGTGTTTAAAGATGGAGTATTAAACTATATTTAACTTGAAACAGTGAACTAAACATTTTATGTTTATAATGCAACACACCCGAGACGCTACACAAGCATGTCTGACACAGCTGTACATTGACGGGCAACTGATTGATAAATTCACTTGTGTAATGGATTGCTGTGAACTGCATGCCAATGATTGACTTATTATCAATAATATGGTAGTAAACAATACATTGTATTCGAAAGCTGCTTTTTTATTATCAATGATTAACTCTTCTGCTACAGGAATGTAGTGCATTTTAATTATCTGAATATATATATATATATATATATATATATATATATATATATATATATATATATATATATATATAATTTTTTAATATTTAAATATAACTATGTATAATTATATTGATATAAATATGTATAATCATTATATATTGAGTTATTGTTATATGAGGGGCTTTCTCAGCAAATATTTGTATATGTGATTAATTAATCGGGACACCATGTAATTGATTAGATGAAAAATGTTAATCAATTGACAGCCCTAATATGTATGTATGTATATATATATATATGAACCATTTTATCAACATTTGCTACTGGCAAACAAACAGAGAGAGAACATTTCAGAAACAATTGAAAAGTATCTAATAACCTTGAGTAACAGGCTGTTCTTAATTGTTTTAAATGGAACAGAAATCACTTAAAATAATTTTACCTTTCCAAAAGTGGACAAGCTGATTTAATTCATTTTAGAATTCACCTTTTAATTCAGAATTAGTCATACAGTCAAATTGTGTTACAGGATCAGTACTTAGAAAAGAAAAAGTAGTAGGGGTTAAGGACGCATGGTAAAAATGTTTGCCAACAGTTTTAAAGCAACATTTTTCTTTTATGCAATCTCTCTTATAAATGACATTATCTCATGTCATCATATGTATCACCACATCACTCTCTTTGGTTTGAGAGATGCCTGACAATGTGCCCTCCAGAATTAAGCTAGAAATCCACATTTTACCCAAATAAACTAGCACAACTGCCTCTTGGGAACCTATCTGAGAACAAATGCACAATTTATGCTTTCCTTGGAAAGCATGACTATAATTGGGCCTTAAAAAAAAAGCTAAACTAATGTCTTTATGGCAGCAAAAGCAAACAAGGCATTTGTTTTGTTTCCTTTATACATACATTTGAATCACAATAACTCAAAACTAGTGGCAGGTTTTATTCACCAATCAATTTACAAAAAAAAAAAAAAAACATTTCAAAATGTAATTAATCAGACTTCTAAGGCGCTGTTTGGCTGGGCACGAGGGTAAATCTTCAAACATAAAATCCGCCTCTCAATGCAAAAGTGAGCACTAGGAAGCTTTCACTAGTGTAGATCCACCAAGAAAAGAATGTTCTGCCATATTTTTACAAGGCTTTCTGGAATACTTGGTTCTGATTGGTCAATTGTTCCAATATATCCAAAATATTCTGCAGCTAAATATTTCCTATAATATCTGCCAAACTGAATAATTGACTGTCGTCCCATGCACTTTTGTCCCTTTTTCCAAATTTTTGGTGAACTACACCTTTAACACAATCCTGTCCACCGGCATAAAATGGTTCATTTAGATTTTGGATTGGACTTTAAACCAGCAGAGCTGAATGTATTAAACCAAAACAATTACAAATAGCTGTAGAAACAAGATAGCACCCGTCTGTTTCAAATGCTCTCTACACTTGTAACAGTTGCTATTATACAATATTTAAACATTGTTTTACCATTCCCTGAAAGTTTAAAGAACAGAACACGGCATGCAAACAGGGAAACAAAGATTAACGGTTAAGATATCAACAAATATACATTACAATGGCTTGAGGGATTGAATTAATCTTGACTACAATGGACGTTCACATGCAGCTCATTTTTGAAAGTGACATCCCAAGGCAGGGTCATACACAGTGGTGAATGTATCAAAAATGTACCCCTGAAAGTGTTGGTCCTAAATAAAAGTTTCCTCATTTTCAGTTCCCTGTAAAGTCGTGACAAACATGCTTATTTCATATCTTAACATCTACATGACTAGTTTCACAGAATGGTTTTCTCAAAGCACACTTGTTTTCAAGTCCACATCATTCTTCAAAAATAGATCTACAACTTAACCCAACTTGCAAAGCAAATCCAGTTTTAAAACCCCACCCTAAAAAAAAATAAGTCAAAGAAGGTGTTTAGGGACCAACACTTTGGGGCAACTGGCACCAAACAAGAAATAAAGCTCATTTCTTTTAAGAAAGCAAGTAAATAGGGATTAATTCTGTATTCTTAAGAGGCTAATAATTTAGTGTAATGTACAAAATGCAGTTGTGGAACTTCGAGTCTATAATGACAGGGAGGGCTTATTCACATTAGTACGCATTTTGTCTTGGATTTCTTTTTCTTCTTCTTGCCTTCCTTGCTCATCTTCTCCTTGTGTTTCCTGATTTCTCGGACTAATGTATAAAATGCGTCGTCCACACCCTTAAACAAATAAAAAGGTAAATAACTTTAGATATTTATTTAAACATCGAATACTAGAACAGAATAAAATCTCAAGGTTGCAAGTTTTACACTGATACAACCAGCTTTAGACAATCACAAAACTGGTCTTAGATCAGTGTTAAAAGGGTCATGCTCACCAAACCCACCCAAAAGATTCCAGGTAATATTTGGAAAAGGGCAAAAAGAAATGCCGGTCATATTTCACCCCAAAAATCAAAAGAAAATACAGGATTATATTAACCAAGAAGAAAATGATGCTATTTTAGTACCATTAAAAGGACCGCTCTTCCAAACATGAAAAATCTGTGATCATTCTTTTCCTTTTTTTACATATTCTCCCCTACATTTCCATTACTGCATTGCGCATGCGCGCGCATATTATATATATACATACATACACACACATACTGCAACACAACCTCATTCTGATTCACAGCAAGACAAAATTAAAAATCTGTTTACTGTAGCAAAAAAGAGAATCTCATTCTGATTACTGCAATGTGGAAAAAAACAAATCTTAATGGTTCTGAAAAATAGGCTTCACTTCTCTTTATTTTCTGCAAAATGCAATTTGCTTTTATATGTTTTTTTGGATGAAATATGACCTGGGCATGCCTTATCAGTTTGTGACAGATTTACCCAAGAACAGGCCAAAACATGTGGCAGATGTCATACTCCACACCTGGGCTGCAGATGGGCAGCCCTGCTCAAACTTACCCCTTCACATCAAAACACATTTTTTAAACTTGATGCATCGTGGCGTCTTTTCTTCTTTACTGATTTTTCTCAGCCGGTATTGCCTGATCTCCCGTACCAGAGTATAAAAGGCATCTTCCACTCTCTGCAGTGCAAAACACAACTCCCTTCAGTGTAAAAGAACACATAGCGGTCACAACCGAGAAAGGAAAACAGTCTGAATTGGATTTGGGGGATCCAGTGAAACCTATAACAGTTTCCACAGAGCTGGCAAAATTAATATGGTTTCTTAATTTCTGGGAAATGAGGGAATATTACGAAATCTGGCAAAATTAAGCTTTTAAAATCAACTCTTTCCACAAACAAGACAGTTTACTTAAATTGCATAAAATGTTCCCCCAAGATAAATCTATTCATTACTACATTATAGAAGACTATGAGAAACACAAACCCACAAAAAAATAAGTAAATAAAAGAATTAGAGTGAATCTGTTATTAGAGACCCCATAGACAATTAATCTGAAATCACTGTAATGCAATTAATGCCACAACACAGAACTAATGCAGCTTGCAGCCAGAGGAAGAATTGTGGATATTAATGGCAGTGTTTTGGCAGCGGCGGGTAGTGCATGTTACCAAAGATCATGGCTCAGAACAGAGAGAAAAGAAATCAAATCAGTAATTTGTCAATTGTATCCCAGCACCTGATAAGGAGTTGTGATTCAGCACTGCAGAGGGAGATACAGTATCTGCCCTGATAGTTAAACATGACAGATTTCCAGACAGAGTGATTTGATACCTCAAATGGATTTATAGTGATTTGATCCCTTGATCAATCCATTTAAATTGTATTCTTGGCTCATAAAAGATTCATTTATCTCAAGGTCAAATTTTATAATGAATGCACGAGACAGACCAGGCGTAAACCCAGAGCAGTTGTGTTGTGTGATGCACCTGATTGATTATTCATTAAGCTCATTAAAATACAAAACTTAACTCATGAATAAACCCAGTGTAGAGCAAGTACATTTTACTGAAAGCATATTGTGTTGCATTTAAAAGTACATGTACCAATGAAAACAAAAGTCCAGCAACATTTATTAAACAAGTAAAATGGGTCAAATGTAATTTCATGTTATCTTCTATCAACCTTTGTCCATTAATTAAAAAAAAACACCATCTTTAAAAATCAAAATTTTTTGATCATAACACACATGCATCCAAAGCATGATCATGTTTTTCCGTACCTGTCTTGTCTTTGCTGAGGTCTCTATAAATGGAATGCCATAGCTACGTGCTAAATCCTGAGCCTGCTTGGTGTCCACAGTGCGGGACGGAAGATCACACTTATTCCCCACCAGGACCATGGGGACGTCCTCAGAGTCCTTTACTCTCTTTATCTGCTCTCTATGAAAGCACATAAACATTACATTATAGACTACAAAGCAATATGAATGTTTTAATACAAAACAGACCTGACCTGCCACCAAAGTATTCGGTTTGTAACCCTCCCTCACCTGTAGTGGTGAATGTCCTCAAAGGACTTGGTGTTATTGATGGCAAAGACACAGAGGAAGCCCTCCCCTGTCCTCATGTACTGGTCCCTCATGGCGCTGTACTCTTCCTGACCTGCAGTGTCCAAGATGTCCAGTAGACATGTCTCCCCGTCAATAACCACCTGCTTCCTGTACGAGTCCTGTGCAGAAGAGCATTAGAAATATAACACTATACAAAGCCACCAAGGTAAAAGTTTACTTAAAGGTCAACTTTTAAAAATAATCTGTAACACGTGAAGATGCCATGCCAGAAAAGTGAAAGGCAGATTGTAAGACGCAAGGACATTCTGTCTGGAATCTACCTACTTTTAAACCAGAAAAACCAGATCACACTGTTGAATCTTTAACACTACATTTTCTGCATAGTCACATGTGGGTGCGTTTCAAAGCTTTGCCTGTTGAAAGGCCACATGTAGCAGCTCTCCCTTTTTCTTTCACTCTCAGAACACATGCCTCACCTCTATAGTTGGGTCATATTCATCCACAAAGTGGTTCTGGATGAGTTGTATGGTGAGAGCACTCTTGCCGACGCCTCCAGCTCCAACAACCACAAGCTTATATTCTGTCATTTTTCACCTGTAGAAGAAAAAATAAATAAAAAGTTACAACATTAGGCCATTGATAAACCCTTCTCGGGTTTGAACATACAACCACTAAGTTACTGACCAATATCGTTAACAACTGAGCCACTTAACTCTACAAGCATATTCATTTTTAAATGTTTAACCTAAAGCCTGAAGTATACTTTGTTTTGATGTGAACTTAGAGCATCTGTGTACAGTTTATTCAGAGCCTTACAAATTATACTTCATTAAACTGTGCGCACACACAGGCGTTTGGTTCATGCGCTCGACGACTGGACTATTTCTCTTTTAGTCCCATAAACATGTCTTTATATTTCCTCAGACTCAATTATACATATGCAGGTATTTTGAAAGTTGCGTCACGAGTCCTGTACGAGCGTCCACTTCAGACCGAAGTACACTTTTGGCTTTATTCCCATGTGATTGTTGCAACGCCAGGACTACTGGTCTGACCCAACATAAAAGATTTTAAATATCACTACAAAAGGCATTATATGATCGTCTAATTCTACAACAGCATATTTTGTTACTGTAACATCAAAACCGGATAATCAATATGGGGTTCTAACAAATTCTGTACTATGATAGAAAACAAAAATTTGGCACTTTTTTAAAGTTATAATTTCTATACTCTATAGCTTTGCCATAGCTTTTTCTGCAGTTCAGCAGAACTACAATCAGGTGGGGCAATGTCAAAAAAAACTGTTTTGTGGCACAGCACATTGTGGTTGTTTTTTTACAAATGTAATACACGTCACATTATTTGATCTGTACATACATTCTATACATTCACTGTGAGTGAAAACACTGGAGAGCGGACATTTAAAACATTCTTATGTTATGAATCATGGTACACTACCATGTTCAGGAAAAAGGTGGATAACTGAATGAAATGCTTCATCGAAACAAAAGATTCCGATAGGCCTTTAAGAGAGAGAGAGAGAGATATATATATATAATCTCATTATATACAGCTGTATAAAAATGTACCACATACAAATGAACAAAACCGATACAAAATATCACCATTAAATGAATGCATATTACACACTAACTGCATCATGTCTTTTTTGTCACTGTAACATATGGAAACGAACCATTAAAAATGGCACCGATTCAAGAGATGTACTAAGGTAGGAAAGTTATATACAGTGTATATATAATTTGCTCTGATGTTACTTTGATGAAAAGTTATAGAAAAAAAAGATATGACACTGTCAATGAAACCGATTAATCGAAACAGAACCCATTTCAATAGACTGTCAGAATACCATTTTTTAAGTTACATATACAGTATATTATTACTCTATAACTTCCCTATATTACGTTATTTTTTCATTATTACAATGGTTAATCGAACAGAATTGATTCCACAAATGATAACTACGGCAGAATACCATAATTTGTGACTTTCTAGGTTACACTATTATACACAACTTTATACCTTTTCCTCATGCAGTTTACAAATGAGATTGTAGCTATAGCACAAACAATAAAGAATATAACTAATAAGGCTTTATATCTTCCTCTAACTGAACCATAGCTCATTTTGTTACTATTGTAAATTGATAGTGAATTATAGATTACGGTAGAGAACCAAGATTGTGTACCTTTTTAAGTTATTCAGCACATATTACATACACTTCTATGGGCCTAACTTTTCATTACTGAAAATGAAACCAAATCTATTTAAATAGACAATGTCAGAATACCATGATTTTTATATATTAAATAGTCTAAATTAAAACATCACCTCATTCCATTACAGTAACTTTGACAATTAACTGAAATAGAATTGATTGCACAGACAATAGACTATGCAGGATAACACAATTTGTGAATGTTCAGGTTATATACACCAATATACATGGCTGTATAAATTTACAACATGCAGTTTACAAATGAGACTGTAGCTATAACATAACCAAAACAATACAGAATATAACTATATTAAGGCACTATATGCGCCTCTAACTGTACCATAGATTCTTGTGTTACAATATTATAAAATACCAAAACCAAATAATCGAAACGAAACTGATTCATCAAATAATATAATACGGTAATTCTACACCCTTTGAAGTTATATACAATATTATACTCAATTACTCTGTCAGCTTTACTACAACTTAATTAGTGTTAATTAAATTCAATAGACTGCCAGTAACCCGTGCACTTTTATACCATGTAAAAGTTTCATCATTAAAATACTTCAGCTTATTCCGTTACAATGTTTTTTCCCCCATTACTGTAACTTTACTGTAACGATTAATCGAACCGATTAAAAAATTAATTCCACAGATGATCGACTATATAGCAGAATAACACAATTTGAGACTTTAAGTTAGAAGTCATTACATAAAGCTGTATGACGTCACCACACGCAGTTTACAAACGACATTTGCAGTTTACAAAGTAGCTAAACAAAAATCGCATTAATTTATTTAAAGTCAATCGATTGAACAGAACAGACAGCACACAAGCACGATTCGACACCCTTTATTCAAAGGTTCCCTTCGTCTTAAAACACAAGCGTTTGAGGGTAAAATCTATGTACGAAATGAAAATAAATAGATTAATTTTAGTGTTATACAGAAACTCGAGCTCTATTCTGATGCAGGGCCTGAATTTACATGGGCGTGCTATGACAAGTAATGCACTGACATTTAAACAAACAACAGTTCACGTTGAATCGCTTATAAGCTTCGTCCTTTATATAAACGTTTATAATGATCCGTATATTGTATAAGCACTTTTCCATTTTTACCTTTTGTGGTTGCAATCAGTTCCGCGTCTGTAATAAGCCTCAAGCGTTTATCATGACCTTGCTATTATGCACATTTAAATATAACGCAATAAGCACTTGTAGCCGTTGACAGTCGCAACAAAATGGTGCAAATGATTTATTCGGACGGGAAAAAAACAATATCACACGGAGTAAACATATATTCTTCTGCTCTTGGCCTCCGCGCGGAGGCTGTTCTTTACATAAATATGGGCGGATACACGGCTGCGTGCAGCTATATGATCACTTACCCCAAAATTTAAACGATTTTCAGCTCTTTAAGAGTATTTTCAGTAGTTGGATGAGGTTAAAAGGATTAGTGATGCGGAGTCAAGCAGCCTCTTTCGAGCATCAGCATGCATCTTGCATTATTAGAGTTGAAACATCTGTAGAAACAAACAATCAATCCAGATTGGCGTCCTTCAATGAGACGTACAGCGCGGCGGGCTTGATCAATAGCTATAGTTTATCAATAATGAACGCAGCTAATTCCAGTCTCAATATGGTTATGAAACGCAAATATAAATGCAGTTTAACTGTAGTGTGTTTGAACACGTCAATGTGCTACGACATATTCAACACTAAACAATGACCGGCGCTTGACAAGCGCTACGGGCAGTTTTGGTACTGACTGGCTGGCGTTTAAATAGGCCCTAAATATAACCGGAACGTGCACGTGCGTACGTCGTCACGTATGTGGATTCTTATTGGAAGCTTCTCACGTCAATCTCCTTGGGGCGTTTGCATACCGTGTGCAAGTAGCCAATCGCCTACAATTATCGACAGACTATACAAATCACTTGCCCTAGATCTTTTATGTTTCGTCCAATGATTCACATTCCATATTTAAAGAATCCTAAAAACATTGGGGCGTATTACGTGTGTAACCTGAAGCTATAAATATTTTGCTATGATGAGTAAGATACATTTGTTTCCATATATTCATGCTTGATGTTCACTCCCACAAACAACAAGGTCTCTAATTTTGTATAACAAAAGTTATGCAACTATCACACAACACCATTTACACAGCTGGTGGAAAAACAACCTTTTATTAGACATAAAACATATTTTTTCTATTAACAATTAACTTGGGATTATTTTAAAGGTGCAATTAGTCATTTGTTTCCTCATTTAAAAAGTTTCACTTCTAAAGAAATAAGTTATAATAAGTAAAAAAATATAAGTGACGTTATAAAAGCAGTTTTATTCTACAAGGAGAGGGTCTCCTCATTGGGGGCTGCCATGTTGGGATCACATGGCCAGTCGAATGTTACTTGCTTAATCTAGAGACTATTTAGCAGAGATGGGCCACTTCTATTAAAATGAATGAGAGAAATTGAAACACTCGAAGGTCAAAAGTCCCAACAGGTAAAAGAGCAAATCACCTTTTAGATCCAGAAATCACTTGTCAGTCAATTCGAGAACGCACATGCACATTAGCTATACAAGCAGGGGAAATTACGTTTTTTTTAGCGTGATCTGAGGCAGAGAAGCACAATTTATGATACAGTTTTGTCAGATATTACTGCTGATCTGAAATATATTTTTGATTGTAATCTTGACCAAGGATGTAACCACATATTCAGGATTGTGTTATTCTGCTATATAGTCGATCGTCTGTGAAATCGATTCAGTTTAATCGGGTTTGATTAATCGTTGAAGTTATAGTATTGGAAAAAAAATAGTAACAGAATGAGCTGAAGTTTTAGAGTATTAAATGATGAATGTAACTTTTTAAAAACATGGCATATAAATTGACACTATTATAAATATTTTTGGAGATTTTGGTCTTTCCCCACTGAAGTAGAGAGCACTTTTTACATTTATGCCCTTTATTTGTATAGAAAATAGCTGCCCAGGAGCATACCAAAGATGGCTGTCAAGTGACCTGACTTGCTAAATTACTTTGCTTAATCTCAGTAATCACCCTATTATTGGACACTTTTACTCATGGAATAAATTAATTATGGCTAATTGTTGATAGTTAATTTTTTCAATGGCATTGGTAACTTAAAACTATTGCATTTGAATGATGTTACATCCACACCTCTCGTGTAAATCCAAGACGACATAAACACAATTTTTTTTTTAAGTGAGATTAAAGCTTTAGGTAAAGTAAATGTAATACACTAAAAGGCACCATATTCATGTTTGAGACTGTTTGTAGCAATTTTTTCAAGCATTTTGAGATCAAAGTTTCTATAAAGTGTTATCCAGATCTGAGCAGGCTTTAGGTTTTATTGGTTTATTTGTTTAGGTATAGACTTACAGAGCGGAGATATTCTTCAAAAAAATCCAAGAATTTGAATATCTGTTCTCATCCAAATCGATTTATTTTGGGTGAACTGTCCCTTTAAATATTTTTTGTGAAGATTTTGTGTGTATGTGTACAATGAGGCTCAATAGTCTGAATATGCTTCTATTCTGTATTTTCTAATTTAACTTTTTTTATTATTTATAAATTCATTATAAGCATAACAATTTGAATGAGAAGTTGAATTGAACTAATAACATGAATTTTAGAATTTCTTTAAGTATAGTGTCTTCCTTTTTCTTGGTAATCCGTGACTTTACAGAAACAATTAGCTAGAAATAGTGCAGACTCTTCAATATTTCATTTTCATTTTACATTATAGCTTTGCTTTGTTGAAAAAATTAGAAAATCCTAAAACTGTCTAATTATTTCTGAGTTTAGACAGATAGACAGATAGACAGACAGACAGACAGACAGACAGACAGACAGACAGACAGATAGATAGATAGATAGATAGATAGATAGATAGATAGATAGATAGATAGATAGATAGATAGATAGATAGATAGATAGATAGATAATACACTTCCGTAAAAAACATTTTTCACAATGTTAGCAGACATTTCAGGTGATTAAAGCTGCCAAATAATCACAGAACTTCAGAACTGAACAGAACTTCAACTAGAAGGTAATGATGTTATTTTTTATTTTTTTAATCCCATTTTCTCCCAATTTGGAATGCCCAATTCCTACTATTTAGTAGGTCCTTGTGGTGGCGTGATTTCTCACCTCAATCCAGGTGGCGGAGGACAAGTCTCAGTTGCCTCCGCTTCTGAGACCGTCAATCCGTGCATCTTATCACGTGGATTTTTGAGCATGACACCGCGGAGACTCACAGCATTTGGAGACTCATGCTACATGCTAGATCTTTTATGTTTCGTCCAATGATTCACATTCCATATTTAAAGAATCCTAAAAACATTGGGGCGTATTACGTGTGTAACCTGAAGCTATAAATATTTTGCTATGATGAGTAAGATACATTTGTTTCCATATATTCATGCTTGATGTTCACTCCCACAAACAACAAGGTCTCTAATTTTGTATAACAAAAGTTATGCAACTATCACACAACACCATTTACACAGCTGGTGGAAAAACAACCTTTTATTAGACATAAAACATATTTTTTCTATTAACAATTAACTTGGGATTATTTTAAAGGTGCAATTAGTCATTTGTTTCCTCATTTAAAAAGTTTCACTTCTAAAGAAATAAGTTATAATAAGTAAAAAAATATAAGTGACGTTATAAAAGTAGTTTTATTCTACAAGGAGAGGGTCTCCTCATTGGGGGCTGCCATGTTGGGATCACATGGCCAGTCGAATGTTACTTGCTTAATCTAGAGACTATTTAGCAGAGATGGGCCACTTCTATTAAAATGAATGAGAGAAATTGAAACACTCGAAGGTCAAAAGTCCCAACAGGTAAAAGAGCAAATCACCTTTTAGATCCAGAAATCACTTGTCAGTCAATTCGAGAACGCACATGCACATTAGCTATACAAGCAGGGGAAATTACGTTTTTTTTAGCGTGATCTGAGGCAGAGAAGCACAATTTATGATACAGTTTTGTCAGATATTACTGCTGATCTGAAATATATTTTTGATTGTAATCTTGACCAAGGATGTAACCACATATTCAGGATTGTGTTATTCTGCTATATAGTCGATCGTCTGTGAAATCGATTCAGTTTAATCGGGTTTGATTAATCGTTGAAGTTATAGTATTGGAAAAAAAATAGTAACAGAATGAGCTGAAGTTTTAGAGTATTAAATGATGAATGTAACTTTTTAAAAACATGGCATATAAATTGACACTATTATAAATATTTTTGGAGATTTTGGTCTTTCCCCATTCAAGTAGAGAGCACTTTTTACATTTATGCCCTTTATTTGTATAGAAAATAGCTGCCCAGGAGCATACCAAAGATGGCCGTCAAGTGACCTGACTTGCTAAAAATACTTTGCTTAATCTCAGTAATCACCCTATTATTGGACACTTTTACTCATGGAATAAATTAATTATGGCTAATTGTTGATAGTTAATTTTTTCAATGGCATTGGTAACTTAAAACTATTGCATTTGAATGATGTTACATCCACACCTCTCGTGTAAATCCAAGACGACATAAACACAAATTTTTTTTTTAAGTGAGATTAAAGCTTTAGGTAAAGTAAATGTAATACACTAAAAGGCACCATATTCATGTTTGAGACTGTTTGTAGCAATTTTTTCAAGCATTTTGAGATCAAAGTTTCTATAAAGTGTTATCCAGATCTGAGCAGGCTTTAGGTTTTATTGGTTTATTTGTTTAGGTATAGACTTACAGAGCGGAGATATTCTTCGAAAAAATCCAAGAATTTGAATATCTGTTCTCATCCAAATCGATTTATTTTAGGTGAACTGTCCCTTTAAATATTTTTTGTGAAGATTTTGTGTGTATCTGTACAATGAGGCTCAATAGTCTGAATATGCTTCTATTCTGTATTTTCTAATTTAACTTTTTTATTATTTATAAATTCATTATAAGCATAACAATTTGAATGAGAAGTTGAATTGAACTAATAACATGAATTTTAGAATTTCTTTAAGTATAGTGTCTTCCTTTTTCTTAGTAATCCGTGACTTTACAGAAACAATTAGCTAGAAATAGTGCAGACTCTTCAATATTTCATTTTCATTTTACATTATAGCTTTGCTTTGTTGAAAAAATTAGAAAATCCTAAAACTGTCTAATTATTTCTGAGTTTAGACAGATAGACAGATAGACAGACAGACAGACAGACAGACAGATAGATAGACAGACAGACAGACAGATAGATAGATAGATAGATAGATAGATAGACAGACAGACAGACAGACAGACAGACAGATAGATAGATAGATAGATAGATAGATAGATAGATAGATAGATAGATAGATAGATAGATAGATAGATAGATAGATAATACACTTCCGTGACAGACAGACAGACAGACAGATAGACAGATAGATAGATAGATAGATAGATAGATAGATAGATAGATAGATAGATAGATAGATAGATAGATAATACACTTCCGTAAAAAACATTTTTCACAATGTTAGCAGACATTTCAGGTGATTAAAGCTGCCAAATAATCACAGAACTTCAGAACTGAACAGAACTTCAACTAGAAGGTAATGATGTTATTTTTTATTTTTTTAATCCCATTTTCTCCCAATTTGGAATGCCCAATTCCTACTATTTAGTAGGTCCTTGTGGTGGCGTGATTTCTCACCTCAATCCAGGTGGCGGAGGACAAGTCTCAGTTGCCTCCGCTTCTGAGACCGTCAATCCGTGCATCTTATCACGTGGATTTTTGAGCATGACACCGCGGAGACTCACAGCATTTGGAGACTCATGCTACACTCCGCGATCTACACACAACTTACCATACGCCCCAATGAGAGCGAGAACCACTAATCGTGACCACAAGGAGGTTACCCCATGTGACTCTACCCTCCTTAGCAACTGGGCCAATTTGTCTTCTCCAATTTGGGTTTGGTCCGGTTGCCATTGCAACTCCACTGCTAACAGTACAATATAAAAACAGGTTTTTTGTATTTAGCATCTTTCTAAAGGTGAAGGAACATTTACACACAAAATGATTCAGTATATTTTTAATAAAAGTCGATTATTTGTTGTGAGGTAATAAGTGTTTTACCTCAGAAAAACATGCTCTCCTGTCAGAAGCAGAAGTAAAAAAGTGCCTCAGAAATAGGCTATGCGTTGTCCTGTTAATCTGCTCAGAGATGAGATTCTGTCAGGCTTTATGCTAATATAGAAATATTCTAGTGTTATTTTCATAACTTAGGACATTTTTATATTGTGTTGTGAAATAAAAAGTGTCTTACCTCCAAGGGCATTCCAGGGGTTGGTGGGGAGAGTACCCCCACAATAATCAAAACAAGCAAGTGCAACCCCCCTAATATTTATACCATGAACAATGGAAATATTTAAATGCTTCACGCTGCAACCCTTGCTTACCTCCTGTCAGACGCATTTCTGTTGAGCGCTCGCTATACATGAATGAACATTTCCCGCTGCCAGTTGTGTGATGCACAAGAGGTCTTAATAATAAATAAACAATAATAAACCACAGGGTTTAGAATAGCCCACAGTAAAAAATGGACCCTGTTTTGGAGTATCTCTCTACTTATGGCTGTCTACTATCTTATGTATGAGGACAAATGTAAACTGCAGAGGAGATGTATCTGTTATGAAAGGGCTATACCACTTGCCCGAGCATTTGAACATGTAATATGTTCTGATTGACAACCTGCTTCAAAATATATCCCGAGGACATGCTATCTAGGGTCACGTGATTATAAATGGTAAAATTACTTCCTCGAAGTGACTATACCCTTTGCTAAAGGCCGTATAGAAGGGCCCTTCATGGAGGGTTTGAGTTTCTCACTTTCATTTGGAACAACCCTTCCTGCAGTGCCCTTCAAGGGCACAAAAATTCAGTTTGGAATTCGCCCCAGGCGCGGAATGGCCATTGGGAGAACCGGGGCCTTTCCCGGTTCATACTGCCATTGACACACAGCAACAAAACAACCTCATCTCATTAACTGTCAATGAGAGCTGGCGACTTCCGACAACATGAGTGAAGGCGACCATTGGCGACCGGATGTGGGAGTGTCCAGCGACGTGACAAAGTTGGATGAGATGGTAGAGCTCACGTGATCCTAATATTTTAATAATAATATTAATTGTAAAGAAACAGTGCTGTTTAGACTCTCCATACACACCACTAGCGACCTAACCACCAGCCACTGGCGACATGCAGCGACAAAGTAGCCGTGATATGAAGAAGGGGGCAGCAATATGCAGAAAAGGACAGCAACACACCCTCCCACCCCTGTTTTTAAGTCATAAAATTACCAAAAAGAACAAATAAATATGTGTGTTAGCAGAGTTGATTTGTCAATGTGGTCTCAGACTTTTGGACCACATTAAATAACTTCTTGTCTATCACAAAAATACACAAATTTACAAAGAAGCAATTTAAAAACTGCTGGGTTAAAAACAACCCAATTTGGGTTATTTTGGCAACCCCGCACTGGGTTAAAAATGGGACGAATCCAGCGCTGGGTTAATTTTTTTAACCCAACTATTGCTTAAAAATGATTAAACTTCTGGGTTAAAATGAACCCAATTGGATTGGAAATTCACACAGAAATCTTGGGTCATTAAAACAACTTTAACACACACGCGCAGCGCAAACACACACACACACACACACAATGACTAGAGTAACACAGGCTGAAGTATTAATAAAATGGTAAACATTTATTGATGAGAACACCCTAAAATGTATACAATATGCACCACTAAAAACAGTTTTCAGTGTGTGCCAGCAAACTTCTACTGCTGCCAGCAATGTGTTTTGCTCAAGTGCTTCAAACAAAGGCTTGAAAGCACTGGTTGTTGTCTCCAAGCATTAGGACATATGGAAATTCAGTGGTGTTTTTTGCACGTCACAGGTACCATATTGGTACCAATCTGGAAAGAAAAAAATAAATAAATAAAGCGTCCATGTAATCAAAAGCAACCAAACAAAAACATTCAAGCTCCAAAAACAACAAGTTCTCCATGTGTCTCAAATCATATATCAGAAGTGTTCTGAAGCAATACAATCATTTTATATGATGAACTGAAATTTTAATAAGTCATTATTTACCCTCAAATCAAATCATGACACTCATTCTAACTTGCATATAAAAAAAAACTACAACACTGCCATTAAATCAGTCCTAATGTTATGACATCAAGACGTCACTGAAAATCAATGAGGATTGATTCTAGCAGAGTTTCGTGATGTCATTTTTTATGTGTTATGTGTGTTCGCTGATCAGTGTAGTGATTTGATTTGAGCGTGTATCTTCTTCTTTTTGTTGCTCCCATCAGGGGTCACCAGAGCGGATGATCCACATCTTTTATTTGGCATGTTTTAACCTGGATGCCATTCCTGATGCAACCCTGCCCATTTATCTGGACTTGAGTGATTTGAGCATGTGTAGTCATCAATTATCAATCTAATCATCATATAAAGTGATGGGATCACTTCAGAACACTTCTGATATATAACCTGAACCGTAAGGAGAACTTTTATGATGCACTTATGTCCTTTTTTAAGCTTGAAAATACAAGTCATCATTGTCTTTCATTATATGGACAAGAACAGCTGAGACCATTCATCAAATATTTTCATTCACGTTCCAAAGTTGAACAAAACACTGAAAGTATCTAGATGTAGAAAATACATGATGTGCAACTCTCAAATGTGCAAATAAAACCTCTGATATCTGGTCCCTAAGACCTTTTGCAATTAAAGCAGATGTAACCCATGACTGCTACAGCTAAAGCCTTGCACGTATGTCAAGCACCTTCTTGAGGTACTTCTGGAATTTTAGGTGAAGTCCAATAACAGGGATAAGAGAGGTTAAGGGTGACGTCATCTAGAAGAATGATAGTTTCTTGAACAATCTTCTCAGCTGCAAAGATGTGCAGAACAAAGATATTTTGATGAAGATATAATGAAACAAAGCAAGTTGTAGTTACTTTTAAATGAACTTTTAATGATTTGCAGTGAAAAAAGGGTTACATTTGGAACCCCACAATCTTGCACTGACACATGACACATTGTTCTTCATAAGTAGCATCCACGGACATCTGCGTGCAGTCAGATTTTTCTGTCCACGCGGACAACTACGCATGAGCAAATTAATGGATACAAAAGTAATGAAAAAAATTACTTACGTTTTCGCATCCAGACTCCAGCGTTGAACACAGAAGACGCAGCACGTCTTATCATTCAGCTGTGGAGTCACCAATGAAATTAGTCCAAATAAACCCAAAGCATTAGTCTTGCCGTCAAGACTGGGTTAATGGTGAGGAATGGTTGCCAATCCAAATTAGGTCAAATCAACCCAGCTTTCTTACCCAACAGTCTCAACCCAGCAGTTGGGTAGACAAAATAAACCAGCTTTTTTTAGAGTGCAGTGACTCAGAAAGAATATTGTTTTAAAATAGACCTTATTCATGCTAGCGCCATGGGCTGTGAGGGATAGACTCAGGGTGCTTTCACACTGGCAGTTTAGTTCGAAACAGAGCACGGTTCGTATGAAAAATTGGTAATGTGAAAGCTGTCATGCGGACAGGGGTGCGCACTTACCGAACCCGAGACTACATGTAGGAAGTGGTCTGAGTTCCGTTGCAATGGAACTGTAGCGCGATTTGCCTGAATGCGAAAGCAACTCGGACTCGCACTCATTCAGGAAGTAATGTAACCCACGCATGCGTTTTAGCTGATGACAATGTAATTAGTTTCAACATCACACGAGGATCCACACATTCCTAAAATTCCCAAAAAAGTAATGACACCACAAAGAAATACAAGTACATTCAACACTATTAATGCTGTCTGTCTGTCTGTCTGTCTGTCTGTCTATACACCTTATAAATACTATATATAAATACTATTATAGGTTATAAATATAGGGTATAATAGGAGATGACTGTGGTGATTACTTCACCTTGGACACAAGCGTAAGTGTGCAGTGTAAACAAAGATGCAAATGAATTCCTTGCAATCAGCTGTCTCCTCAAAAAATTATGTTTGTGAGCAGCAGCAAGCCACCTTCCCCTGGACATCTGATGAGGTACGACATGAAGCGCACATATACGCAGTTGTCATTCAATCTGCTGTGCATAATAGCACCAAAATAACAACAACAACAAAAAAAGTATGATGAGTCGCTTTGTGTTCATCACGAGTGTTTGTGATGACGTAAGATAAATGCAAATGGACCGGGGTTCGATAGAATCAAGTGAGTGTGAAACCAGACCAACGCTGCAGGTGGCACCGGGAACAATCTTACTCGGAACTGGACCGCAGCAAACGTGCCCAGTGTGAAAGCCTACAGTTCCATTGCAACCGAACTTAGACCACCTCCTACAGGTAGTCTGGGTTTCGGTTCCGGTCCGCATGACAGCGTTCACCTAACCAATTTTTCATGCGAACCGGGCTCTGTTTCAAACTAAACTGCCAGTGTGAAAGCACCCCATGTCTAACCCTCACAGCTTGTTGTCATTCCCATTAAAAATCAAAGATGGCGCTATAATTTTTTTTATTGAACAATATCATGTACAAACAGCAAGGGTTTGTTTTTCAAATCATATTCTTCTATTATATCAAAAAGTTTTTGTGTATTTCTACTTTTCATCATTATAAGGGCAAGAAAGAAACGGATTGTGAAATACAGAAAACCTGGGTTTCACTTTCAAATATATAGATTTGTGTAACTTCCACAAAAATAAGGATGTTATTAACCAGAAATCATCTTTGTGAAACCTTTGGGTAAAGCCACTCATGAATATGAAGCACAAAGCATCTACAATGGAAAAATGAATGATCAGTAGTTTCAATCTCATCACAAAATACGCAATTAATAGTTTCAATTCCAAATCTTTGACGTACAAATTCACTGGAATGATAAACGTCGTTTAAAATGTTGAAATAAGGAGCTAGCATAAATAATGATTCATCCTTCCGCTGGAAACATAAATAAAACTAGGGGGCAGAGCGGCAGTTAGCAAAAAAATATATTCTTAAAATAGGCAGGGCTTGGCGACCTAGACGTTTTTTTTTTCTCATTGGTCATAGACGATGGGTTTAAACAAATTGATGAGATGTTTTAAGTCTCCACTATGCATTTTCAGTTTAATGGAATTAAAGTTTCTAAGAGGCATTCAAAAGCAGACATACTGTATCAGCATTACCACATGTTTGCTTTAAATTTTCTCACCGATTTTCACGATGGACCAATCACAGTAGTTTGTGCTTACTCGCTAGCCTACTTTTTAATCGATTATGCTTGGGTAAATTTGTATTTGTATGTTATGCACTAATCTTTGGAATTAACATATTTACATGATTATACATTTAGCGTACACGTGTTTAAAATAAGATAAATAAAAAAAACCCTGCGATTTGAATGCATCCTAATGGAGGATTCGGCTATTCTGAGCCATCGTGCGCCCCCTGAAGGAACACAACTTCGTGTCTCATAAGTAACATTGCAGCCCAATTTTTTCATCACACCCGTATTCCGACAAGTCCCGCTCCTGTAAACTGTCCATGATTGGACAGTTGAGAAGCCTTTCAATGAGAGAACCAATCATGGCAATGAGTGATCACATTGAGGGCGGGACATGTCAGATTACGGGCAAAAATATCAGGGTTGATCAGATGGTCGGATTTTTCACGTCTTGGATGGACTGACTGCTGCACTGCGTGAAAACTTTTTCCTGTGGGGCGGTAGGCTCTGTACGGATGAAATCCGCGCATTTCCTAGGACTAAACGAAAGACTCGTTTATAGTTAACGAAGCTTTATTGAGAATTTGAAAACAAATGGGAATGCTACTAGCATATTAAAACAAACTTTAGGCAATGTAACGTCCGCGCGAGCGAAAGTGGACAAATTGACCGTTTTCCTACATTAAGACATAAAGGTAAGAATTGTATATAGCCTACAATTATTTAGTGAAGAAATAATTAAAATCATAGACAGAATCTGTCTATTATTAATCTTTCAAGCACCACAAGCTGAAATATTGGCGTTTTATAATGAAATTTGAAGTTTTGGTTAGATGTCTTTAAGGATAACATGTAGCGAATGATGTTATTCTATTTACTATAAAGTATATTCTATACTTTGTTATTAAGATTTTATAACTGCATTATAACAGTATTTTGGACTCTGCCTTCAGTTTTCAGTATACAGAGCAACATACCAAACAACATGCACGAAGCATTATGATTTGAGTTTAAGTGTGTCGAAAATGCTGTTAAGTGGTTAAGTCAATAAATAAGTTCAAATTTAACTTTATCTTTGAGACTTAAACTAGCATATAGTGTCTGCAATGAACTGTTAACCACTATACATAAATAAATGTAGTACATAAAGGTTATATACAGTATAATAGATATATAATCTGCTTTCTAATGTTCTTTTCAGTTTTTTTTATTGCCAGATAGCAAGGTTTACCAGGTTTGCATGTTTGTATTTGAAGGATCATTCCACTTTAAAGTGTTACTATTTACTATTTATAAAGTTGATTGTTTTTGCATATGTGTGTTTAGCAGAATATGCAGTAATTTTGTGCTAGGGCTCAATTATTTACCAGCAATTTGAAACGTATTAATATTGTATTCATTGTATTTTATTAATACACATGTCATGACAAATACAGCTATAGCAAGTTTAAAAATACTCAAAAATATTTGTAATATTTAATATATATATATATATATATATATATATATATATATATATATATATATATATATATATATTTTATTTGTATTTATTTTATGAATAAATTCCACTAAGTACCTATTATTGAGTAATATTTGAATAATCTACATTATTATGAATTAGGCATAAATGTGAAGTATTGACATTTAATTAAATTCTTTACATTATGCTTGATTCATAATATGTACATATTGTTAAACATCACTCAGTTCAGTTTTGTCATACGATTTAAATGCGTAAAACGTAAAAATGGACTGAAATATTTTTTTTTATTGTATAGTGGCACTAACAAAGAAAAGATTTATCGTTAATTATACTGTATATTGTTCTTCTATCATCTCACATTCTGGCATTTAATATTTTGCCTACTGCAAAATTCCTCAAAATTTCGAAATGCGATTCAATTTTTATGTTGGTTTGCGATTTTTCAGTCAATCCAACGAGTTGCATACATAGTGTCTTTTTTATAATGACTCCAAAGTATGCAAATGCTTTACAGGGGGAACACATCACAACTTCATTATACTGTAAGTGGTGAGATGAGAGATGACTAATAAGCCACTTAGTCACATTGACACTTCTTCCATTACCTCCGTAACTTTGTGTTTTGGCTGGATCTTCAAAGCTAGCCTGCTGATCACAACCATGGCAAAAGAACAAAGGCAGTATTATATCCAGTTAAACATGCCATCCAGATGTTAGCAATTCTGCCAGTCTCAACGTCCTAACTGTGGGTGTGGAGGTGGGATATGGGGAGGAGGGCTGGGGTCTATTCTCCAGTTTATTAATGCACTTCAGCTAAAACTCTACACACTCTGAAAAATATTTACAAGAGCAAAGGCAGCTGTTTGTCCATAGTTAATTACCGCAGGAGGTAGACTGTTCTTGCCATTTTTGTCTTGACTTTTTAGAGTGGGAACTATGTTTAAAACTTTGCTAGGTTTTATTCCCCTCACGGTTCCCCAAAACGTTTGTCTTCCTGTTACCATCCATGAAAGCTCTACATTGTTTGCACTCTTAGAGGCTAAATGTGCCAAACTATTTGAGGGAATCAAGCATAGGAAAGTACATTTTAGGACACCAAAGGGATTTACGATCAAGTCTTTTAGATTTCACAGTGAATTGACTCACTTTTCTCCACATCTTATGTAGGTTATTGTTTTACTGGGGTGAGGAGAGAAGGTTTGTTTTCCTTTCTCTGTTTCCAGATGGCAGGTTTGGTGAGGACACAGTTAACTTCTGTGTTCAGCAGAACAGTATGTAGCAGTGTTGTTTGTGGACTTTGCATTTGATATTCTGCTGTTTTGCACCTACAATTTCACTTGGGAATCAATGGAGTACAAAAACCCTGCCTTCAGCAAACCTTTCCTCCTGTTTAGTCCATGATTGAGAAGAAAAAATGTGTTTTTTGCTAAGGCATGCTCTAATTTAGAATTAGGGATCTTAACAAATTCTAAAGGCCGTGATATCATAGACACTAGGGGTGGGCTCTATTGACTTGGGCCTGTAAGCAGCCACCTAGCAACTTCTCAGAACACCCAAGCACCACTCACATTATCATTATAAAGTGTAAAAATCTATTTTGTTATTTAAGTATTTGGATGTTTAATTCTAGGATTAATCAAACTGATTAAAGTTGGGCATTGATGGTAAGATTGCAGCCTGATCTTATGGAAATTACATGGTCGTGGAGACATTTATGCAAAATAACATTACGTGTACAAAAAAAACGTATTACCAGTATCCAACCCGATATCACGCCGAGGCGTGAAATAGACACGCTGGTCCACTAGCGGATGCGTGTCGGTGTCACGCTTTGCCTCCTCTAGGCGTGTACATGACACGCGCACGTGTTGTTGCAATACCGGCAGGGGGCAATCATTTCCTCAACGCCAACTACTCTCCGCGCACCAAAGAGTAAGCGATACCGTTGTCGTATTGTACGTTCGCACGGGCAGGATGATGGCCAATTTCGCTGCTTACTTTCACTTGTGACTATGTGACAATAAAGGGTTACTACACATACTAGTTCAGGACATATTTGTTCATTATAGTGCTGCTTTCATGAAGAAATCCTAACGTTGCTGTAGCCTTACGTTGTTATATGTGTGTGTGGGCTGTCGAGTATCTTATGCTGATGTAAATATATATATATATATATATATATATATATATATATATTTAAAAAATACAGTATATTTATATAAAAAAATATATATCCTGCTAACCGGAATTGGAGAACGCGATATATCGCTTTCTCTTTGGTGCGCGGAGAGTTGTTGGCATTGAGGAAATGATTGCCCCCTGCCGGTATTCTACCTAGACGCGCGCGTGTCATGTACACGCCTAGAGGAGGCAAAGCGTGACACCGACACGCATCCGCTAGTGGACCAGCGTGTCTATTTCACGCCTTGGCGTGATACCGGGTTGCAGTATCGCAGCAGTTCCGAGGTGAAATGTCCACTGTGGCGTTAAAAGAGTTAAATCGTCTCCCAAACAGACAGAACTAACAGTGAAATTGGAAACAGTAGGTTGTCTTTTTTTGTGCTAAAATTTTGCTGAAATGCGTAACACTGCCCCAAGTGGTGAAAGTGATATGTTTTGTTGGGCATATGGGCACGCGTGAGCTCCATTTACCAGATGAAATGTCCACAGAGGGATGTTAAAAGTGAGTTGTTTTCAGCTGTACAGGCTGTAATACAGTGAGGAGGAATGCATATTTTATAAACTGTACCACCCAACCCAAACCACGAACATAAACCTAGCGATCAATAAACGAAAAATTTACATTATAGGGGAAAATGCAACCTCAATATTGTGCTGGTCACAGATTATGCGAACACGATAACTTCCTTCTTTCAACACGGGATCCAAACTCGACAGGTCTGACAGTTGGCAACACACATAAAATGTCTGATATGGCGCTTGTCAGTGAGTCGGATTATATGGCTGATCCTAGGGTTCTGGGAACTCTCAGAAACAACATACAGACTTCCTTTGTGATCATGTAAAAACAAATGAGGTTTTTAAGGAAATTGCTCTATGGAGTTTTAAATAAATAAAACTGACCTCTCTACTCTAAACTTAATGAGTAGTGTCATAAAAATCTAATGTGAGATGAAAACATGAAATTTTTTAGGTTAATGCTGTATTAAGTTTTAAATCAACAAAACCGTCATCCCTACCCTAAAACGTTTAAAACCCTTAAATTTAAACCTCACCGATATTTCCATATAAAGCAAATGCAAGGTGAAAAATGCAATTGCTGAAGCAACCACGTCATTTTGTGGTGCTTCTATATCTCTTTTAGCTCAGGTGTCGAAATCAGGTAAAAATAATTTTTGAGAAATGTAGGTATAGTAGTATAGTATAGTATTCCATGAGAACAGGTTCCAAGTTTGGCCAGCTCTAGCTCTTTTTCTTAGCCATATAATGCATTTAATGTATGATAATCATGAATTCAGGCCTCGACAGTTAGAGAGAGGGGGCTAGAAATGTCTTATCTCATTCAGGGCTCACAGAATGCCCAGCTGTGTGGAATGTGTTACCTCAATGTTATCATTTTCCAAGGTGTACAATCTAGGCCCATGTTGGATAACCTGCTTTATGATTACAAGCCTCAACAATGGCTTAGTAAATCTTTATTTTAGTTTTATTTTAAGTGTTTGGGAAGCTACTTTGAAACTGTAGTTTACCAAGCTAAAAGTACAGTAGGAAATACAGTCAAGCTTAACACAGTCTCATGACAACTATTAATAATTTGAACAAGATGGCGAAATCGTATGATATGAACGTTTTGGCTCATACAAAAAGGTAAAACTTTTATTCCCATTGAGAACAAACAATCAAAACACAATTTAATTTAAAATTAATGCAATACAGGCATAACATTTTAGCTAGCCTCCTATCTAACACTTTATTTTAGAAAGGAAACATAAGTGAAAAAAAAAACTGGTTACTCATTAATTATTTATAGTATATTTGCAATAATAAGAACTAATGTACAGTATGTCAATAGCTACCCTCATCTTGCTCCAAACCCAGATGTTTCTTTTTCTTCTGTAGTACACAAACCTTATTTTCCTATTAAAATCATAGTTAGGTTTAGGTTTTGGGTAAGGTGTTAGAGTTTTAATTTAATTTTGAATTACAGAAGGTGTTAAACTAAGAAAATTGTAATAACATTGTTTGTGCCATTTTTTCTTCCAGGGAGTAAAATGTTTATCCATCCATCCATCCATCCATCATATCTAAACATCCATCCATCCATTCACACACTCAGAGTGCTTTCTATCCCATAAAATTCTTCAAGTGCTCCTTTCACTCTTGGAACAATTTCAGCAACAGCCTGCAACCAATTACTGCTGAGTGCATAAATTGTTAGTAATTACATGTAGCATGACAGCTAGTGCAAGCACAAAAGGAATAAAAGTTCAGTCCAAAATAGCTCCGCAACAGCAACACCGCACCATCATTCCATGAGAAATTAGCTAATTCTCTTTGGTTTTGAATAGATGCTTTAGTTTGTGCTGGAACTGAAATATTGCATCATTTGTTTTTAATTTGATCCTTTCCCCAAAGTATTGCGGCTTTAGTCTCTGTCAAGAGCTTTGGTTCTAGACAACCAAAGTAAGTTTTAGTTGGACACATGTTAACTGCTCATGTAAAGGAATGTTGTGAGGGGTTGTTATTCTATATAACCCTTTAAACAGGCTTTGCTTTAGCCAAATCTTGAATACTGTTTTGTATCGCAGTAATCAATTACTAGATTTGTATTTTTCCTACATCTGTAAAAATGTGAATGGTGCGGTTGCTAAGGTGTTCAGTGTGTTTGTTAGTTGGTTGCTTACTGGCCCAAGTCAAAGTCTTTAAGATATTGATGGTCTCTAGATATGGCTTGGGTCCTTCTTTGAAGTTAATAGAATTTTTTTCACCCATTATATTATCCGCCAGGTTAAAACCATAGGTCTGATTGCTTTGAAATATTATGAAGTTGCACAATTTAAGGTATGATACATGTTTGTAGCACAAACATGCAGAACGAGGTACACTCTGTTGACACCAAAGTTCAGTACTTAGGATTTTGTGTTTGTTAAAGTCTAAGTATGAGCTATAGTAATAATGATGCTTGCCTTGCCAACATGAAAAATGAGGATAATTATACTCATATGAGTTCATTGTGATATGCTTTTAAAGTTCATGTATAGCTTTAGAAAAAATGATCTCACAACTTCTCAAGATCAAAGCCAGTGGACCCCACTGAAAGACGTGCATTTGAACTGATTGCGGAACAAACAACTTACCCACTACACATGTGGCAGGGGTGTGGTATTATGTAGTGCAGTTCAGATTTAGCCTCCAGCTACCAGGATGCTATGCCCACCACCCAAGTGTGGGAAGGATGGTATCCACTGGGGCAGTGGAGGTCTCAATTTCGAAACATCGAGACGGAATCGGGCTTGATGCTTTTGGAGCTTGGGCGTTTCGACGGGGTGAGATAAAAAATGTGTGAAATACAACGACGTTTAGCTTTACGGATGTATTCTAGGTTCTTGTGATCAGTCCAAATCATGAAAGGTATCCCTGAACCCTCTAACCAATGACGCCACTCGCCCAAGGCCACCGGACTGCCAGTAATTCCTGGTTGCCAATGTCATAACTTCATTCTGCCGGTGTTAAGCGGTGCTTAAAGAACACACATAATGCATCTTTCCGTGCGAGGGAGAGTGCTGTGAGAGGACTGATCCAACACCGACCTCGGACGCATCCACCTACACCATGAACTGACTCACAATGTTGGGGGTAATTAAAATAGGTGTGTTAGAACACTGCTCTTTAAGTTTAGAAAACGTGGTTTCAGCCCATGGAGACCAAAAAAGTAAGTGTGCTTGGAGGTGAGATCTGTCAGGGGCGTGGCGAGTTGGATATAATTTCTTATAAACCTCTGATAAAAGTTGGCAAAACTCAGAAACCTCTGAAATGCCTTACGAGAATATGGGGTTGGCCACTCAGAGACGGATTTGACCTTGGCTGGGTAAATATGCATTGCACTCTGCCTTTACAATAGACGATTCTCGAACAGCCGCTAAAGCACCTGCCTGACTTGCCGCACATGGTCCTGCATATTCTGGGAGAAGATCAGAAAATGAAATCAAAAACAAAACGATCAACCATGTCTCTAAGCATGTCATTCCTGAGCCCTTGGAAGACGGTGGGGGCATTGACCAATCTAAAAGGCATGACCAAATATTCAGTGTGCACCCAATGGGTGATAAATCATCCACTTATCCTCCTTCCTGATACGGACCAGTTGATTAACTCAGATGGCCAGGTCCACCAAATCTTTGAATCAAGGGGGAAGATCCAAAGGATAAATCTCATCCTGGATATATCAGAAAGTCCCCGCAAGAAGAGGTCCCACATAGCGTGATCGTTCTAGTTGCTGGAAGAGGCCAGGGAGTAAAGCACTATCAAATAGTCAGCTACTGATCGATTACCCTGGTAAAGTCCTGATAAAATCCTCCCAGCCTCCCAACCTTGAGCTGCACGGTCAAACACTCGGCGAAGTTCCGAGAAGAAAGCTTCATAGTTGGAGCAGCACAGATGTTGTTTATCCCATATTGCCATTTCCCATTCTCCAGCCCTTCTGGAGTAGAGCATGATTACACACGCAATTTTCCTCATGTCTGAAGAAAAAGAGGGCTACAAGGAGAATTACAGTGAGCATCACAAGAGAAAAGCTCTAACAGATCCCTCACTTTAGAATGGAGCTGAAGAGAGGATGCACACCTCTAGGTGCCATGGGGCAGAAAGAGATGGGGGTGTGTCCTGTGTGGGACTGGGATCAAGAGGAGTGTGGAGTTGCTGGACCACCACGGTGAGTTCCGCAAGCTCCAAAGCTATCTTTTTCAGAGTGCGAAAATTTGATCTTGGTGTCATCCAAGCAGAGCTCCTTATTGTGAAAGTTCAGAGTGAAGAGTAGTCTCCTCCGCTGGGTCCACAGTGGCTAGTTTATTCTGTCAGAGGGTGAGACAAAGGGACCTAACACAGAGGGAAACAGTCAATGAGTTTATTAACAACAACGTTTGTAAACATGGACAGGTGCACCAGGCACTTGCTGCAGGGATAAGCAGAGTCAAAAGCTATAACCACTCAGCGGGCTAAGATTGAGTGTGTTAATACGATGAGTGCATGCGATTGTGGAAGTCAGGAGCAGTCCAAAGAGATTCTGAGATTCTGTTGAAGTTGGTGTGGTGCGAAGCAAAGCCCAAGCGAGTTTCTCCCCTGACACATGGGCAAAGACAGAGGATTCCTCCTCCAAGGGAACTGGGTGTTAATACAGGTGAAGGCGACGGCAAACAGGAAGGTAACCAAACCTCTAGAGACAATCCCCAACTAAACAAGAGAGCATGGTTAACAATTGACAGCAAACAATAAATTGGGAAATATAGAGGGAAAACACAAGGAATAAGTAGGGAGTGAAGTCAGTGAGAAACAGGTGGAATAGGCGGGTAAACCATTGTCATGATCAGTGCCTCCCCAGAAATGATCAGCGTTCCCATGGAAATGCTGATCACGTGTGCCGACTCCACCTCTGAGACACGAGGGAGAAAGAAAAACAAACAACACTATGAACAGGCACAAATGCTGGAACTGTGACATGCCTTTGGCAGGTTGAAATTCCTTAACTGGCAAAGGAATTACAACCTCTGATGGGCCTTTTTCACAATGGTGTAAATGTGAAATGGTAGTGCCCAAGAACCTGAATGACTCCACTGCTGCCACAGTGCTGTTCAGAGTGGTGAGTAGGGTCAGTGTTGGGTTGTTCCGCCTAAAGTCCACTATCATCTCCACTGTTTTGAGCTTGTTCAGCTCCAGGTTGTGAGCTGGCCATTCAGACTCCCTTCTGTATGCAGGCTCATCATCTTGGATGAGGCCAATGACAGTAGTGTCATCTGCAAATTTCAGGAGCTTGACAGAGGGATACTTGGCGGTGCACAGCCCATGTGTTGGAGGTAAATTCCCCTGTCATACTAAATGCTGCCTGTCTGTCAGAAACTAGTGATCCACTGACAGACAGGGGGGGGTGTGGGGGGGGGGGGGGGGTATTGGCAGAAGGTGTTTGTGTGAAGTGTAGTGAAGGTCAGATCAGGTGTGTGGTGTGAGACTGGGCTTTTAAAATCTAGAGTAAAACACATTCAAGTCGTCAGCCATTTGTTGGTTCCCTAAAATGTTGGGGGTTGGTTTCTTGAAGTTAGTCATGTCTTTCAAGCCTGTCAACACTGATGCAGGTTTGTTAGCTGACAACTTGTTTTTCAGCTTCTCAGAATAGCTTCTTTTAGCCACTTTAATTTCCTTAGTCAGTGTGTTTTGGGCCTGATTATACAAGATGTTATCCCCACTTCTGTAAGCATCCTCTTTGGCATGGCAAAGCTGTCAGAGTTTTCTTTAAACCATGGTTTGTTGAATGTTGAACGTTGATATATGATGTCATAGTATCTGTGAGCTTGTCTAGATTGATGTCTGCAGCTTCAAAAACACTCCTATCAGTGCAATCAAATCAGCTTTGTAGTTCCAGTTCTGCTTCATTAGTTCATATTTTTTTTTCTTCTTTACTACAGGTTTAGCTGATTAAAGTTTCTGCCTGTAGGTAGGAAGAATATGAACTAGACAGTGATCAAAGAGTCCCAAAGTTGCTCTAGGGACAGAGCGATATGCATACTTTAATGTTGTGTAGCAGTGTTCCAGTATAGTTCTGTCCTTGTTGGGAAGTATTTTGGAAGTTCAGCTTCCAAATTAGGACAGCAGATCTGTACACCAAATATAATTGTCGTAATAACACATTCTACCGTCTCTTGTTTTCCCCGTTAACTCTACAATGTGATCCACTCTGAACAGCTGAAAGCCCAGCAGATGTAACTGCAGATGTAATGCACTGTCCGGAATGGCTTCACTTAGCCAGGTTTCTGTGAAGCACAAGGCAGCAGAGTTTGAAAAGTCCTTGTTTGTATAGGTGATGAGATGTAGTTCATCCGTTTTGTTGGGTAGAGAGTGGAGATTTGCCAGATGAATGCTCGGCAGCACTGTACAAAAGCCGCCTGCATCTCATAGCGCACTTAAACGACACAGCTGCATCTCAGACTAAAATGTCCAGCAAAACATCCAAATAGTCAAAAACCGGAAAAAGACTGTCTGGTATGTGCTGCCGAATGTTTAACAGTTCATCCCTGGGTAAAACTGATGGGAAAAAATTACTAAACACAGGACAAACAAATAAAAACAACAAAAGAATCTCACCATCTGCTGCACCATCTTCACTTTATATGCGTGCTACATGCGCGTTATAAGAAACAAGAGTAGAGAAGTGGTGTATTGATGTCGCATCTTAAATAGAGATTTTCACAAAGACGTAGTTCCTTTTGACAATAGCTTTCTACCTCCTGTGGGTTAGTTAGACATATCCTGTATTTAAAGAGGCCAGTGTACATTTACCCAGATCAGATAGCTATCTGATCATGAAAAGACCAGGTGTAAATGCTGTCTGAAAGGCATTAGAGATGGATCGCAATCCGATTGCTTAAACCACTTCAGAAGGTGGTTTGAGACGCATTCCATATAAAACTGGTCAAGTATAAAGGCATCTGGCTGTTCAAGACGCATATGCAAACTTTACTCCGCCCAAACAGCGCTACGTCAGCATAGGGAAAATGCTAAATATAACAGCTGCTACAGTGTATTTGCATAGGGCTCGCGTCACGCAATTAATTACAACAAATTAAGACACAAATGCACATCGCAGGAAAGACCTGACTTTTTTCCTTCATTTATTTAATGCAGATCGATGAAGAAACTGAAACTAAACACTGGCAATGAGTGCAGCTAATGTGAATGACGCATCTTACCAACAAGAAGCCCAGAAGGGGAGAAACACACAGCATGCACACAAACAGAGATTCACAGGCACTGTTATGGTGGGTTCACATACAACGCGAAGAAAATTTTCGCCGCACGTTGTTCACGCAAGTTTGACCGCTGGATTATAAATTTGTAATTAAACTCGCGTTCGTGCAAATAACACGAACCAGTGAGTATTCCCCCTTCTCTTCCGGAAAAGGACAGGAGGAGGGGCTTCGTTGACTTGGTTCATAGTAAAGTTCAATCAATAGCTGGAATCAAGTAGACGCACATATTTTCAGAACTTACTAGGTAGTCCAACATCCTCACTCACTTTCCTCCAAGTGATGTATTTTTTCGCCCTGTCTCTGTACATGTATGATGTTGTGTCATACAATTCCGGGTGGCCACACACTGCTACAACAATTTTTTCAACAATTTTTCCAGAATTCTTCTGCTACTATGTCAGTGACATCCGGACAATCTTAATGCTGATAGGCTTTCACGACAACGCGTCATGCAAATTTTTAGCTCAAGTTGAATTCTCGTCTATTCACATCTTTGCACTGACTTTGTATGTAATCGCTCTGCACTAAACGCTCGTTTCGTGTTGTATGTGAATGCAACATTAAAAGTCAGTTGGAATCAAATAGTATAAACAAAAGTGATTATAGTTTATAAAGTTATAAATATGGATATTTTTCTGACAAAAATGCATCGCTTTGCTTCAGAAGGCCTTTATTAACCCACTGGATCCGTATGGATTATTTTTTGATGGATGGATGCGCTTTTTTGGGCTTCAAAATCTAAGGTACAATTCACTCCAGTTATATAGCTTGGAAGAGTCAGGATATTTTTTACTATAAGAAAGTCTAGGATGACTTGATGGTGAGTAATTTATGGGATCATTTACATTTTTGGGTGAACTAACCCTTTAAGGAGGATGTTTTCAGTTCTAAAAACTTTCAGTATGTTTTTTATAGTACATTGACCTCTTATATGTATATCAAGGAAAATGTGATTCCTCATGTCATGAATCCTTTAAGAGTGCATGTTTTGTTTTCCTTTTGTGTTTGTGTGAGCATTATGCACCAAATCTTATTTTATTTCCTGGTTATTATTGTGAATTTGGTTGCACAATTAACCCACATCTGGGATTTTACTCATTTTGGACTCTTGTGTCTCTCACCATAAGGAAAGAATAAGAAAATGTTTTAACATTCAATAAACAGCCTATTTAATAATAAAAAAAAATCTTATTACCCCTAATTTAAATAAATAATTTAATAACTTAATTAATACTTCTAAGGACTGCCTTGTTCATTATTTTTAACAGACTTGAATCAAAGCTTATTTTATACTTATTTGGTATGGACACTGTAAAAAGTGGTAATCTGCACTTTGATGCAAGATTATTTGCAAGTTGATCTAACCCTTAAAATTGTTTTAGGTGTATACTAATGTATTCAGGTTGATTCAGTGGTTATTTAATTTTTTTTATAGATTCATGAATGTGAAAAGAGCAAACCACTTTTAGAAATGTATGGTACTTGGTGTCAATCATGACTCTAGTGTAGACATAGTGCATAGACATAGTGCACTGACTATGTACTGACTGTACATGAGAGTACATTTATCTGACAACTATCCAATACAACTTAAAGTCACTCCATGAAACTAAACTTGAGGTTGTGATGCAAGGCGATAATATGTCGTGGTGTGAGGTCCTTGAATAATGTGTGAAGAAGGTCAGCCGGTGGAGTTTCTGGTGCCCCCCTAGGGAGTTGGTGCCCTACACAGATAATCCCTATGTTTAATATGTATATATGGAGCTGTGGTACTGCATATCAATGAACAAGCCTACAGTTGACGGCAATCTGTTATGCATTGAGTCTGTCAATGTGTCCATTTCTCACAGTATGCATTCTTGCATTCCGTCTGTGCAATTTTGGTCGCTCTATGTACATGTGCATGTCTCAGGCGGATGCGTTTATGCCACATATTGGTCTTCATTTTCCAATCCTAGTTTTTAGCAAAGTCATTTATTGGATTGTTTTTATACCACTGATGGTTGCTTTTTTTCTTTTTTTTGGGGACTAATTTACTCAATCATACAGTATATGCAGCATCATTTATCTGTTAACTGGGCTTCCTTGCCTGTGTGATCACTGCTGGAAAAATGTCAGAAAACTATGTGCTGCAAGCCACATTTTTGTTTTCAAGAAGAGGACGCATAAAATGGCCCTGGCTAATGCCCTACAATGCCTCTCGTCTGACTGGGACACAGGACTCCATCTGTTGTCATGGACACTAAAGGATAGTAAAAATGAAGGACAAAGCATCAGTTCATGAGAGGCATAAATGACAAAAAGGAATAGAGTGAAAACTATTTGCAGCATAAAATGAATTTACATTCTGGAATGGTGTAGGCAGTATATGAGTAAACAATTTATGGGAAAGTACATTTATATCATGGTAAAGCTCAAGATCACAAGATCATCTCCCTGAATTGGCCGCAACAAATTTTAACTGTTCTTAACCCTGTATAAATCAATAATTAGAATTTTGGCAAGACCCCATATTGTCCTCGGTCCATCCATTTGTTTGGGTTGTAATAAACCATTATATATATATATCTATATTATTTTTATTTATGTATAATTTATTTTTATTTTTTTCATTTTGGCTCAGATTGGAGAGCACTCTTATAGGGGTTCCACTGCGCCATATGTTTCTGTTGTGTACCAGAGGCATTCAAGTTATTTTACTACCTTTTAAGGCTGGCTCTGAGGAGTAATTAGAAAGGCACTTAATTTTTGTGTATGTGCATTTATCAAAAATAAGGTGGCATAGTTTCATGCAGGCAAATGACAAATTATTGTTTCATTGTGGCAGATTTACACAGTAGTATAGCTGGTTAATTTATTAAGAAGACATAATAAGATATCTATGATATTTAAATCTGGGTGGCCAACAGTTCATTAAAAAAAAATATGCAATTGGTTATTTTTGAAAATAGGTGAACACAGCAAGATATATGATGGCCAAAGTCAGGCAACTCTAATTGAAGGAGACAAGCCAGCTATTTCCCATAAACAACATCTTTGTTAAGTTGTCACTATAATTTCTGTCATTTCTACCCAATATTACGATTTTCTTCATCAATAAGTGATTGCAAATGCTCAAAATCGTGCAATGAACGTATAAAAGCAGACTGCTACTTGCAACTTTGACATCGCTTTGATTTTACTCCAAATTTAAGTTAGCAATTGATCTTACATTTTTTAATTTAGTGGCCTTAAAAGTTTTACAGTGCACTTTTAATTGTTGTGCTCAAAAATAATACCTGTGTATGTTAGTTATTGTACCTGTGTATGTTATTTGTTTACAGCATATACTAATACATATATAATTATAAAGATGCACATATTTCCATTGTTAATCCCATCAAACATCAGATTCCATAACTGCCTGTTTTTTCTATGCTATCAGGTTTTTTTATTATTACAGAGAATCTTCAATTGAACATTTTAGTTGGAGAAACTTGGCAAGCCATTTGTTTGAACAGCCTGGTTTTCATGGTTGGAGAGAGTTTACACATGGAGAGACTACACGTTTTTTTTTTTTTTTTACATAATGCATATTTTTATGTTCTTGCAGATTTTATTAGTGTAGCACTGGAATAGTATTTCAGTGAAAGTTTTGTTTTTATGCTGCGGTCTTTGCCTGCTGAATGGCTTTACTTTTTCAGATTCGGTACCATACAGTCACTTAATCATCCCTGTTCCTCTTCTTGAGCCAAAACTCAAATCTCTATAAACTAATGACCAGATAAAAAGAGTGGAGTGGATCTGTACTGTATTCATTTCAAAGAGCTGGAGACATAAAATATATGAAAGTAGACTAATCAGAGTCCTTCAAACATTTTGAGTTATTAACAGATCAAATATATTCTTTAAAATGTATATAAAAGTCAAATAGTTTTTTTAATTGCATTGATAGCAGTCACTTTTGTGTTTTGCTCTAACTGTTATTAACTGCAAATAGATATTACGCCAGTTTCGGACCCTTCAGTACTCATGTTTCCTTCCAAGTTATCACAAAAACTATTTGCGAATAAAGCAGCGTTTTTATCCCATGTTTAAGAGTCAATCGACACTCCTGGGGAAATTAGCACAAAATAGAAATGAAATGAAAGTTGAAGCCACAAAAAATTACTTGTGGTTAGAGCGCTTCAGAGGAACTTCATGGTTGCTAGTGCTCAGCGGCAGATGCCTTATGTCTGTCTGGTAGCGAAAGCATGTCGGGAATTAATAATAAAAAAATATTTTGAAAGCTGGGTTTGGCATTTCAGAATAACCATAATGACATTCTGTTTATTAATAGAAGATAATATACTCTCTAAATGTATTTCCATTGTAGTTTATGAGCATGTCTTCTTATTGAATAAAAATTTTTTATCCACCTCAAGCAAGCGTTTATGTTATTTATGTGCCCTTTGGGGATTTATTTTCCCATATCATGGTGTTTCCATCCAGCCTTTTTTATGCATTATCCCAAAATTAATACAAAATGTAAATATGTGGATGGTGTCTCAGTACATGTGTAACATTCTCTTTGTTAAGAGAATAAACCATGTTTTTTTCTTTAAAAAATAAAAGCTGAAGATCTGCTTGGCCGTGTGTTTTTGCAGCTTGGTGTCCTAAAATTGTACCTGTTCACAGAAGTGGGAGGAACATAATGCCAGGTCCAGCTGGTTTCACTGTATCCAGCAGGACGCACACACTGTGACCAACTGTTTTTCGTGTTTTCCTCCTCCTCTTCGCACCCTCACCACACACCTCCACAACAGGCACAGATTCACGGCCAATTCAATTCTTGGAAAATATGCTATTTTAAGACCATGCATAAGATGTTGTTTCAGAGTTACTGAACTGCTTTGTAAAAGGCAGAGCGTTTCTTTGTTCAAAACAGAAGAAAAGCTGATTGTTCATCTAGAGATCTGAGGAAGGAAATGTGTCCATATGGAAACCCAGAGGTCTCCTGCTAGTGGCACTGTCATTTCCTTTTACAAAGCTGTACTGATTAGGAAAGGCTCTCATTACAACACTCCTCTATTGTTCTTAGACAGATGCATTTCAGATTATTGAACAAAGTTGCTATTTGTTCCCACAACAAAAAAGGTTTACAATTTTGGATAGAAAAATGTTCCTGGTTTCTAATCAGCCAGGCTCACAACAGGAGTGGGCTGGAGAGAGGAGAGACGCAACTTTATGAGCATCGTTGGGGCAGTGATTGATGAGGCACACCTGATGTTAATAGAGCCTCATCCCTGTTGACATTAAAATGCAGAGCACACCTCACCTCGGGAAGCCGGCTTCTATTCTCTATATGTGCACACACTGGTGTCCTTGCTTGTCCAAGAACAGAGCGGGGAGGGTACCTGCAGAATTAGATGAGTGTTGGACTCACACCCTCAGCCACCCATGCAAAATAGATGCAACGTCAGGGGATTGGAAGCACGCAACGCGGCCGATGGGCATGGATGGCGGTGTGCCTTCTCCTCACACTCGCCGCAGCACCTGGGAAGACCCGCCACAGTGTTGGAGAATGCTGCACTTTTGTGGGTAGATACAGAGCAGTTGGACACCAACAGTGACATCACTCGCCCTTTCGTTCACCGGTTAGATGGAAAGCCTGGAGTGGGACGGAGAATCCACTGGGACAGCCTCCCAACTGCCAAAAGGGTAAGTGGCACTTAATAAGCATTTACTCTGCAGTCGGTTGAGGCTGTCATGTTTAATCTGTGTTTTCACTGTGCAAGCGAGGGGGTGATTCTTGTTGAGGAAGTAGCATTCCCATGCGGGCGGTTAAAGAATGTGCAAGAGTGGCTCTGGAGTCATTGTTCGAATTGGATCTTAGGGCCGACCTTCAGCCAGGCTCACAACGGGAGTGGGCTGGAGAGAGCAGAGATGCATTTATGAGCCTCATTGGGGCAGCGGATGATGAGGCACACCTGATGTTAATAGAGTCTCGTCATCGCTGCCATTAAAAGGCAAAGCGCGCCTCTCCTTGCGAAGCCGGCTTCTATTTTCTTGTGTGTACATGCTGGCATCCTTTGCAGGACCAGGAGCAGAGCAGGGAGGGTACTGGCCGAATTTGAAATGCACAGGACCCACACCCTAGAACCCCCCCTTTCCCCTCACACTTGCCGCAGCCTTTGGGAAGACATGCCCGCCAAAGAAGCCGCCACCCCTCATGCCACATACCAGGGAGGGGAGCACGTGCTGCCGTCAAACCCCTCCCACGTCCTGGACCATTCACGAGAATGCCAGATTCCCCTTTATTTTGGACACTAATTCCCCATGGACAGTTTATTCCACTTTTTATGAACATTTAATGTTCATAATTGTTTATGTTCATGTTATTATTATTTCCAATAAATGCCTCTCCAAGGCTTGACACCACACCCACTGTGTCTATCTCTTGCCCACCCAGCCACAATGTCAACGTTTATTTGAACTGGTCCTTTTCAATCGTCCAAACAAACCACTACAATTATTTGGTAATAAGTGGATTGGAATCATTTATTTTAATTAATAGTCTCTCTTTTGGGAAATGTTTGGGACCAAAGCATTGATCATTGATCTTGAACGCATAGGTGCATCCAATTTTTTGTCCAATCTCTAAAATGTGAATGTTCCTCCCCCAATACCACCTGCCTCTGACTGGCAATTGTAAATCAGGGTTCACAGCGGTGATGTAAACTAAAGTGTTTTGGTTATAAAAAAAAAAAAAGTCTAGCTTCCTTTTCCAATGAGAAATACAGTATGTCAGTCACATAAGAAAAGTGCGCTCATCAATGGGGTCTTTTAGAAACAAAATTGGTTAAATTTATTTAAATAAATTATAATATTTGTTAAAAATATTAAAAATGTTTTTACTTTAGAGGAGAAATAAATCAGTTTCAAAAGACCTTTTTGCCATCACACTGAGTGTAACATTTTGGCAGTAAGATGCATCTACCACCCCCAAGTTTCCTAACCCTATCCTGCGTTGTTTTCTTCACTCCTTCTGTGTAGAATTTCTGTATGGGTTTGAAATCTTTAGCACTGGACCCCTGGAGCAAGGAGGAATGATGTAGCAGACCAGTAGCCCCAGACCCTAGAGAGTTTGACCCAGGATGGAGCTGAAGGTATGGGTAGATGGAGTTCAGCGTGTGGTCTGTGGTGTCACAGAGGCCACCACCTGCCAAGAAGTGGTCATAGCTCTGGCTCAAGCCATTGGTAAGGAGTCTCAGTATAACAGAGAAATTATTGCTTCAATATAGTCCTTAATTTTTAAGAGGTTGTATAAAACAGTGCTGGGGAAGCTACTTTGAAACTATAGTTTGTGATGAAGTTACTCTTTAAAAAGAAATGTTGTAAGCTGCACTTCAAGTTGCTAACAAAAAGTAGCTAACAAGCTATTTAAAGGGATTATTCACCCAAAAAATCATTTACTCACCCTCATGCCATCCCAGGTGTCTATTTCTTTCTTTCTTCTGCAGAACACAAATTAAGATTTTTAGCAGAATATTTCAGCTATGTTGGTCCATACAATGCATGAATGGAGACCAAAACTCAGAAACTCCAAAATGCACATAATCCATATGACAGTGGTAAAATCTATATTATCAGAAGTGATATGATAGGTGTGGGTGAGAAACAGTTCAATATTTAAGTCCTTTTTTACTTTAGGGTCTCCTCTCTGCCCTGTAGGTGGCAATATGCACAAAGAATGTGAATCGGACAAAGTGTATTTCAGTTTTCAGTTAATTACATCACCAGCAGGACCCAGAGCAATTTGTTTTTGATTCAAACCTGTCTTAGTTGACGTCACTATTTGAGTCTATTTTCAGCTGCGCTCAGACTGTTATAATCTAAAGGCCCCTTCTTGTAATAGTGAGAAATGCTGCCGCAATCAAAGTGCCCACTGAGATCTGACTCATTATTGAGACATAAATAACACTTAGGAACAGTTCACTCCTCTTTTACTGTTTTAGATAGATAGATAGATCATTTTTTATTGTCCTCAAAGAGGAAATTTGTTTCCATTTGTTTTAGGGGTGCTCTGTCTTTTTTACTCAATGAAGAATGTACAAATCTGTATTGCTCAAACTTTTAGTTGCTCATTATCTTCAATTTGATTTAGGTGCAAAAACCATACGAAGAACACTTATTGTTTCTGTATTTATTTATTTGTATTTATTTTTGAGCACTTTGGGTATACAAATTTAGGACAGGAAATGATAGGTAGAGGGTGGGCGAATTAGGAAATAAGTGAGCTGGTTTTAAATCAGTGTTGCCCACATGAGCACCACAACCTAATGAGTAAAAGCATGTGTTCTAAATGCTAGGCCATGGCTCTAACTAGCATACTGTTATTTTACAGACTTAGTTTAGGGTTTTTCAAAAATCCTTAAACCAAGACCAAAATTGTCAATTGTAACTCTTCTAAGAGCTTTCAAGCTATTTCTGCCAAACTCGGCACAGACCTTCAGACTGTTCTGACTTAGTGTGCAATGCCTTTTCTGATTGAGCTTACAGGTTTCCCATAGTGGACATCCTAGCAAAACCTAGCATTAAGCCAAAACAGCCTAGTAACCCACCAAAACACCCTAGCAATGCCTTTTGACAAATTAACGCAGCCTAGAATTTTCAAGCAACTAGCCAGAACTCCCTACTAACACCTAAAAACCAGCTGCAAGACCCTAGATATTACCTAGTAACCACTCTCGAGACCTTAGCAATCATTTAGTAATGCACTGTCGGAGTTTTGTCTGTCTACCTGACTCTGTCTGACTTTCTATTTGACTATCTGACTTTCTATCTGCCTGTCTGACTCTCTAATGCCTGTTTAACCTCCAAATTCAAGCTTATAAAACTTTTTTAAGCATTCAGACTTTGTTGTCTTAACAAAATAGAACTGTCTTCATTACTGTAATCTTCAATTTGTTCACCCAAAAATGAAAATTCTGTCATTATTTATTCAGCCGTAGGCCTATATTGTTTCAAAGCCGTATGACTTTCTGTTCTCTGGAACAAAAATTTTATTTTTCTTCATGATTCACTTCTACTCAATGAAAGCATACAGTGTCCAGTGGCTTTAGAGCTCCTAAAAACTACAGTAGTCCCTATGGCTAGTGTGCTATATTCCAAGTCTTCTAAAGCTATACAATAGCTTTGTGTAAGGAGTAAACAGTCTGCTGCAGTTCTCACGTTCGGCCATTTGCCATGTATGACTTCAATTCTGCCGCAGTCACATTAAACTTGCTGTGTTATGGTGCAGTTTGTTAAGTATGCCATCACTGATTTCTTTACTTGCACTTTTGTAGGTCGCACAGGACGCTATACACTTATCGAAAAATGGAGGGACACTGAACGGCATCTCTTTCCTCACGAGAGTCCGGTCACCTCCCTAAACACTTGGGGGCAATATGCTGGCGATGTGCAGTTTATCATGCATCGCACAGGCCCCTCTCTGAATGAGTACCCCCAGGCCGAAGGTCTGACACCTCGGGGCCCAGAGCGTGGCTTGCATCGGCAGAGCCTTCCATTGATGGCCAAGCTCCGAGCTCCTGGCGACCACTCCCTCCACCGGCGTGAGCCACGGCGCAAATCTCTGACCTTCACGGGTGTGCCCCGCAGCCTCCGGGACATCCTTAGTGGAGGCAGACTCAGCAACAGTAAGGCCAAATACCGGGTGGTTGTAATGAACAGTGGCCACAATACGCAATCAATGTCCCCTCGGTTATCAGGCAACCGAATGGGGGATCTTACCCAACTGGTGAAGCTTCAAAGGGAGACTCTTACAGTTTTAGACAGCAGGATTGAGGCATATGAGGCAGAGCTTCGGATGTTGAATGAGAAAAGAGTTGGAGTAGAGGAAGGTGATCCATACGTGATGGTAACAGATGAAATTGCAAGGTTGGAGAAGCAGGTGCGTAAGAACAAGGTTGAGATTGAGGAGGAGGAATTCTGGGCCACTGAGCTCCAGATTGAGCGGGAGAGCGAGAGGCAGCTGCAGGAGCGGCTGCAGGAGTTGGGCAGTCGTCTGCACAGCTGTGAGGTGGATTTGGAGCAGCGGCTGATGTGTATGCAGGGTGTTGAGGCAGGGTTGGAGACTCAACGTCAGCATAAGGAGATCAGAGATACGCAGCAGGCCACCGAAGGTGAAGTGAAGGTGAGACTTCAGAGGGTGAAAGCAGAACTCAAGGCTCAGTCTCAGCACATGGCCCAGCTTGAGAAAAGCTGTAGAGCAGTAGACCGCTCAATGGCTGAGTCAAGCAAGAGACTGCAGGTATGTCAAGGTTAACAAACAAAAAAGCTATGGGGGTCATTATGAAATACAGAAATTTTACATTTTAAATTGAAGTTAGCAATGTATATGTTGGTGTATGTTTAAAATGCATGTACACTTGCATGAGATGAAGACTCATATCAGTCTTAAGGTCAAAGTATACTTTGGTTTTCCACATGTTGCTACGTCAAAGTGCACGTGTCACAATTTTCGTCAGCAGCACAGTGTGCACATATTGCAGCTCAGTTTTTCTAGACATGCAGTCAATCCACAATATCACATGCACCTTCCGTTGACTGTACTGAAGACTGTACATCGAATGCGTCCTAATATGCTTGTGGCCAAAAGAGCTCAGATGTCTAAAAAATGCTGCGGTCCAGTGAGGGATGCTTAATGAGCCAAAGTTCAGCAGAAGCGGTCAAAGACATCCATCTAGTGCATATTTACATAGGAAAACAATTGAAAAGCGTAGACAGACACAAAAACACATTCTGTGTGAACAGCCCCTTATTCACATGGAACAGCACTAGTTTCTCATATCTCCAAAAAGAAGCCATTTGCTTCAAATGACTGTTGGGAAATATCTACTTCATCCAGCAATCTGTTTGCTCTGTGTTTTTAGTATACCGATGCTGTTTTATGGTGAATGAGCGGTCCGACTGAATCAAGAATTAATTCAAAACCAGTTTTGCGAACACGCTTGGCCATTTCTTAGTAAAGAACCGACTGAAAAGAATAATTCAATTGCAAATCACTTGTTCTGATTTTAAACAGCCAACAGAAATACAGGATACATGTCATGATTGCTGAAAAATTATCAGGGAAAATGTTTCTCAGGTCAGTCAGAGCGCTCATTGTACAGCTGCGGGTGCCACTGATGTTAACAAACCAAAGCTTGAACCGTTGCTTGAATACAAGTTGTGAAGGGTTAAACCATCATATAAATTCTAGTCTAAGCTGGTCTTTACAGTATGGTTTTGTCAGAAGCATTATTACATTTCTCACTTGTTGCAATCACATTGAACCTAAAAATGATGCAAGTGTTTGCAAATATATGAGCTAATTCTGCTGAATTGCATTAGAGCATTGTTACTGTTTATAGAAATTTGACATTGCACAACTGCAGGCAGTTTGCCAGTTGCAGTATTGGACAAACATTTCATTAGCACCCCCTCCACCCTCTCTTCCCCAGGAGAGTCAGTATGAGCTAGAACAGCTGACCAAAGAGTTGAGGCAAGTAAACCTGCAGCAGTTCATCCGACAAACTGGCACCAAAGTCACGGTTCTGCCCGTAGAGCCCAGTGATGAGGACACCAGCAACACAACAGATGACAAAGGTACCATTTTTTAACAACATAATTAAAGTCAGAATCATGTTCTGATGGTATAGTGTATGGATAGAGTTTTTCTCAAAAATGACAACAAGACCTCAATCAATATGAGTAATGAGTGTTTTGTATTAGTCATTAGCAGCAACACCACATCTGGTTTCAATTTGATACGTTACTTGTGCATGTGCATTTACTTCATTTTGATCATGGTAAAGCAATTTTGGATAAAAGTTTCCAACAGAGCGCAACAGTGACCATGTCAACAGACTTGGTTCTGGTATTTTCCCCATTCATTTACTCCATAGGCTTTAAAAAAGACTTCAGTAAATAGTTCTTAGCCAAGAACCAAACCTACTCTGAGATGAATCATTACAAACATGATTTTGAAGCAAAAAAAAGTTAGCAGACTGTGTACTTAACATTTTTTATGAGGGACTACAATCCAACATGAACTACAATCCTATGAAGCATTGCAAATTATATTATTGAATATAAAACAACGGTACAAAATAAAACGACTTACTTTTAGTTGTTGTTTACAAATATAAAACAGTATATTCTAAGTTTATTCTGAAGTATTCAGATACTCACAAAAATCCAAGTACTTTGAGAGTGAAGGGAGACCGACTCGATTATGATGGTTGCGATGCTTCTTTTAGTGGGTAGTCGCTGCCTCGTTTCCATGGTAACAGAAACTTTTTTAATTGGTGGATCTATCTTCGGTGTAATGGGTACTGTAGTTCTTCACTGGAAATTTGACTATCAAACATTTTTTTTAAATATAATTTAATCTGATTTATATATAATATCCTTTAACAATCTCAGAGTTCATGGTAGGTTTGTCTTAAAAGGTTTATACATGATCAATAATGTATATATGGGAAAGAAAAAATGTGGGATTTTTACTTTTTTGTGGGCAGTACAGAGTTAAAAACCTTCTCTTGTAAACCATAAAGGGCTGAGAGTCACTCAGAATGTGTTTACGTTCTTGCGTGAAATATGTTTGGGCCCTTATATGTATTCTTGCTGTGTCACTGTAGTGACTGATTGTTGCAATGGTTGTCTTGATAAAATGTCAACCAGAGAAAAATAAAATGAAAGTTATAAGCCTTCTTTTCAGAAGATGTCACCCAGTTCAAAATGTGGCGTTCTATTATGTTTTCATTACAAATACAATGTGCCACCTTGTGGTTGGAGATGGTATTGCAAGTGCCATGACTGCATTTTAAAGGTTGCAACATCCCAAAATGTTCGAAATGGAATGCTAGCATGCTAACTGCGTAGTAGTATACACTGAATACTTTAAGTACTCTTGGCAGTCCAATCAAGTAATGAGTCAATAATGACGACTCTATCTTTCATGAGCTCAAATTTAGTACTGAGAGTGCTTATGAACATTATAAACCAAGTAAGCATAATGTCTGCTATCATTACAGAGATATTAAACAGAGTTATTTACCTTCCACAGCTTATTTTATATGTAACTTAATTGTTGTTCTTTCCCCAGATTTCGCTTCATTAACTGGCTCATTGAAACGAACTGGTTTTTCGAAATCAGTGGTTGGCAGTATTCTTGGACTACAGAGTTCGATATCATCAGCTTTAAATCCTGAGGGCATCTATGTTTGAGGATGACAAACCCCTTCTTCGGTAGCAGGAATTTAGCATTATAAGACCTTCTTCATTGAAGCTTTTGGCTGAATATAAACCGTTGCTACTCCAAGCACTAAAAGACAACAGACGGTGAACTTAAAGTTGAACCAATTCCAGTATTGAGCTGTGGTAAAGGTTTATCATGGACAATTCCATACAGAAGTCTGACATATGGCAATATATGTAAAACGTAAACACGATGTTGGTCAAGTATTGTTTACACTGATATAAAAAGTAACATATTTGTACAAATATGCAATTAAATACTACACAAATAGCTGTTTTAATATGTGTGACATATATTTTTATAAATAAGTGTAATTTGAATGTGTACATGCTGTATGTGAGCTATTATTTTATAATCAGATTTGGAAACATCATCACATTTTTCAAGTACACCTTTTGCAATACTTGATCACCTATTCACCACACATAGCTGATCATTTTAAATACAAACTAAGGCTGTCGATTTAACATGTTAATTCAGTGCGATTAATTTGGCAAAAAATAAGGCGTTAAAAAAAAGTAACGCAACTAATCGCACCATAATAAGGAAGATTCCTGAGAAATGCAAGCTTGTAGTACCACCTGTTTACTCCAGAGGGCAGTAAGTGAAATTTCAGCTGTATGAGCAACACAGTTTATACAGTGAAGAAAACACTTCAGTAGACACACAACACAAACATGCGTTACATTTTTGCGTTCAAAACACTTGAAGGAGCGCAAATGCGAACTAAGGGATCTCAAGATGTGTTTAAATATTGAGTATTAAACTATATTTAACTTGAAACAGTGAACTAAACATTTTATAATGCGATTAATCACGATTAATTAATCGGGACACCATGTAATTCATTCGATTAAACATTTTAATCGATTGACAGCCCTAATACAAACCAAATGTTTTTATTTTATTTTAATATATACTGTATCAGTGTATTATCCACTGAAATGGTGCCCTTAGACTTGTCATTTCAATAATGTGTGTAGATGAAGGATTAATTACTGCAGAATCAAATATATTTTTGTATTATTTCATTCTCAGACTTTAGCTTCTTTAGCTATCATTACACTGCCATGGTGGCACAGAAGCTGCATTTAAACTGGCATTTAGTTGCATTTACACAGACTGTGCAATGCTGCTCAAAGCAGGCATAAATGCATTTACACAGAAATTACAATCATAACACGAGATTAATGTTTTAAATATACAATTTTGAAAATAGAAATATGAAATGAATGAAAATATGAAATGATACTTTAAATATTAAACTAAATTATGAAATATAAGCTCTAGAATGACACTATGGGTTAGAGCAGGCTTAATTTAGACTGGCTTTTATGCTGCATTGCATCTTTACACAGATTTGAATCAGGCACAGAGCAGGATCAACTCTGCTGTGTAAAGACACCTTTATTTTAGCCTCTTAAAAGATTTTGAATGTGTAACTTTCAGTTTTGTGTTTTCTCTGAGTGAGAGACATCTATATATCATGTGATTTCAAATCTGTGAAATGTCATATTTTTGTTTATATTATCACCTTGTTTTGTAAAACGTTTGTTTATCAATCTGTTCAAGTGTTACTGTTTTACTATGTTGAGCCAAAGATGAAACCCTTTTTATAGTTAATGTTATTGCATGAATGCAACAAAATATCTTCATAATCCTTGCTTTTTTATTTACCATTTTATTTTGTAATTGTTGAGAAATGCACATGGAAATTTTCACTTATGGACAAATACAGAACTAATATTGCTTTAAAACTTTCCAGATACAAAATGCCATATAACCATTCATGTTTTTTTTTTAATAGTCTGGTTTTGCCTTATATATATAAATATAAATAGTTCTGTAGCTGGATCTATGACATAAGTAGTGCCTTACTGAAACCTAAGCCATGATATCACATCTAAATATGGTGCTGGAATGTTAGATATTGGTATTTCCCATGTATATGTGGAATATGTCATCATGTTGTGTGCCAAGTCATTGCTCATGTCACTGTTTTGTGCATAGGGATACATTTTATTTCCGTATATTTTAGAGGTAATTTAAAAGTAGTATGTTTCAGATTGCTTCTTACATCATGTGCAATGTATTATAAGTCATAGATGCCAACTATTTACCATTATATATATATATAAAAAAAAATATCCTTAAATAATATTGACAATGTTTTACTAAATAGTGCCATGTACCAGTATTAAACTCAATATAGCCCACATGAATTCTCCTTATTTTTCAATAAAACCTTTACAAAACAAGAAAAAGTGAATTAGTGTAACAGTACAAGGCTTCCATTCAGGACATGTTCTTGTATTCAAATACAGCAAGGGTGGTTTGACCAATAGTGTGAGTTTAGGAGAGGACTATCTGTTATACACCCAATGGAAGATTGAAGAATAATTGAAGAGTAATTAATTCCACGTGGTGACACTAGTGGCACAGAAATGACATTCTTGAACTAAACCAGCAATTACAATATAGTGCAGATGAAACCATAACATTTGTCCTGTGTGAACTAGACTACAAGAAGAATTGGCACCTCATTAACCTTTAAAAAAGTAAAAGTAAGTAACACATTTTATTTGTGTCCAATGGCACGACTATCACTCAAGACTGGGTGGACATGTCTTTCAGAGTGTGAAGTCCACCGTCCCACAATATTTGGGGTTTCACTACAGCCAGTATGGGACCGCATGGAGCTCCGGCCATGCAAAACACCTCGTCTACATCCAGACCCCATTCTCGTAGAGTTTTCAAGGCAAAGGCACAGACGTTTCTAGAGCCCCATGCTGTTATAAGACAAGTGCAGAGAGGGCTGTTTTCAAGGCCAAACCTCCGCCTCATCTCACCCATCAGAACTATAAACTCTTTCATGCAGGTCTGCCAAGAGAGGGACAGGTTAATATGACATATGAGAAAACACGAGACATATTATACATAGGTTTGTAGTGATAATGCTCCATAAACCTTCCTGCTCTGATATTAAGTGATGAAATATACGCAGTGGAAGCCTCAAGTCAATGTGATTTCAACCTCATTTTTAAAAAAAAATGACGTTTAATAGGCAAATTGGCCAACACAGTGAATAACTACACTACCCATAATCCTGAAGAGAGCTCCACCAATCAGAGAAGTCACTGTTACCAACAGCGTGAATCTAGTCACACTTTAATACGGTTTAGTCTCCGATTGAGCTGATGAAATCACGCTGTGATCATGAGGAAGGATTACATCAAGATGTAGATTGAATACAATCCCTGCTTGATTTTTTGGACCAGGAGTGGCATAAAGTCAGTAATGTGAAAGACTGGTAGAGATCAAGCCAAGACGCATTAAAGCTGTGATTGACAATCAGGAGGGTTATTCCATCAAATATTGATACTGCGTGTTTTTTTGTTGTTTTGACCAGTTGTCATTTTCTGTAAATAAATGCACTAAATAACATGGGGATGATCACTTTCGATTGGAAATCGAATCATTATCTAGAGTTCTATCATTTAATTTAATTTAAACACAAATGCTCATAAACAAAATAGCATTAGATGTGGAAATTCAAATCATACATGATTTACCTTTGCAGCTTTGAAAGTCTGGATTTGTGTTTCACTGAATCCAAAATATGAAAGACTATCAAGTGAATCCTCTGAGAATCCAATGATATCACCTGAGAAAATGATCTTTAATTGATCACTTGCATGTTGATCTGCTTGATCGTACAGCAGGGCAGCAGGAATTCCTAAACGCAACAAAATAGGCAAAGATTAGTTATATAACCAGCACAAGTTATGGACTAGCCTAACTCTAACAACAAATCCTCAAAATCAATAAAAAGACGTGATTCATGCAAAATGGGGGTTCTACCTGTATGTAGAGCTCTATAGATGTCATCCCTGTCAGTAGAGAGGAACAGCTTAACTTTGTGCAACTGCAGAGTATTCATGAGCTCTTCCTTTTTGCAAAAGTAAAATTTGCCTATTTCTAGACCTGGTGATGGAAACACAGTGTGATATAAGTCCTTGGCATGCATCATTAATCACTTTTCAGCAATAACTGCATATTAGATATATCTTTACCAAACACAGTCTTACCATAATGCTTTACGCTCTCAACTATCTTCATTTTGATTTGTTCTGAACACTCCTTTGCATAGAGGATCACTTCAAAAAGCAAAGATTCTGTCTTGTTCTGGCTCACAAGTTTCTCATTCACTGTTTGCACAGCCTAAACTCCATAAAGAGATCACACATTTTCAAAACAGTATCGAGTATGATCATGCACAGATTCTAGTGCTTGAAAGCATTCATGATCGTGCCTACCTTTATAAAAGTGAATGCTCTTCCTTTGGGTAGTGGCTCTGCATCTGTGTTTGTCGAGGTTGAGATTGAATGCAGGTCAAATATGTCGTTATATTGCAAAGCAATTATAAGCGGACCTTTGAAATTCTGCACAAACAGACACAAGCAGTCATGAATGAGTGGAAATACAACGCTTGCTTTAAATCTTAGAAGCCGTGGATCGAAACACTTCGAGGTCGACGCTTTTTTAACTCCAGCTTCATAACTTTAAACCAACTTATTAACGTTTCCCTTTACCTTGTTATCTTCCATACTCTTATAATCTTTGTGCTTTACATCTATTACCAGACGCGGAAGTGCAGGGGAGATTGCGGGTAACTACAACAAAGAGACCCGCGGCAAGTTTAGCATGACATGGACAAATTCGCTTCTAAAAAGTTCGCACACGAAATTTTAATTAATACAACATTTGTCAATGGCGTAAACATTTCCGTGACATTTCGCTACACATTCATTTCCTCAGCTGCCACCCAGCGCTGTGGAGCGGCACAACGCGTGGCCAAATTCACCTTTGTTTTTATTTTATTTCACTAATATATATCTAGGCAATATTGTTCATAAAGTATTTTTCGTATAACAGACAACTTGTGTGGTAACTTGAAAGGGATTAAAATGTTTTAAATTACTATAAACTACGAAAATGCTAATATTTGTATTAAGACCAATTAACCACATGATTGGTTTTATGCTAACTATGGTTTCAATAAAATAATAAAACAAATATTTGTTCTGAAAAACTGCATCCTAAGCACATATAGAAACAATTACTACCTCGTGGGAATAACATTAACCACTAGTATATTTCCTCCCCTGAAAGCTTATTGAACAGAATCTTTGAAATATCATAATTAGTTACATTTAGTCTTACTATTTTAAACCCATGGTAGCCTGTTATTTTAAAGGAATTCTAACAAGGATTTAAAGTGATAGTTCACCCCAAAATGAAATTTCTTTAATAGTTTCCTCACCATCCCAGTGTATAACATTTTTTCTTCTACAGAACACAAATGAAGAATTTTAGAAAAATATTTCAGCTCTGTAAGGTCCATACAATACAAGTGAATGGTGACAAAAACTTTGAAGCTCCAAAAAGCACATAAAGGTAGCATAAAACGAATCCATGCAACGCCAGTGTTTAAATCAATGCCTTCTGAAGCGATCTAATCAGTTTTGTTTGAGAACAGACCAAAATGTAACTCCGTTTTCACTGTACATGTTGCCATTGCAGTCTTTAGGCACGATCGTGATTTCAAACTCACTTATACTTCTTGACACATGTGGAGTGCGCTTGATGGTGCTAGCAGGTGTAATTGATTGCCACAGGTACGGCTGATGTTAAGATTTCCAGTGAAAAAGGAGTAATATTTTGGTCTGTTCTCGCCCCAGAATCGATTAGATCGCTTCTAAAGATATGGATTTAACCACTGGAGTTGTACCTGCAATTATGTGCATTTTGGAGCTCCAAAGTTCTGGGTACCATTCAATTGCATTTTATGGGCCAGAAGTGCTGAAATATTCTTCTAAAAATCTTCATTTCTGTTCTGGAGAAGATAGAAAGTTGTACACATCTAGGATGGCATGAGGGTGAGGAAATGATTAGAGAATTTTCAATTTTGGATGAACTATCCCTTTACGTCTGCAAAAGACAGAGACATGGACGGACAGACAGACAGACAGACAGATAGATAGATGTCTTTAATTACAGTGACAGGTTATCAGATTGATATTATACAGTGATGCGGCCAGACCAGTTTCTGTTCTAATTTACTGTCATATTTGTGTTCACTGGGCATCACAGCTAGCATTTCCCAGAAGCAAGAAGGAAGCTACCTATTCATTCCTTCTTACATTTGAATATAATTTTGAGCTCTTCCTTGAAGATGGTTTTTGATATGTTATGTTTGACTACTTGCTATTCTTCCTCCTCACCAGTTCTACTACATGTACCTTAGATGTGCATGAGTCCCATAAGAGCACATGAAGATTTGTGTGTTATTGAGGTGTGGCAGGTAGCGTTATGTTCTTTCCGTACTGAAGGAACATTTTGAGAAAAGCTGAGGAGCCCAGTCTTGATTTTTGGATTCCAGTGAAGTAAAAATGACTTAACTGTACACAACTGGACAAGAAAACCTAAAGAGAGTTGAATCTGGGTGTGAATGGTGACCTACTGTTTAAGGCAAGTTCAGCTATGCTCTTTTGTTAATGTCAATCTATCCTCTGTGGATGAGTTTCTGCTGGGTCCAGTGTAAGATAGCGTTCCAAACCAGTCTATGTTAGTTGACACAGATGTTAAACTTACTAGTATAGTGTGAGAGTTTGTATTGAGCAAACTTTGAATGACGTTTCGCAAAATCAATAAAATCATCAAAGTTACTTTTTAACATGGCAATATACACTACCGTTCAAAAGTTTGGGGTCACATTGAAATGTCCTTATTTTTGAAGGAAAAGCACTGTACTTTTCAATGAAGACAACTTTAAACTAGTCTTAACTTTGAAGAAATACACTCTATACATTGCTAATGTGGTAAATGACTATTCTAGCTGCAAATGTCTGGTTTTTGGTGCAATATGTACATAGGTGTATAGAGGCCCATTTCCAGCAACTATCACTCCAGTGTTCTAATGGTACAATGTGTTTGCTCATTGGCTCAGAAGGCTAATTGATGATTAGAAAACCCTTGTGCAATCATGTTCACACATCTGAAAACAGTTTAGGTCGTTACAGAAGCTACAAAACTGACCTTCCTTTGAGCAGATTGAGTTTCTGGAGCATCACATTTGTGGGGTCAATTAAACGCTCAAAATGGCCAGAAAAAGACAACTTTCATCTGAAACTCGACAGTCTATTCTTGTCCTTAGAAATGAAGGCTATTCCATGCGAGACATTGCTAAGAAATTGAAGATTTCCTACAACGGTGTGTACTACTCCCTTCAGAGGACAGCACAAACAGGCTCTAACCAGAGTAGAAAAAGAAGTGGGAGGCCGCGTTGCACAACTGAGCAAGAAGATAAGTACATTAGAGTCTCTAGTTTGAGAAACAGACGCCTCACAGGTCCCCAACTGGCATCTTCATTAAATAGTACCCGCAAAACACCAGTGTCAACATGTACAGTGAAGAGGCGGCTGCGGGATTCTGGGCTTCAGGGCAGAGTGGCAAAGAAAAAGCCATATCTGAGACTGGCCAATAAAAGAAAAAGATTAAGATGGGCAAAAGAACACAGACATTGGACAGAGGAAGACTGGTAAAAAGTGTTGTGGACAGATGAATCCAAGTTTGAGGTGTTTGGATCACAAAGAAGAACGTTTGTGAGACGCAGAACAAATGAAAAGATGCTGGAAGAATGCCTGACGCCATCTGTTAAGCATGGTGGAGGTAATATAATGGTCTGGGGTTGCTTTGGTGCTGGTAAGGTGGGAGATTTGTACAGGGTAAAAGGGATTCTGAATAAGGAAGGCTATCATTCCATTTTGCAACGCCATGCCATACCCAGTGGACAGCGCTTGATTGGAGCCAATTTCATCCTACAACAGGACAATGACCCTAAACACACCTCCAAATTGTGCAAGAACTATTTAGAGCAGAAGCAGGCAGCTGGTATTCTATCGGTAATGGAGTGGCCAGGGCAGTCACCAGATCTGAACCCCATTGAGCTGTTGTGGGAGCAGCTTGACCGTATGGTACGCAAGAAGTGCCCATCCAACCAATCCAACTTGTGGGAGCTGCTTCTGGAAGCGTGGGGTGCAATTTCTCCAGATTACCTCAACAAATTAACAGCTAGAATGCCAAAGGTCTGCAATGCTGTAATTGCTGCAAATGGAGGATTCTTTGACGAAAGCAAAGTTTGATGTAAAAAAAATCTTATTTCAAATACAAATCATTATTTCTAACCTTGTCAATGTCTTGACTCTATTTTCTATTCATTTCACAACGTATGGTGGTGAATAAGTGTGACTTTTCAGGAAAACCCAAAATTGTTTGGGTGACCCCAAACTTTTGAACGGTAGTGTATACCAACGGGAACTGATCTTGTAACTGAAAGCAAGATAAGCTAAGTTAAGCTTTATGCAATCTTTTATTTCAGTCTATTTTTACAGAATTGTCAAACAGATTTAAAAATATAATATTATTTTTGTATTATTTTTATAGGTGGGGTTTCAGCAGAGGGCAGTGACTTCTTTCATCTCTCTGTGGCTGGTATACTGTGATATATGGATCAGGAAATTGTTCATAATATTTAACATATAGTGTGTAGCCTTTACTTGAAAATATGTTCTTTTATATTTATAGCACTTTCTGCTTGAAAATTGTTTCCTAGGTTTTCATAAGTAAACCCTACTCAAATGTTTTTTCAGTGTATTAATTAATGTGTATTTATGTATTGGTCCTAAAAGTATTTGGTCACTTGAATCACTTAAAAAAGTTTATGAATGTCTTTGCATTATAGAGCAAAATATCAATGGAAGTGGCATTTATTTTAAAGAATATAGCACAAACACACGTATAAATTAAAGCAATTGATATTTTCATCATAAAGTCAAAACTAAGAAGTATTTGGATGTAAAAGTTTGTTAGTTAATTCGCCCAAAAATGAAAATTCTCTCATCATTTACTCACCCTCATGCCATCCCAAATGCATATGACTTTCTTCTTCTGCTGAACATAAACACACGTTTTTAGAAAAATATTTCAGCTCTGTCGGTCCTTACAATGCAAGTGAATGGTGACCAGAAATCAGAAGATCCAAAAAGCACATAAAGGCAGCATAAAAGTAATCCATATGACTCCAGTTGTTTAATCCATGTCTTCTGAAGCACTATGATAGGTGTGGGTGAGAAACATATCGATATTTAAGTAATTTTTTTTTACTATAAATCTCCACCTTTGGCCAGCCCTGACCAGTAGGTGGCTGAATGTGAAAGTGAAAGTCCCCTCCACACCAGAATGTGAACGTGAAAGTGAAAGTGTCGATATTCAGTAAAAAAAAAGGACTTAAATATTGATCTGTTTCTCATCCACACCTATCATAGTGCTTTTGAAGACATGGATTAAACCACTGGAGTCATATGTATTACTATTATGCTGCCTTTATGTGCTTTTTGGACCTTCTGAGTACAGGCCACCATTCACTTGCATTGTAAGGACCTACAGAGCTGAAATATTTTTCTAAAAACGTGTTTATGTTCAGCAGAAGAAAGAAAGTCATATGCATCTGGGATGGCCTAAGGGTGAGTAAATGATGAGAGAATATTCCATTTTTGGGTGACTTTTAATGTGACAGATTACATGTGGTTGTTATTCTAGCACACTTGTGTGAACACGAGGGGAGCTGACTTCACACATTCACTGAAAATCACCTGGACAACAATTGGTTAAAAGTTAGTTCCAATAAAAGCTCTAATAGCTTTTTGCAATTGCTTGTTGGTTTGATCTAATGCAATGACAGTCAGACATTTTAAGTGTGACTTAAGGATCCAAAAGTGTTCAAATACCAGTTTTAGGGCCAATGCATGTTTTCTTTGCATCTCTAAGGTAACATTGCTTCATATATATTATAATCATTGGAAAAGAATGTTATATTTACACTTATAAGCACACCCCGTTTTAATGGACCGCAGAGGGCTGTCAACACTCCTTAGTTGTTTATATTTCGTGATGATGAAATGTCCTCTTTTTATCGTGCTGTATACAGTTAAAACCTTTGTAAGACTTGTAACTGGATATAAGCTGTCCCTACATTTTACATGACTTTTCATTTTTCAAAAGTCTTCACTTACTCACCCTTATGCTGCTTCAACCCTGTATGACTCTCTTTCCTCTGTGGAACACAGAAGGAGATGTTTGGCAGAATGTTCACATAGGTTTTGTTTATACAATGAAAATGAATGGGGCTGTCAACTTAAAAAAGAAATGACAGAAAACCACCTTAACAGGGCGTTCACAGAGGACGCGCAACTTTTTTTTACTATAGGTAAATGTATGCATGGTCAGACGGACGTCTTTGGCCATTGTGGCACATATAGCTATTTGTTTAGTGACTCGCTGCATGAGCGTTTAGTTTTTACAATGGCATATCAAGTTCAAAATAGTTCAACTTTTAAAAAATGCTTCTGTTGTGTTCCATCTATATCTGTTTTTGTACTAAAGAATGCATCCTGTGTGAAGTGAGTCCATGAGGCGCTATTTTATTAGTCTTCAGATGCCAAATGATAGCTTTGAATGATGAAAAGACTGAAATTTAAGTTGTTCTCACATGTTATTTGCCTTCAACTAGATTCAGATATGACATGTCAAGGCTTTAGACTTTTTTGTCAGCACCAAGTTTGACGTAAATGATGCCAAACTCCATATTGGTTCTTCTGTGTGTCATAACTGTAAAATAAGTGTCTTCCCTAGCGGCCAGTAAGGGGCATTAGTTATGCTGGACTTTTATTTTGAAGTTAGTTTTAGGTTCTTGCCTCAGTTCCTGTTTCCCACCAGATTGTTCCCCAGCTGTGTCTATTTACCATTGATTTGACTTGTGTATTCATAGCGCTCATGTCTTTTGTCTGTTTATCGTCTTAGTCTATTCATAGTCAAATTATAGTCAAAATCAATTAATGTCAGTGGTTTTCTAGTCTTGCTTTGTTGTTTAGTTCTTGCGGTTGTTTTGGTCACTTTGGATTTATTAAATACTGCACTTGGGTTCACCTATTTCATCTTTGTCATCGTCTCCTGCTTCCACTTTACAGTAATCGATTATGTGCGAATTAAAGATGGCGGAGGCGAACATTTTCAATGAATAACTCCTCAAATTTGGTCTACTCCTCACAAAATACTATCGTGTGTGTTAGAACATCCAACCTAACTGACAACACCTGGAATTTTAGATCTAGTCTCTCCTTCAGAACATATCCAGATATCAGAGTTTTGTCTGATATCCCAACCCAGTCAGCAGGGGAATATATAAGGATGGTAAAAGCAGAGTAAAGGTTAGAGTTAGGTTTAGCCTAATCCTAATCCTAACCCAGAGCTCAATCCAACTTCACCTGACCAACACAAATTCAACAAGACGTTGACGTTGAACACCTTGATATGGAGACAACTCTGTATCTCTGACTTGTGAAGACAATACAGAACAGAACATAAGATTAAACAAAAACAATAATGAATTGCAAGATCAATCAATATAAAAAGAAAAGTAATAAATCAAATGTAATATTTAAAATGAATACAAAGAGATGGGTAAATATATATATATATATATATATATATATATATATATATATATATATATATATATATATATATAAGAAAATAATAATAAATTATTAAAGAAAAATATATATGAAGTACAACACAGGTGTATGTTTGCTCTCTTGAAGCCACACACATTCAGGTTGCAGTTAAACATTTAATTCGATTGTTGGATCTTTAATGAGACTTCAGAGGACTTTGTTTTGTGTGTGTTCCATAAATGGTTCTTATTGAAGCTTGACAGCCCCTAGTCACTGCATTCTTTAAAGGAATATTACAGGTTCAATACAAGTTGAACTCAAGCAACAGACATCAACATTATGACTTTAAGAAGATTAAATAACTTACTAACCTTTTTCGTGTAAAGTTATGATCCAATATTACAACAACGTTACCGCAACAACAGTAAAACGCCGGAATCCAGTTAACGCTACAACACCGGGAAATGTGCTTAAAGGGATAGTTCACCCAAAAATGACAAATCTTGCATCATTTACTCACCCTCATGCCATCCCAGATTTCTTTCTTCAGCAGAACACAAACAAAGACTTTTCTAACAGAACACACTTTTTCTTTTTTTCTTTTTTACAATAAATTATCTTTCCTTCAAAGACTGCAAATAGCCAAAAACAAAAGAAAAATGTGAAAGTGGAGATTTATAGTAAAAAAAAAAAAGAAGAAAAGAATAGAACTTTAATATTAATCTGTTCCTCGCCCACACCTATCATATCTCCTCTGGAGACATGGATTTAACCACTGGAGTCATATAGATTACTTTTATACTGCGTTTATGTGCTTTTTGGAGCTTCAAAGTTTTGGTCTCCATTCACTTGCATTGTATGGACCTACAGAGCTGAGATATTCTTCTGAAAATCTTCATTTGTGTTCTGCTGAAGAAAGAAAGTCATACACATCTGGGATGTCATGAGGGTGAGTAAATGATGAGAGAATCTTCATTTTTGAGTGAACTATTTATTTAATTTATCCCATTAAACTCATGTTAACTCGTAAATTTTGTTCTTCAGGCTGTCTAAAATTATGCTATATCACTCTAACCAGTAGAGGGCGACATGAAACAACATAACTCAACCATTACAAACTAGTCTGCAACAAACTTTCTTTTCTGTATGTATTTATAGTGACCTACTGGTCATCTCATCCATTTCTCACCATGACTGCAAGACCTCCACTAAATCCTGCAAGACCAAAGACAAATTCGACTTTTGTGACTAACACACACAACACAACAACAGCTGCTCCGGGGTTCCTGCCCTCTTTACTGGACAGGATTCCTTGTGAGTATATCACATGATCTCTTGTCTCAGCACCTGCTTTGAGGGGCCTATCTAATTCCACCACATGTGCACATTTCTTACTTCTCAATTTTCACTTGTTACAAGTTTAAATTCCCTTAATTCTCCTGGCTGTGATTTTGCCGCATCTTTCAGATGTGTCATGGTGTTATGCTGGACCACGGCTCTCCTACTTTGATGTAAAATGGAATATTGTTGTTAATTTGTTTTAACAACAGTGCCAAGATGGGCCATCTATACCATTTTTGCAGCCATCATCCTGGTCATTCTAATCTGTGTGCTATGCTGCTGCGTAAAATGTTGCTGCAAAGGAAAGAAAAAGAGGAAGAAGAAGCTGGACCAGAAGATCAATATGAAAGGGATGACAGGAACTACAACTACAGCACTGGTGAGAGAGTGGATCACCCACTGTTTATAGATTTGCAAGTTCAGATATTCTGCTTAACCCTTGTGCGACCTTCGGGACATTTTTTCGGTGTCAATGCCAACGGCATACATTTTGCCAAAGGGGTGTATTTTTGGGGGAATTTTGATATTTCAACCTCAGTTCCTAAAATACATCTATAATACATTGTGTACACAACATAGTTACACTCAGGACCTTCAGGACAAAGATTTCCCCATTGAAACCCATTAAAACGGCAATATTTGATCCCAGTGCCATTAAAGCATACAATCATGGATTCTATGATATTATGCTTTCATTCCGGAGCCCTGGCTTCAATTAAAAAAAAATATATATATATATATTTTCCACCAGATGGCGCCATTGTTCTCATGTTTAGCCTGTGGAGCAAAAACATGCTTTTTACCTATTTTCTGCTTGCTGTATTATATAGATCACTGCAGGACAATTGAATAAATGATGCAGCTAAAATTGTGTGGGTGTGTTGGTATTGATGTCAGAGTGTGTTTTGTTTGTGTGTATTGAGAAATGTGTGTGTGTGTGTGTGTGTGTAAAAAACCCACAGTGGCATTATATAAACTAACGGGCATTTAAAAGGTTAAAGTCCTGAAAATGAATGAATATTTGGTAGTTATAATCAGGACTGATGTTGGTTAAAAAAATTAACACATTGAAAGTGGAAAATAATATTAATATACATATTATTATGGCAGTTTTTTGGCACAGGCATTTTTGTCCTCTAAGAACCTCTGAGTAACTTTTTTAAATTGACGCACAAGGGTTAAAATAATAGTTCACCAAAAATTTTTTTAAAAATTGTCATCAATTACTCCCCCTAGCTGTCTCAAACTATTACATTCTTTCTTCTGTGGAACACAAAAACAGATATTTGAATGGAGATAAAAATGTTTATATGCATACAAGTCAACAGGGTCCAAAACTTTAAAGCTCCAAAAAGCACATAAAGGCAGATAAAGGTGGTTAAAAATGTAACTGCTTTTTTTACAGCGGTGCCATCATGATTTGAAGCTCAAATACACTTCTTTGTGTTTGATGCAACTAGAGAGTGAGATTTTTAGTCAAGATTTATAGTGAATAAGAACTTAAATTGTGGTCTGTTACACACCCACAGCAATTGTATGACTTCAAAAGACATGGATTATACCAATCGAGTCATACGGATTACCTTTATGCTGCCTTTATGTCCTTTTTGGAGCATGAAAGTTTTAGACACCATTGACTTGCATTATAAAACACCTCATAAATCCTTTAAAATATCTTTGTGTTCTGCAACAGAAAGAAAGTCATATGATATTTGTGTGGACTATCCCTTTATTCCTGATGTATGAGAAAGCAACCTACAGTATGAAGTATACAGTTTTCTTCTGAATGGACTTACTGGATATATTAACAGGTCCAGCCTGAGTCAGAGGATGTGGAGTTCAGTTCAGCTGACCAGCAGAGAGGAAGACTTCTGTACTCTCTGGAGTTTAACACATCCAGATCAGAGGTGGCAGCTCACAGATCATTACAGGGCTTGTATTACATTCCCTGATTTTACAACAGCTCCTCAACTGAATGATTTACAGTGTAATTAGTGCTTAGAATTGCGGTCATTCACTGATTTAGGGGAGACCAGGAAGTCTTATGACACATTTACTTTCAATGTCTATGACTCAAACTTTTATACTCCCATATGTGTCTGCTACCAATAGTTAAGAAATCAACAACTTATGTCTAAACTATGTAAATTACTGTTAAGTGCAAAGATTGCGGTTTATCTTGTGGGCGGTAACTCTAATAGAAAACATATACATTTAAAAGTTTGTGCATGAATATATTAGCAATCAAATGTTACAATTGTTACGCCATCCCTCATTTATTAACATGATCGCAGTTCAAAAATAAACCAGACATGAAATATTCATTTCTTACCACAAAATATTATTTTTTATCCTGTAAATCCTTCATATTTTTACATAGAGACTTCACGTTTTACTGTCACCTTTACAATGTTTACACCCTGAACTTTCTAATTGGTTTAACCGATTAAAGATCGAACAATATTGTTTTTTTAATGACCGATACAATACTGATTATTTGTGTTAAAGTGTCTGATAACTGACATGCATAACCGATTTTATTATTATTATTCTCTTTATTTCTTCTTAATAACATAATCATTAATCACTAACCTCTGAAGGTGAACTGATTTACAAAAGTACCGGTAATATTGTGCACAAAGTAATATTGTGTCTTCAAAAAATCAATTTAACTATTTCTAACTAGATTTAGCACCTCATTTAATTAATATTTAAGATGATGACCGATTAAGTGTAAAAGCGTAAAAATTGGTTAAAAATATCGACCTCTAGGGGGCCTGAGTAGCTCAGCGAGTATTGTCGCTGACTATAACCCCTGGAGTCTCGAGTTTGAATCCAGGGTGTGCTGAGTGACTCCAGCCAGGTCTCCTAAGCAACCAAATTGGCCCAGTTGCTAGGGAGGGTAGAGTCACATGGGGTAACCTCCTCATGGTCCTGATTAGTGGTTCTCGCTCTCATTGTGGCGTGTGGTAAGTTGTGCGTGGATCGCGGAGAGTAGCATGAGCCTCCACATGCTGTGAGTCTCCGCGGTGTCATGCACAGCGAGTCATGTGATGACTGTTTCAGAAGTGTAGGAAACTGAGACTTGTCCTCCACCACCCGGATTGAGGCGAGTAACTGCTCCACCACGAGGACCTACTAAGTAGTGGGAACTGGGAACCCCAAATTGGGAGAAAAGGGGATAAAAATAAATAAATAAAAATATCAATCTCTAAAACTAATGGTGTTACAACTCAGCCCATTTTACAACACTACATCATTTTAGAAGAGGTAACAAATATTACACAGTTGCTGCAAAATGTCTTTTAAGGACATAATCGGAAGTATTTAAATACATTTTTTCCCCCAATATTATGAGAAACAATTGTAGAAAAGTACAGTATTCCTATGTTTACATTATGTGGCATAATAACCTGATCTCCCCTCACAAATACTGTAGTTTATGTGGAATTTCATTTAAAAAGTGATTTCAGTTTCAAAGTGTTAACATTCACTGATCACAGTTTCAAATCAATATGTATTAAAACCACTTGAAACATTTTTCCATCATCCTTCCCTTTAGCTGACTGTAGGAGTAAAAGAAGTTTCTGCTTTGAAAGCGATGAATTCAGGAGGGATGTCTGACCCATATGTGAAAGTCTACATTCTCCCCAACAAGTCCAAAACATTTGAGACCAAAGTCTTCAGGAAAACTCTTAACCCTGTGTTCAATGAACATTTCAAATATCAGGTAAACCAGAACACTAAAGCTGAAGTGTGTAACTTCTTCAATGTTCAAATGCTTTCTACTATCCCAGCTTAATATGCTGAGACAATTATAAGTGAGCCATTCATTGGTTCATTTTCTCAAAAACTGTAAGCACTGTGTCTCTATAGCGCTATGAATGTTAGCTTGTTTTAAGCGACCTGTCTATACAAACATTGACCTGACCAATGGCGTGAGTTGGGGGCAGGACCATCTCTTTGTGTGGCCAACGGCAGACAGGAAGTATTCAGAAAGCTGTTGAAAACAAAGTTTATTTTTGCATTTCCATTTGGTGGCGCATAATTGACATACTTCATATACTTCATACCTGTATATCACCAATGAACACTTGAAAATATACTGTTAGCTCTGAAGCTACAAAAGCAATATTTTCTGTAATAACATACTGCATTGGTACTGTGAATGTTTAAATGCTGTTGCCCCATTATTTGGACACTTAAGTCACACTTAAAATGCATAAATTTCATTGCTTTAAGATATTAGACAAAACACCAAAGCAACCAATGACCATCAGCAAACCCATGTGACTCTACCCTCCCTAGCATCCTAGCAACCTGGCTGGATTCACTCGGCACCCCCTGGATTCAAACTCGCAACTCCAGGGGTGGTAGTCAGCATCTTTACTGGCTGAGCTACCCAGGTCCCCTTATTTATACATTTTTTTCTCTCCAATTTGGAATGCCCAATTCCCAATGTGCTCTAGGTCCTCGTGGTGGCATAGTGAATGAATCTCAGTTGCCTCCACGTTTGAGACTGTCAACCCGCGCATCTTATCACGTGGCTTGTTGAGCATGTTACCGCGGAGATATAGCGCATGTGGAGGCGTCACGCCATCCACCGCATCATACATGCACAACTTACCATGTGCCCCACCAAGAGCGAACCACGTTGTAGCGATCAAAAGGAAGTTACCCCATGTGACCCTACCCTCCCTAGCAACCGGGCAAATTTGTTTGCTTAGGAGACCTGGCTGGAGTCACTCAGCACAACCTGGATTCGAACTCGCGAACTCCTGGGGTGGCAGCCAGCATCTTTACCACTGAGCTACCCAGGCCTTATTAAGGAATATTTAAGATTTAGAGTTTTTTGTCTCCAACTTTATCAATAAACCTGATTAAAATGAACCGACAACCAATTAAGTGGAAAAGTGTAAATTCAATCAAAAATATCGGTCAAAGCGATTATCGGCTTACAGTGTCTCTAGTTTACAGCATGCTGCTTGATTGAGCTCATTAAAATGTAAAGCCTATGTACTGTAACTAACTAAGCTGCACTGTTTTATCCTTTGTAGATCCCTCAGAAGGAGTTGATTGAGTCGACACTGGTGATGCAGGTGTTTGACTTTAACAGATTCTCCAAACATGACATCATCGGTGAGATCAGAATGAATCTGTCAACTGTGGACTGGAATCACGTGATTGAGGAGTGGAGAGATCTGAATGAAGCATCTAAACATGAGGTATGCAGAGGTCATTTACAGATCTAAGGCTTGGGAAAGTTTGGCTCAGTTCAGTCAATTAACATAAACACCGATTTAGTTTTAACCATCTAAATTGAATATCATTTTTTATAAGGTTAATGTATCTGTACAAATAACTTATATTGATCCCTGCAATATGCTGAAATGACATACTAAATTGAGCTCCATCCTAAAAGGGCATCTGCTGAATGTCACTCTCATTGAAATCAGCGAGGGCCAGTCTCAGAAATGAAAGGAATATTCCGGGTTCAATACAACTTAAGCTCAATTGACAGCATTTGTTGCATAATGTTGATTACCACAACAACAACAATGAAAAAAAAACTCGTCCCTTTTTATTTTATATATATATAAAAAGAACCACAAATGGAGGTTACAGTGAGGCACTTACAATGGAAGTGAATGGGGCCAAGGGTTTTGGAGGGTTTAAAAGGCAGAAATGTGAAGTTTATAATTTTAAAAAAGCACTTACATTAATTATTCTGTTAAAACTCATATATTATTTGAGCAGCAAAGTTGTTTAAATTGTCATTATTACAGGGTTTGTTGACATTACATTGTCATGGCAACGAGGTTGGATAATTGGCTCTAACTTTACACAGAAAAGGTTAGTAAGTGATTTTATCACACTGAAATCATGTTAACAGACATATTTTGTATGTCTTGTGGCTAAACTTTTTTAACAGTGAGAATTTTAATGTTCAAAAATTGTCCCCATTCACTTCCATTGTAAGTGCTTCACTGTAACTCAGAAAAGGAGGGACGAGTTGAATAAATGTTTGTGGTTATCAACATTATGCCACAAACATTGTCAATTGAGCATGTAATTGCTCAATTGACATCATTACATTTTTATTTTTATTTTAACTTTTTTGGCTTGGGGTCCCAAAAATGTTTGATTATCTTGCCCCTAAAACAGCTATGATATAATAAGATAGAAACATAGTGCTGTTGCAATACAGCAAATAAATTGAATCCTGATCAAATAGAATCTTTTTATCACCGCATGGCCTGAGCCGGTGGAATTTATTTATATAAGGTCAACATAGAACACCATGTTGAATAACAATTTTGCTCAATGGCTTTGCGCATCAACCCATGCTGTACTTCAATTATTAAAAGAGGTATTATTCCTCTATTAAAAGTGATATTAAAAGAGGAATCCGACAGGGCTGTCCAATTAGTCCATTACTATTACATGACATTTACATTTTAAAAAGATAATTTAATAATAAACTGAACCAAAAAGACAAACACGCAAAGGTGTCGGACAGCTGTCCGTAAATCTCTCTCTCTGTCGCACTGCCATCTTCAATCGGCCCTTATCCCTCTCGATGGCTAATTAGCCTGATTAGAGGCTGGGTGTGTGGAATCACGACTCAGCCCCCCCTCCCACAAAATAAACAGGTTTGACTTTTATTGGACACTAATGTACAATCATAAATTCTCACCCCCATCAATGCACAGTTTGGAATAATAGATATATAATGGCACTTTTCCACTGCACGTTACGGTTCGACTCGCCTCAACTCTATTCGCTTTACGTTTCTGAGCTTGCATTTCCACTGCAGTTTAGTGCCATCTCAGTGTGGGTGGGATTATAGGTTGATCGACTTGGTTGCGCCGCGACATCATCTTAAACGGAAACAAACTAACCAATACAATAACACAACCGCTAGCTGTTAGCTACTAGCTCATTGTGCTGCATAAAGCAGTTGTTGTATGGTGATTTTACACCAGTGTAACAGTTAAATTGGCCTGGTGGTTTTAGAAGCTTCCAGTAGCTGGTCAATTAAATAAAGTGAAGCTTTCAAGCAGAGTATAGAGTTAATGTAACTAAATGTACCATCCTCCATCGTAGCTGAGTCCAGGGCACTCTCCCTCCCATTGCTTGCCGGTTTAGATAAAGTCTATTTGGTCGAACCACTTCCACTTTTCCTTGATGGTTCTGTAGTCACTTTAAATGTTTTTTTTTTTTTTTTTTTTCCCTACACTGTTGGTAGGTCCGGTGTTAGCTGTGTGCGGCCAACAGCTGAGACACTTCCTGAGAGACTTTTCGCTTCATTCGTCTCTAACGAGAGGAACGTCTGCACTTTGTTTATTGACCATGCCGTGTTTTGCGCACAGCCATTTCTTTTTTCAATTTGAAAGTCGCGTGAACAAATTATACTGTTATCGCTGTTGCTAACTTTAAAACTAGCGGGTTGAAGATGGTACCATGTAGATGGTAGTGACGATTCTCTCTGACCAATCATTGATCTGCAGGATTATTACGTCACATTTAGTATCGGGACGGCTCGCTTGGAACCACAACCGAGGTGGCACTAAAAAAAGTATAAAGATACCAGGTACTATCCACAGTGGAAGACCCCAAGAAAGTGAGCAGAGTCGAGTTGAGTCGAGTTGTACCGTGCAGTGGAAAAGTCCCATAAGTGTAAAAATTTGTTTAAAAAGGGAATTATTTGGGTTAAGCGATTGATTAAAAATTAGGGTATTTTATATAGTTATACTGAATTTATCTATACTGTATGTATAACGTTCCAGTTGAATCTAGCCAGTACTTAAGGGTATTGTATGCAATTTCCAGGGACATTTTGAGACTTTTAGGGTGTGTTCACACTTGGCAGGTTTTGCTTAGAATTAATGGAACTCTGGTGCGATTGATCTGTTTGTGCAGTTCATTTGAACAAGTGTGAATGCTGCAATCCGAACCTTGCTGCACACCAAACTTCCCATTTGGAAGCGGACCGAGACCCTCTATTCAGGGGGTCTCGGTCCACTTCCAGAGGAACTGTGTGTTTCGACTGATATATGAATGCAGCATGGACCAAAGACGTCTAAACAGACCAATAACAGGAAGTAATTTGCCATTGGGGTATGACAATAAATGTTTATCAGAATCAGTTGAAGAGTTTACGTCCTGCATTAGGTTGCACGGCAAGGATTTTTTCTTCCGTTCCCTTTTTCAAACAAAAGATATCCTTGCTGTTATAGCTAAATGTAACTTTCTGTTTGATTGGAGTACAATATGTACAATATTTAAGGAGTTGACTCCTTAAAAGTATTTTAAGATAGTATATAAGATTGTACATCGAGTATACAGAGTCAAGACACTTGTGGTACAACGCTTTAAAGTTAGAGTGGAAGATAATTGTACATTTGGTAAAAGTGCCCCCGAGACTATTAATCATTTATTTTGAGAGTGTCCTAAGATACAAGTCTTTTGGAGAGAGGTAGAATATGATTTCCAAAAAGAAGCTAATATTGTTGTTTATTTTGAAGAAAGTGATGTGATGTTAAAGTGTGTCTTATATGTATAAATAAATCAACCCATGTTAAGTTTCGAACCTGCAACCTCCAACCACTAGGCTACATCACTTTAATACATATTACAAGGGCAAATCTCAGTTTCTTCAAGAAACATGTTGCTAAGAGCATTCTCTCTATGTAAGGTAGGTAAGGTCATTATTTGTAAGTCTGTTACCTTCTAAATGTTTCCATTCTACAGCAAGAGCATCTAGGAGATATCTGCTTTTCTCTTCGCTATGTCCCGACTAGCAGTAAACTCACTGTGGTCATACTGGAAGCCAAGAATCTGAAGAAGATGAATCAGGGAGGCTTTTCAGGTTTGATTCATACTGTAATTTGCCTACAAATAAATGCCCTCATATGTCCAGTTTGCAATCACTACAGCAGCTGGACTAACCCTGTTAAAATGCCATCATTCTTCTGTTATGAACACTACAAGGTTTGCTTTTAGCAGTTGCATCATTTTAGGCAGCTAAATATATTACGCTTATCATGAATAAAATGTTGGTTCAGATTTTTTCTTTGTTCTGTAGACCCTTATGTGAAAATTCAGTTGATTCTGAATAAGAAGAAATGGCAAAAGAAGAAGACATCAGTGAAGAAGCAAACACTGAATCCATACTTCAATGAATCATTCACTTTCGAAGTGTCTTTTAAGCAGATTCAGGTGAGTGGGCTGTTTGATTCCAGAAAATTGGGAATCGACTCTGATTCCTGATTTAGAAATAGAATCATGGGACCATGGAATCAGTTCCAAGGGTTGACTCCAGTCTAATTTTCTCCATTCTTTTCTGATTCCCAAAAATCAAGAGGCAAAGTTAAATCCCATAATAAACAGTACAATATAAAGCATACTTTACACTAATAGCATGAATGACAAAAGAGCGTGACATTTTTATAAATATGTCTATTCTAAAACAAAATTATGTGTGTGTGACTATATGCACATCCAAACTCATAACACTTCAATCAAATAGGTTGAATTTGAGGAAGGGTGGCTAAGAAGATTTGCCTGTATTATGAAGAACTAGTGCAAATAATGTTAAATGCACCATTTTACCTACAGAAGAAATTGCCTGTAACTGTCCCCCTCATACCTCATCTGTTCTTGTTTAGATAGAGGTTTTTCATTAGTATTCAACTGTCCCTTACCTTCTGTACACTGAATAAAATGTCCAAACAATAAACTTTAGTTTGACGATTTTAACTATTTATAAATCCAGGTTCTTGTGAAACTCTGGTTTATTTAATAAAATGTATAATATTTTTCAGAATGTCTATTTGAATATAATTGTATTTCATAGAATGATTTTAGTGTAAAGTTGTTGAAAATGTTATGAAAAATGGATGGATGGATGGATGGATGGATGTTTAAATATGATGGATGGATGTTTACATATGATGAATGGATGGGTGGATGATGGATGGATGGATATGATGGATGAATGTTCAGATGGATGGATGTTTACATATGATGGATGGATGGATATGATTAATGAATGTTTGGATGGATGTATAAGATGAATGAATGTTTGGATGGATGGATATGATGAATGAATGTTTGGATGAATGGATATGATGAATGAATGTTTGGATGGATGGATGTTTACATATGATGGATGGATGGATATGATTAATGAATGTTTGGATAGATGGATGTTTACATATGATGGATAGATATGATGAATGAATGTTTGGATGGATGGATATGATGAATGAATGTTTGGATGGATGGATATGATGAATGAATGTTTGGATGGATAGATATGATGAATGAATGTTTGGATGGATGGATATGATGAATGAATGTTTGGATGGATGGATATGATGAATGAATGTTTGGATGGATGGATATGATGAATGAATGTTTGGATGGATGGATATGATGAATGAATGTTTGGATGGATGGATATGATGAATGAATGTTTGGATGGATGGATGGATGGATGTTTACATATGATAGATAGATATGATGAATGAATGTTTGGATGGATCGATGGATTCTCAACTGATCAATGCAACTCTTCTGTAGTCCATCAGCCATCAATATATCTGCTCAGTTTGTTCATCTGAATGATGCAAAAGCCCTTCAGCATATAATATTTTGGATTTAAAGAAGGATGGATGGATATTTACATAGGATGGATTGATGTTCAGATATAATGGATGGATGGATGGATGGATGGATAGACATGATGGATGAATGTTTACATATGATAGATGGATGGATGTTTAGATTTAATGGATGAATGAATTTTCAGATATGATGGATGGATGTATGGATGCATTTTCTGATATGATGGATGGATGTATTTTTAATATCTGTTGTTTTCCACATATACTTGTTCTTTGTATAATTGTTTGTTGATTATCCTTTCTGCAGAAAGTCCAGCTGGTCATCTCCGTGTGGGATTATGACAAAATGAGCAGAAATGATACAATTGGTAAAATCTATCTGGGCTGTGATGCTACAGGAAATCAGCTGCGTCACTGGGCAGAGATGCTGTCTAATCCACGCAAACCAGTGGCCCAGTGGCACACGTTACTCTCCTCTGAGCAGGTGGACGCAACGCTATTCTTAAAACACATTCTGAAGATCCCATTTACAAATAAAACTTTCTGAGAAACTTCACTAACATGATAATGTGATCACACCAGGTGTAGCTGCCATTCCTTTATGTTGTTAATACAACATTTAAGTGAATTTTAGCAGGTGCAATGCTCAGACTATGTTATAGAAAATTGTTGTACAAAAATAAATATTCCCTCCTTCCTATATGCTGGTGACTCTGTATTAAGGAGTATTTAAAAACATAGTTTTCTGTTAAAATACTATTGAAGATATTTTTAAACAATTAACAGAAAAAAGGTTACCCAATAAGCTGTCGAATTCCAAATGTAGAAGACTGCAATAAACTTTGAATGTTTTGAGCTTGAAATAAAATGAGCATATGTTTAGTGTTGGGGTTTTAAAAATGCAGATGTGAGACAGTTGTATGAGCTTTAGCCATGTTCATACACGCATGCACACACACTGATTTCTCTTGTGACTATAGTAAGCACGAGATAAGGGTGTGAATTTCAGGGTGTCAGCACACATGTGGGCCAATTACAGCACTTTAATTAGGTTTCTATTAATTTGTGCAAATGTTCAGAATGTTTTAAAGCATGCCGAACTCATTAGTTGCTTTTGCACAGTCATGACTTAAATGCCCAGGTACATTATTTACAGTACATCTGAGATCCTGTATGTTACAAATGCAACAAGTTAACTAGAAAATGGTAGAAAAGTGGGATAATTTAGCTTCTTCAAGATGTTTACTAATTAAATGTTATTTTTGTTTAAAATCTGTAGCTAATCTAAATCATTTCAATCCATTTCAAACAAATAAAACTTGATTTTCACATTTTACTGACAATTATTTGATTTATTTGATTCTTTTTTTAAGGCATTTTGTTGGCTTTACTTACTAAAGCTGCTTGTGAAAGATGCTTTTAAACATTTATCTTCTACCTTACAGACCGAATTACTAGCCCCAGTAGCAAAGAACAATCTAGGCCACTTACAACTGATTTGGGAATGATCTCTATTATCTCCCTTAACCATCACTACAGAGAACATAACAGATCTGTGATCTGCAGGAATGGTAAACACTGTTGGCATGACCTTTGGAGTCTCCCTTTCTATGAGGCATCACAGTGCAGCTTTGATCTAAAATCAAAGGAATATTCCTACTGGTGTGCCATGCTGTGTAGTATACAAGTGCCTGTAAAGCCTGTATTTACCGGATTAAAGGAATATTCTGGGTTCAATACGAGTTAAGCTCTATTGATAGCATCTGTAACGTACTATTTATTACCACAGACAATAATTTCAACCATCTGTTTGTTAAAACAAGCTAAATTTAATTTACAGTAATGCACTCACAATGGAAGTCTATGGGCAAGGTGTATAAAATACATACTGTTTTGTAAATATAGTCTAAAGAATTAAAAATTATACATGTTAACTAGAGACTATAGTGTTATAAAATCTATTGTCTGTGCAAAGTTTTGTCATGACCATGAAAAGCCAGAAAACCTGTTAACTAGCGCTGTCCATCGATTACAATTATGAATCAAATTAATAACATTCAGATTAATGAATTGCATACATGAATATTTGCTGAGAAAGGCCCACGGATAACAATAATTCAATATAAATGATAAAGATTGAGTAAGAATAGTTATATTTATATAATTCTATATATAATATGCATTATAAAAATTACATTTCAGATAATTAAAATGCATCAAATAATTGTGGAAGACAAGTACAGCATTCATAAGATAATTCAAAAAATTTATTTAGAAAGCAATATATTGTTTATTTCCATATTATCGAACATAAGCCTATCCAGTACAATCGATTTTGCATTTGAATTCGTCAATCTGTCTGAGATAGATTTATCATAAGGACTTTTTGGAAGTGTCAATGTAAGAAAGTGTCAAAGGTCTGACTGACGCCTGTGAAACTTCTTGAAACCAATAATGAAATCAATATCATTAGTATGCGGCCCAGATTTTCTCGACATGTGGACATGTAGTGCGCATTTGTTGAATGCATTTGTATTCGCTCATGCCTTTGAAAGGCAATGCGGGCCACCTGCAGAAAAACAAAGTATACCCGGCCGTTTAGGTCCATGTATCAAGTTAAACATAGTTTCAAACTTAGAAATACACATCTCAAGATCCCTGCATGTGCTCTGTCCAGCTGTGTTTGAACACAAGAACACAATACTCATCTTGTGCTGTCTGTAGTGTCAAGCAAGCCTGAGTTTACATTTTTCTCTGTACATAAGTGCGTTGCTTATACAGCTGGAGTTTTGCTTACTACCCCCTGCTGAAAGCATGTGGTACTTCAAGCCTGAATTGCTCTAATGGTAGGAATATTCTGTATTACGGTCTGGGGACATGATTCATTTTGTTAATTTTTTTATTACGGTCTGGGGACATGATTCATTTTGTTAATTTTTTTATACAAGTTATCACACTGAATTAACATGTAAAATCGAAAGTCCTACAGATAACCTTTAAAATGATACATGATAAACAATACCAGAAATGGAGTTTTTACATAAAATGAAAAATCCATCATCAGCTGGTAGCTGTGTTTTGGAACATGGTAGCTGGTTTCTAGCTGGCCATGAGCTCATGACCAACTTGGACAAGCTCATGACCAGCTTGGATCAGCAACCATGTTCCGAAACACAGCTACTAGCTAAAGCTGGATTTTCCAGCAGGGGAAGAATCCACCGTCAGGAATTACGTCACTAATGGCCAAAGTATGTTTTGTTTTTTTGTGCCGCTACATCTATCGGAGACTGCGTGTGACACAAATTTTCCTCATCAGTACAGTATATGCAGACTGTTGCAGTCTTATTTTTCAGGACATACGGACAATCGGCATCTGTTTATTGAGTGTCCGCATGGGCTTGATAGGCTGAGTGCTTGACTGCTCACGACATTGAGCGGCATGTGGAAAAAGGAATGATAACCTGGCCTTCACACATAACCAGAAATTCATCCACCTAGAACAGTAGTTCCACTGCTGAAAGGATGATTTAGACAGCTTATTATAATATTAAAATAACATGTGTTTTAATGGAAGAATTTTACAAGAAACATCTTTCTGCTCTCTGAAATTCCTTGCCCCTTAGACTTACATTCCATTAAGTGTTTGACTGCTAACATAATTTTTGCTCGTTTTGAAAAACTGACAGATGAGTCAAAAGTATTGTTAACCGTCTTATCAGACTGGGAATTCAGCTACAAATTTCTGCTGCTGAAATTGGCTTGTCACTACCAAAATAAGTATCACTGCCCCCAGTGGCCGAAGCTGAAAGTGCTGTTTAGGTGAAATGTCCACAGAGTGGCACCAAATGCGAGTTTGGTTGTAATACAGTCAACAGGAACGCTTATCCCAAAACAAACCATCAGTGGAGCAAAAATGTAATCTCAAAATCACAATAACCCATGTCTCTGAGATTTTATTCATTAACACCATGGGTAAACCCATTTCAATTGAGGTGCTTGACAATTATTTGGCGGAATGGTCAATTTCGGGGTACATAAACATTCAGAAGCAATATGTCAATTTCCCATGATCATGTTGTGTAGAATGTTAACACTTTTTTGGCAAATCCACCTATGAAGGGTTAACTTACAGCTGCCTTTGCATATTAAGAGGGGATATGAGAAAGTATTTTAACACAACCATAAATGGGAATAAAGATGTGACACCTCCTGTTATTAATGATTCAGTCCTAAGCACGATTACAAAACCCATATTCTCATTTGCATGTCTCTAATTGAAACCTTGTCTATTGTGGTTAGGAAAGCCCACATCTGAAACAGGCAATAGTTTGTGTGTGTGTGTGTGTGTGTATACGGCCAGACTTAAGCAGATGAGAGAATCAGGTCATAAGTAATTCAGATCTTGTCTGCAATTGAATGGCTTAGGAGCATGGACCATCCCTTTGTTATGCAAATAAAGCGTTATACCACCCACTGGTCCTAGTCCACATCTTAATCCTGCATTCACGAGTGTTCATCACCATTTGTCTCATTGCTCACAGTCTTTATGGACACCTAACTCTCAAATTACAGTAAGCCTCCAGTACATTTTGGATGGTTTGTTTAATTTTGAACAACAATATGTAGTTGTACTTGAAAGGACCTTGGAGGACACTTGCTGTAAATTACTAGTGTAGTATTGCTACTTAAGAGAAGCATGTGACATCATTGTCTGGAGGGGTTTCTTGGATACTAGCAGCCACCTGTACAGAGCTGTTCAATAACACAGTGCAGTATGAGAAAGAGTGTTTCAGAGCAGACAAGTGATTGTGTGCTCTGCTTGTCCTGAGGGCAGAAAACAAGCAGTCTTGGCCTTCTGACACAAGCATCTGCAACAGCAACAACATATTTCTGAAGGTAAGAGATTTTAATAAATGAATTCATGCAATACTGAATGGTAATTATTATTCAGAACCTGGTAAAAGGGAAACTTGGGCTAGTTGTCATATATTTACTAGATATTTTCAGGATTGGTTTATTTTAAGTAAATTTCTGAATAGAAGTCTTGCTTGCAAAAAAAGCTACTGAATATATCCACCATTCGTCGACAGCCACAGGGAACTGGACAGCCGCTGTGGCCGGGAGTCCTGGCAGCGACTGGGGATCGGGCACCTTACAGTGCTCCTTTCTCCAGACAGTCAGAAACACTGCAGTAGGAACAGCCGCCACCTCCTGCCGTATGGCTGCGGAAAGAGCCAGGTCCGCTGCTGGAATGAAGGATGTCCTCTGAGGCACAGGCTAAACTCATCCCATTTCAAGGCAAACTTGATAATAGCCCCAAGACTCCCCATAAAAAGGATAGCAATGACTGACTGGGAACAGGAACAGATTGACTATTAACAAAACTCTAAAAACTAACTGGAAACAGGATCAACACTGGAACCAGTCCAAACTAGCAAACAAAACAATCTGACAAATACATGTGGGAAGAATGCTCAATGAATAGAGGAAAATCACATGAGGAACAGGTGAAGACAATTAACATGACAATAACTAAACAAGGGAGAGTGACAAGGGTAGAGAGGAGGCAGGATGGAGAAGCACACGGCTATCAGAAACAGTCAATTACACTTACACAAACAGCAAACAGACAGGGGGGAGACAGAACAGGATCATGACAGTAATATGCTTCCCTCGTCATGTTCCAAACCGTGTTTGGTGGTGTGTTTTCTTATTAAAATAGCAGTTAAGTTTACGGTTAGGTTTGGGTTAGGGGTTAAACTTAGGAAAACTCATAACAGCATTGTTTGCTGGTTCATTTGTTGTTCTCTATGGGAGAAAAAAAGTTGTACGCTTTTGTATGAGCCAGCTCATGCCATTTCTTATGATTTCGCTAACTCGTACTTTTATTACGATAATGTGACTCTCGTGAGACTGGGTTTCAGAAATCCCCCATACTGCCAAGTAGACCTGTTGCCACAAGATTCAGTCACTGTACAGTGCCATGGTATAACCTAATTCCATTTATGCAATGGTTATAAAGAAGAAGAGAAAAATTTAAAAAAGCTACAAGTTTGTGCTCAAACAATTAACCAAACACATTAGAATAAGGCAATATTATTTAAGATTAATTATCAGCATGATCTGTGGGCTAACTTATTTATTTTCATTTCAAGTAAACTTTTGTACTTCAAAAGTAATCAGAAGCCTTAGCCAACAGCAACATCGTTCGCCTCACATTAGCAAAACAGGCTGCACATATGGACTACATTTCCCATCATGCGTAGCTCGTCGCTCCCGTGGCGTCATTTCTCCATGTGAGCTTTATTCAGCTGAGCGCTGCAAAGATGAATGGCTGGGGTTTGTGTTAAATATTCTTCTTTTCGTGTGTTTTCTGGCTACAATATTTCTAGTTTTACTGTATGTATATTTTATGGTCATTACACTTTGGCGATTTGAAACGCGTACATGCAATGACACAGAAAACCCATCTACATTACCACCGGTGGATAATGGTGCTGAACAGACACATACGAGACATAAACGCTCATTTATTAACGCAGCGATAATTTTATCCGAGTCATTCATTGCGTTTATATAAGCGTTTCTGTAATGCACTGCACGAAAGCAGCATTTTCTCGTGAAATCACCTCATGCATTTCTGGAACAGTGGCTGAAAGAGACTCAAGTCCTGGAATGCATCAGTGCGGGGGTGTTTGTCCTCACTGCAGACACAGATACCTCTACAACATATGCATGCTTCACACTGATATTGTGATCAATATGATTAGTTATGTCTTATTGTTTACAGGGGGTGGACGATGGAGACCCTGGAGAAATGGAGCAAAGACTTCAGTGCACCTCATCAGCTGGATAAGAAAGAGCATTCCAAACAAAATGGTGAGATGTGTCTTTTCAGAAATATGTTTCTTGTTCTCCAGTCTATTCAAGATTCCCAGGTAATTGCAACATGGACAAATCTGAGAATTTTCAAATTGGGATTTTCAGGCCTGGACAATTAATGAATACCTTTCAGTTTAACTTTAACGTCCTGAAAAAGTAACGGCAGTGAATATAAATTCATCTGCACATCTTGGGGAGTTTTTCCTTGCCAATTTTCCCTATGGTTTGTTCACTGTGGAATTTTAATATTCTTTTCTGTGTAAAGCTGCTTTGGAATGATTTTTACAGTGGAAAGTTATATACAAATTCATTCGATTTTTTTTTTATTTTCTAGAAATTGCTTGGCTCTAAAAAATATTTTGGGCTAGAAATAGCTGTTTTGGTATACATTCTCTATAAAAAAAATTTTTTTTTTAATCTTAGTCCATCACAAACTACTTGAAAGTCATGGAAAGGTCATTGACAAATAAGGTTGTCTAATTGAAAAAAATGAGAAATCTTAATCTCAGTACATACAGGTAGTCAGCTGACTTCATTTTATTGCCGCATAACGTTGCTGAGACCAACTGAAGCAACCTCAGATCACAACACTGCCTCCAGCAATTTGTACAGTGGGCAAAATGCATGACGGGTGCATTGCTTCATGTGCTTCCCTTCTTTAACTGGCACTCTCATCGCTTTGGTATACGGTAAATCTGGACTCATCAGACCACATTACCTTTTTCCATTGCTCCACAGTCCAATATTTATTCTCCATAGCAAATTGAAGTAGTTTTTTTCAGATTAGCCTCACTAAAAACAGCTGTTTAATCCCAACCTTGTACATTCTTGTGGAAATGCTCTTACTTACAATATTAAATGTAGCCGTGAGTTCTGCTGTCAATCATTTTTTTTACACTGTGAATTCAAGCTTTTTAGTGATCTCTGATCAAGATCTCTCAAGAGTCTTTTCAGGCCACATTTCTTCACCGAAGCTGACAGTTCACCACTATCCTTCCAGGTTTAAATAATGGACAGTTCTTAACCCAATTCCAGTGATTTCAGCAATCTCCTTAGTTGATTTCTTTGCTTGATGATAATTTGCCCCCTTCTAAAACACAGTATCTTTTCCATGATCACGAGATACGTCTTACAACATGGTTGTTTAAGTAATGAGAAGTTACGTACTGCATCAGTTAGGGTTAAAAGAATTGTTGCCAGCTGAAACATTAATCATTAAAATAATGATCCAATCATAGGCTCTTAAGTATCTGCTTATTTCAGTCCAAATGAAGACTTTTTTTATGGCCAGGCATTGTATGTATAATAATGATCACAGAGTAAAGAGTGTCAAATATTTAAGTTACTTTTTTATGTTTTATTTTATATATTTTTAAATGTTTAATTGCTATCCTTTTTTAATTTAAATATTTGGAATTGTATCCCCTCTTTTTCTCCCCCATTTGGAATGCCCAATTCCCACTACTTGGTAGGTCCTCGTGGTGGCGAGGTTATTCACCTCAATCTGCGCAACTTATCACGTGACTCGTTGTGCATGACTCCACGGAGACTCACAGCATGTGGAGGTTCATGCTACTCTCCGCGATACACGCACAACTCGCCACATGCCCCATTAAGAGCGAGAACCCCTAATTGTGACCACGAGGAGGTTACCCCATGTGACTCTACCCTCCCTAGCAACCGGGCCAATTTTGGTTGCTTAGGAGACCTGGCTGGAGTCACTCACCACGACCCTGGATTCGAACTCATGGTTGTTAGCATCAATACTCTTTACTACCCAGGCCCCCTTTTTTGCTACTGTTGCTAAAAATGTAAAGCACTGTTTACTCTGTTCTCTATTTAAATCCTGGTTCTTGAATAATTCATTTTCAAGCTTGAAGCAAGATTTACAAGAGAAACACTGAAGGCCTCATTGTTTTAATTTGAATCATTAATATTTATAAAAAAAATAAAATAAATGGTAAATAAGTGTTTTATTGCATATTTGCTTACCAGCACAACATAGAAGTGTTAATGAAGCTTTTTTCTGCTTGTTTTGCTTTTTACAGGATTGCTTGTAAAACTTTATTGCATTTTTGCATGGATTGAAGCAGAGAACATATATTATAACATATATAGAGAACCTCTAGTAAATGACATGTTACTTTGTTTATTACCCTCATGTCCAGGTTTTGCAAATCACTGAAATAAGCATTTTTCTTGCGAATCTTGATCTTTATTCTAAGCAAAATCTCGTGCTGTTCTATAATTATTATGTGACTTTATTAAATTTTTTTTTTTAACCTATTTTTGAACAACTTAATAGATCTGAAAAAAAATCATAATTATTATAATAATTAAAATAAGGGTAGTCATTGACCCAAAAATGTAATTGTCAAAAATGGAACCCTGCACTAATAATTTGTAAGTTCTCTTTTTCCAAATTCTTAACTTCCAAATAAATATTGTGTTCCTTTCAGCCCTTTTCACACTAAATAACAAACTATGTGCCTTGTAAATGAGGATTCACATTTTAAGATACACATTGTGGATGTAAATGTAAAATTAGGTATAGATTTATCAAAGTGAATCAATTAGAACCTTAGATTCTGGCAAACTTGAGATGAATAAGACTATTCTCACCTGACATCCGGATACCTTATTAATATAATGATGCATACTAGATGACTGATGAGAACTTCTTACATGACAGTTTTCACAGTACAGCATAAAGACTTGCATCTTATCATAATGAGCTGTAGACGTGACAATTTTTGCAAAAACATTTTTCTTTCCCGCCTTGCTACTAATTACAGAACATGTAAGATGATTACTGTCCATTACACAAAAATAAAACTACATGTAAATTATATGAATAAATAAATGAAATTGTATTGATATAAACTAGGAGTTTAAGCTAAATCTACAAATATTCAAATATTAGCATAATGTTTGATGATAAAAATCATGATCCAACCTGGGTATGGTTAACACCAGCTATTCACTATTATTTATTCATTTAATTGTTTGTTTAATTCAGGCATGATTGCAAAAAATCTGCTCAACTCTCTCAAGATTCGCAATCGTTTGCAGCTCCAGCCAATTTCTCGTTCAGCATGTGCCACTGGTAAGTGCCCTGCTGCAATGTGTATGTGTTGTTTACATTCATATACAGTACCATATGTCACAGCTGGTCAAATATTTACTTGCCTCTTTAAGTATATAGTTATGAAAATGTACTCTAAAACTGGCTGCACATGCATTTTAATACATTTAAAGAAAAATACAAATAGATATAGAGATAAATTTTTTTGCATTTTTCATAGTGAGAATTTGGGGTGCAGGTTATAATTACGAATTATTAGGACTTTGTTTAAATGGCTAAACTCTCAATTGACTATTTCAGAAGTCTGAACGGCTTTGTGCCAATACATAGCTTATTTTTTCTGCTTTCCATGCAAAACAATCTGTTTCATCGGTGTCTCTGTCAACTACCCATTTTATTTGAAGTATATTTCACCACTAGCTGATTGTGGTGATCAGCTCCATTAAATTCAGTCGCAGCTGGACGAATATCCAGCTTGAAATTGTTACAACTGCTGCTTAGTGTTGCCTTGTGTTAACAAACATGCGCCTAGTCAATCAGCTGAAGTGTAAAATGCTGGAATGGCTCTCTAAAGTGAGATATGTGCGAGTATTAATGCCTGAGTCGTGTTGCTGTAGATCAAACACACTCTCGGCTCCATTAATGAGGGGCCTCATTGAATCATACTCACTGACAGACAGACTGATGCCTTTATAGGGAAAACCTAAAGAACAGTTTCTCATCAGCCTGTTGACCACTGAGGGCCATGGCTGATGTGAGACTCTTGCATTGGGAGATTTAGAATGTACTTGGCTGCAATGATCAGTTTGTTAGACCTGCTTAACTCTTAAAGTTTAAACCAACATGTAAAAATGGCCGATTATGAATCTTCAGTCTGCAAAAGTTACTAGAACAAAAGCTGATTTAAGTTGGTGTTTGACATTTATTGTAGACAAGACAGTATCATTAGATGAAACTATTATATAAATACCCGTAATCTTAAAGTGAGATGCACCAATCACAGAAGTCGCTGTTTCCATTCATTTCCAGAATAATATTTCCTATTTGGATGACTGTTCAAATGACCAGCAGCAACTCTTGGTTTGCTTAAGGGGATACAAATATTCCATTCAGTTTTCTTAACAGTCATTTTTATCGATGAACTACTGCTTTATCGATCAGTTTAGTACTCAAATTTCATAAACTCACCAACAGCAATGACAGCGTTTTAATTTGCATACTTAATTGTGATCTAACTGTGGTCTTCTTTCTTGCATTTATCTGTTTACTGAATTGGGATTGTTCAAGTGCTGCAACAACTAACCGATGAAATCAATAATAACCGATAATGAAATTAATTGACACCAATTTCATTATCAATTAGTTGGATGTGTACGTCATGCACAGAGAAGCTAAAACTTGAACACTCCCCCACCCCACCATTCCTTGAGAACATTCAGATCCGTCTGATGTTTTGAGTTGACCGTATGTTTGACAGTATGGTGTAAAGACGACAATAATTTTTCATAAGAAATAAAACGGAGCACGTCTAATTTGTCAGCAAATACTGACAAAAGCACCTGTTAAAAGTTGGTTCTACTGCCTATATGCATTGTAATGTCCAGCTTCCAATCTTTAAAACAATGCGTATTTTGTGTTGGTCAAGCCAGTAGCTTTTTAAATCTGATGATTACAAATTACATTGCTTTTGTTTATACATGAAATGTATTATTATTCCAGAAACAAAGGCATTTTCTTTCAGTGCACTAGCACTTTAGACTGCGAACCCACAGAACGATGCAGACACACCAACGCAGGGCTATAAATGCATACCATCCCATTGGCCACTACGTGGAGCCAACTGCGAGGTTTGACGCATACGTATAAACCAGCCTTTACTGTGTCTAATGTGTGTCTAAGGCTCCTGCCCAGATCTGATGAGTAGGAACGAGCAGCCTGACCCCCGGCCGCTTGCCATGGCCCTGACCCCTCAGCTGCCCCCCAGGACCCACCGGCGTCTGTGTCTCTCTGTGTCCTCTGACAGCAATGGACGCTTCAAAGCGCTGGAGACACAGGAATGGAAGAACAACCTCAAAGCTCAGGTAAGGGGAAGTGGTACCTTGTTTTCTGGGTTTAATAAGCAGTGAGTGAAGAGGTCCAGAAGTCAAGGACTTTTCTAGCTTTTGCTGATTATTTTATCCATTGTCAGCATTAATGATATTTGTAACCATTTAGTATTGCGATATTTACTGTTGGTGTGTTGACATCAACTGGCTACTAGTTTGGCTTCCGCTGGTCAACTGGGGTTAGTGTTGACCCTAAACCTACTTTGATGGTTTTGTAGGGGGTTTGGGGTAAAGGTTGACCATTAGTGGCTTTTTCCGATGCGATTTGTTTTGAAATCAATCTATATAGTAAAACATATCTTATTCTTTCCTTACTATGAAGGGCACAGCCGTTAAAATCTTTTTTTTTGTGTGTGAGCAATATCCCAATAATAAACAGAGAAATGCAGATTTGGTGGATAATTTGGGACTTTTTACTTTAAACAAACCCAAATTACACCTGTGACTCTTATTTTGAAATTACAGAGATTTGGCACTGTTACAATGCTCTATTTGTGAATTTACCAAATTAAGCCTTATATAGTTTTAGATTCACCAGATGAAGAGTTTTGTTTGTGTATATACAGTATATTTCACCAGATGAGGTTTATTGGGGGAAAAAAAAAAAGGGGCAAAAAGAGAAGATCCATCTTATATACTGTGTGTGTGTGTGTGTGTGTGTGTGTGTGTGTGTGTGTGTGTGTATATATATATATATATATATATATATATATATATATATATATATATATATATATATATATATATATATATGTATATATATATATATGTATATATATATACACACACACACACAAAATTTCAGTAGTCGGTACCAATACCAGTGAAATTTCACGGTACTCGACACCATTTTCAGTACCAAAGCAAAACACAAAAACAGTTACTGAACAACACTTTTATTAATAAAGTTAACAAAACATTAGCAGCAGAACTAAGAACAATAATATACCATTGAGCAGCACTTCATTTAAATATATAATTTTTGAATTATAACAAAACTGTATTTTTGAACACTTATATAAGATTTGCTTATATAAAGTTTTTACCAAGTACTAAAAAAAACCAAAAAAAAAACCTAAAGCATACAATAGAATGAATAAACAATTTCCAAACTAATGTGCAAAGTGCTCTCATATTAATAAAGCTGCATATTGCCAATTTTCTTCACGATAAGAAATGCACAGTGACATATATTATGATTAAATAAGTCACAAGCCATCACGTTCTAATCTAGCTGCATTAAGCGTCCGTGCTTGAGGGATGAGCATCCCCGAGGCAGAGTCTCTCTCAGCCGGGTGCAGTTTCAATCTCTCGCCCGTAGATCGGGACATTCACGCAACTCATAGAAGAGGCACCGACCACACAGAGAAATGGCAGTTTCTGAGTTTATAGTTATTAACATGATCTGCTTCTGTATTATTTGAACTTTAATAAAGCTATAACGCATTAAATATAACTGCATTTAAGATGTAACGCATGTTTCCTTTAAAGAGTGCCGCTTATTCCACAACGAGAGTGCTTCTGAATTTACCCCTTTTTTTTTTTTTTTTTTTTTTATAATTCCCTAATACTTTGGGATCTACGTAAGATGAAGCTGTGAAAGTTTAGAGTTCATCTGAACTGATCTGTGTGATTCCTCCTCTCCTTTGTCAGGTGTGAACTGCTTCATCATTACAGTTTAATGTGATTTCATGTTGCGTTAAATGAGATCAAATGATTATTCGACAATGAACATTTTTCTCTACAATTTTTTTATTTTCGACATCGATAATGTCGACTAAACGTTTCAGCCCTAATGCAAATGATAATATGCTTTTAAACTCACCTGCTGTACTTGCTTGAATAAATCCGGGTGTCTGTCTTTCAGGTGCTTTATTAAGTTTGATGCGTTTCCTCCTTTCGTCAGAAAATTGTGAAAGCAGCGTTTACAAATAGGTTTTTGCTGATTTATGGTGTTTCCCTTTTCATCAGCCTCAAATCCAAAGATTTTCCAAAACTTGCTTTTTCCACTTTTCGTTTCGACAAGATTCAGTTGAGACTCTGCAGCAGCAGCTACTTTGTTTGTCGTCATCTTTTGCTTGTTGCGAGCGTTCGAAAGTTCCTGACTCTGATTGGGAACCGGGTAGACCCTTACTCGGTACTACGGTACCTTCAGAAATTCTGGTATCGTAATTGTTTTTTTGTTTGAGTACCAACTTGGTACCGGAGTACCGGTATTTTTGACAACACTAGTTATTATATGTATATTTCTTCAGATAACTGATCAACTATTGGTACTGATTAATTGGTATAACCGATATATCGGTCTACCTCTAATTTGGGGACTTGATGTCTTACCAGCTGAACACCTTTTTGGCCAGGTTAGTAGACAAGCAATTACCAAATTTTGATGAAATAAGGCATCATAGAAAACCACAATGTCAGAAACTACCATTTCAGGCTGTCTTTATATCAGATGTGGTCCTGTGATGCCCCAAAATGCTGCCTATGTATATAGCTCAGGCATTAAGACACTGTGGAAACACTCAAATTTAAAACATTATTTTGAGTGCAACGTTGTGAGGGTAAAACTCTGCTTATTTACGTTTCTGCATGATTTCCATGATTAGTATTTTTTTTAAAGTATATCTGTATGTTTGTTTCTGTCAGATGGAGCAGGCCCATAGTGCTGGGGCAGCCAGCAGTACAGGTTCCCTGGAGAGGGCATCTCTCTTTTGCGCCTCTGGCTCCACAACCACCTCAAGCTCTGGGCTCTCCAGTCCAGTGGAGCACCTCACCAAGAGCAAGTCCTCCAGTCGCTTCTCTCTTTTCTCCCCTCCATGGAACAGCAGCTCCGAGTCCGACTCCAACCCACCTTCCCGCTCCGGATCCAAGAAAATGCACAACTATAGTCGCAGAGCCGTTCCTGGCAGTGCCAAGATGGGGCCCGAGACGCCAGAGCCTAAGCAGAGTGTCTCTGAGCACTTCCAGTACTCTGATCCAGTCATTTCCAAGGTTACAGACTACATTTACGTGGGAAACCTAAATGCGGCTTACAGCGGACGTACGTTATGCCGCAATAACATCGACAGCATCATTGACATGAGCAGTCTGCCTGGGGAAACATGTTTGAGACTTATTCCTTGCACTTGCTCAAGGGGGGTGAAGCACACTTGGTCTCGTCTCAAAGTGGACATGAGTGATCTCCCGGACTCCGTCCAGGAAGGACTAGCCCTCAAACATCGCTGCTTCGAAGACATCAACGAGTGCATCGATGCTTCAATGGAGAAGAGGAAGCGTGTCTTGGTCCATTGTCGTGATGGGTTTTCCCTTGCCCCCACTTGCATTATTCAGTACCTCATGGTCAAGCAAAATATGAGGCTAATTGCCGCCTATGAGTTGCTCAGAGCAAAACACCCTGTCAATATTCGCGAGTCCCATCAGAACGTTCTGGTGAGTCTTGAGAAAGCCCTGAGACCAGGCGGGAATGTGGACCCGGAAGGTTTTAAACAGGCAATCTCCCGCAAAGTGGCCTGGACCTGATAGAACCTCCCCTGGGAAAGTTTTTTTTTTGTGCTTTTATTTTGTACATTATTTCCTCTGTTAATAGTGAAAGGCAGCTTTTATTTGTGTTTTAACTGAGCTGGATGTCATGGTGTGAGTACTAACTGTGAAAACTTTCTGAAATTGTTGAGCGGCCATTTTAGAAAGCAAGGCCTGAGAATTTGGGTCAATTGATTTGTCTCGGGCTAAACAAAAAACAAACACGCTTTGTGCAGCTGCTAAACAATGGGATGTGTCCGGGAATATATCTCCTATTTGTTGTTCTTCCTGTGGTACATAGCCATGCTTTGCAGGTTTATGTTGAGGGAGAATTTAGTGGGAGCTCTCAGGAGTCCAAACGATGTCATGTATGACTGCGTAACATCTATATTGAGACTGAAACATCACATTGGAGTACTAATAACTAAAAGTTCAGACATATTGATAACAGATTAAAGCAATAGTTCACCCAGCAATGAAAATTCTTTAGAATTACATTTTTTGTGTAAACTATTCCTTTAAGGTTTGAACATGGCATCGGTTTTTACTAAGCACAAACTTTTTTTTGGCTTCATTATTCATTGGACAGTTGGTTGATATGTGTCTGCGTGTAACGAGTCATATATTTAGAAAAGATGCACAATAAGAGTAGTCCTCTGTGAGGAGTCATTTCATTTATTAAGTGTCTTTTCCAGTGTAATATACAGCATATTTGGTTAAATATTCATTTATGTGCTTGAAAAAAAATGTGAATTTTGTGATCGTGTAAGCATTGAAATTGGCCCACATTTTTACCTTTTAGGAAGGGTTGATATTTGGATTATTTAAGCCTTGGCTATGTTTTGTTTTTCGCCTGCTACTAGGTCTTTCGCACAGTTGCGTGTTCTAGTCTTCAGTTTACTCCATTGACCATGAGTGTGTACGCACACGATTCATGCTCCGTACAACGATGTGCAGATGACCTGCTGATGACAAAATGTACGTCTTGTTCGCTGTGCTGGAGACTATAATGGCCAACGGAAAACCAAAGCATACTTTTCAGGTTTAAACTGAATTGTGGAGCAATGCTCAAAGGCAAAGGCTTGATATTGCACTAACTACAAGGAAATGCACAAGTAAAACATTTCATTTTGCTGACGTGTGGCTTAGTTTGGTTTAATGTTGTGCAGTGATATATCAAAATATTTTTGATTACGATAATGTTTATGCTTATGATGATTGTTGTACATGGTTTATATTGTATTTTGATTTAGCCATTTAAAAAAAAAATTATCAACCCTGATGGCACACATCACCGAGACATCAATTGGATGCATGTTTTCACTTTGATGTCATTTTTCGAGCAGTAGCTCACCTGCAATATGTCATTGAGATGTTCACTATTGTATGCTACACCTATTCTATACTGGAAGCAAGCAACATGTTGTAACGCGACAAAACTAGATTGCTCCAGTTCTAATCAATGACGCTATCTACACTGGATACAAGCTACGTATCGTAACGTGGCAACTAGATTCCTTCCATTATAATCAACAAGCTTGTCTACACTACAATTAATCGCCACGTTGCAACACAACAAAACAAGCCTTTTCCCATTATCATTAATGGAGCTACGTAAATTGGAAGCAAGCGGCACATCGGAATGCGGTAGTTAGAAGCAGCTAGCTTCCAGTTATAATCAACAAGCTATCTGCACAGCAAGCAGCATGTTGTAACGGATCAAAACTAGCTCGCTTCAGGTATAATCAACTGTGTTACTCTTTGGAAGCAAGTGACTCATTATAACGCAACAATTAGCTAGCTCTCGTTATAATTAACTGAGCTATGGAAGCAAGTGGCACGTTGTTGTGTGACAAAAACTAGCTAGCTCTCGTAAATCATCAATGGCGCTACCTATATTAAAAGCAAGTGGCATGTCATAATGCAACAAAACTACGTAAGTTATAATTAACTTGGCTATGGAAGCAAGCACTTTGTAATTTGAGAAAAGTAGCTTACTTCTGTTGACAATTGAGCTCTAGAAGGAAGCGGCACAATGTAACACGACAAATCAATCTAGTTCCAATCATAATCCACTGAGCTATGTTAGCAAGCCACATGCCGTAATGTGACAAAGCTTGCTTTCTCCCATTACCATCAGCAAAGCTACCTATACCAGAAACAAGCGGCAAAACTGGCTTGCTCCTTTTAACATCAATAGAGCTAACTATACTGAAACCATACAGGACATCATAATGTAACAAAACTAGCCAGCTCCTCTTACAATCAACTAAGCTATGAAAGCGAAAGTGACTGATCATAACGCAACAAATCTAGCTAGTTCTGTTTATGTTAAACCGAAGCTATTTGAACTGGAAGTAACACAAACAGCGATCTCACATTTAAAATCAACTGAGCTATGGATGCAAGCAGCACATTCTAATGCGACAAAACGAACTAGCTCCTGTTATATTCAGCTGAGCCATCTACCGATCAGCTACAACATTACACCCACCTGGCTAATATTATGTAGGTGCCACTTGTGCCACCAAAACAGTGCCAACCCATATCTCAAAATAGCACTCTGATATGCTATTCTTCTCACCACAGTTGTACAGAGTGGTTATCGGAGTTACCGTAGACTTTGGCCAGACTGGTTCGAACTGACATTCTCTGTTGACACCTCTCATCAACATCATTTCTGTCCACAGAACTGGCACTCACGGGATGCTTTTTGTTTTTGGCACCATTTTGAGTAAATTCTCGAGACTGTTGTGTGTGAAAATCCCAGAAGATCAGCAGTTACAGAAATACTCAAACCAGCCCATCTGCCTCAACATTCATCCATGCGATTATCTAATCAGCCAATCGTGTGGCAGCAGTGCAGTGCATAAAATCATTCAAATACAGGTCAGGAGCTTTAATTAATGTTCACATCAACCATCAGAATGAGGAAAAATTTTGATCTCAATGATTTGGACCATGGCATGATTGTTGGTACCATTGTTGATATCATCTCAGAATGCTATTCGGAGATGCGGGTTCCTTTTTTTGTATTTAGTAAACCAAATGTTCTAGTGTTACAAATCCTGCATTGTGTAGAGGCTAACTAACTCGCCTAATAACCGGACTATGTTAAAGTTCAATACTGACTGAGTGTAAATTATTACCCAAATGAAAAATCCAGGGCAGTAAATAATTTTCAATTCAATGTGTCATTGTAGCTGCATTTGACTCGTATTCCTGCAGATATCCTCAGTTCAGTGTTTTGAGCAATTCAAAACAGTGAATCATTTTCAGAAGCCATTGGTTTAATTGATTCGAAGTTTCAAAGGCTTCGTTTCTCCCATCACTCGCAAACGGCACTTTGTTACGTGACACAATTAGCTCCTTTTATAATCAACTTAGCTATCTACACTGGAAGCATGTGGCACGTCATAATACAATAAAGCTAGCTAGTTCCCATTATAATCAAAAAAAGCTATCTGCGCTGGAAACAAGCAGCACGCCGTAGCTCCCTTTACACTCAACTGAGCTGCGTAAACCGCATGTCCTAACGCCATAAAGCTAGCTTGTCCCTGTTATTATTAAAGGACATACCTATACAGGAATTAAGCAGCACGTCATAACAAAACTAGCTAGGTACCATTATGATCAACTAAGGTGTGGAAGAAACTGCCATGCCGTAAAGCCACAAAACTAGCTTACTTCAGTTATTAACATTGCTATCTACACTGGAAACATGCAGCATGTCATAACACGACAAAACTAGTTATCTCCTGTTTTAAACGGTGAACCTATCTACACTGAAAAACCTTAGCTAGCTTGTAATCAACTAAGCTATTGAAGCAAGCAGCAGGTCATAACATGACAATATTAGCTAGTTCCAGATTAATCAATGAAGCTATCTGCACTGGAAGCAAGCGGCACACCGTTACGTGACAAAACTAGCTCCCTTTTCATCAATGGAGGTACCTATATTTGATGCGTGCTGCACATTGTAATGTGAAAAAAACAGCTAGCTCCCGTTGTCAACGGAGTGACCTATGCTGGAAGCAAACGGCAAGCTAAACAAGTTAGCTTAAGTAGCTATCTACACTTGAAGCATGCGGCAGTCACAAAAAAACTGGCTAGCTACACTGGAAGCGTATGGCACATGCTAACGCAACAAAATGAGCTAGTTCCCGTACAATCAACAAAGCAATCTTCACTGTAAGCATCTGTAGCGATGTGGACAGCTTGATCATGTTGGCAGCTATTTTGTTTTGTTGCATAGCAATGCGCTGCTTGATTCCTGTGTAGATTGTGACATTCAGCAGATGTTTACAATTATTTTGATTTAATTGTATGTGAATTGTGTTTCAAATAAAACACAGTGCGTTCCAGTTGATGTTTCGGTTAAATACGTGTGCTTTCTGGGAAATTACTCTCAAATATTTGACATGGCTTATGCTTGTCAGCAGTAATTATAGTTTAATATTTAGTGATCAGTTTGGTAAAGAAAGAACCTCCTGAGTTTTGGTGCCTTTTTGGTTTAAATTGTCCAGTGTGATTATTGTGACATTCACACGCACACACTGTATGCACACATCAGGTATAGACAAAATGTCGTCTTTATGCTTTGACATGTTCAGGAAATGCTCCATGTTGGTGTAATTTTGTGATTGTTTGGCAGAGCTCAGTTTCATTTGAAAATAAGTTCTTGTAAAAGTTTTCATTGCAGTGCTCACAGTGAACGATGCCTGTATTTCAATCAGTGTGGTGGTGACGTCAATCAGTGTGATCATTACCTATCTTCAACAGGCCTGCTATTAGCTTAGAACATTAGAAAAGCTATATTTAAATTCAAATGGAATTTACTGTTGCTTTTTTTTTATTAGCCTATTTAAATATATATTTTGGTTGGTCTCTCCCTGTAAAGGTCTAACAATATGAACTCTCAGGTTAACTTTATTGGCCTAGAAAATATTCTCATTGTGTTAGAAACCAGAATAATGTGAGAGAGTTTATTTTCAGTTTCATGTTTTTGAAGTAAAATGCATTTGTATATGTTGATATTAAAGAGAAGTTGATGCACTGATGACTTTCACATGATGTCTGATTTGCTCAAGCTGTTAATTAAAGATGAGGTACTTTTGTAGGGTGGGGTTTTTAAAAGAGGGGCTAATTCGGTGGCTTAAGCTGGGTGCACACTGTAGATTTTTACAGTCATTTATTGTTGCTTGTCAGACTGGACGATATAATCCTAGTAGGATCTTAAGGAAAAGCCATGGCACATTGGGCAGCGTTTTGTCAGACTGTACGAAATGCGTCGTAGCCAAGACTGACCACATCGGCTATCGTTGAATATGTTACACTATGCGATCAAAAGCAGACCATTTTGTCCTGTGACATGAGAAGTCTTTTACGATGACCGAAATTTGTCTTGGACTGCAAAATCTAAATTTGTCTCAGACAGCAAAATCGTGGCCAAAGTTGTACAGCGTGAACCCAGCTGAAGTTTGGCAGAAGCTCCAGAAAAGACTACATCACTTACAGAACCTTTAAAGGAATATTCCAGATTCAATACGAGTTAAGCTCAATCCACAGCATTTGTGGCATAATGTTAAAGATTAAAAATGACTTTTGACATGCCCCTCCTTTTTTTCTTTCAATGGCAGTTAAAATCATGTTAACATGATTTTAGTGTGAAAAAAATCACTTACCATATCTGTGTAAAGTTTTACAACTTCATTGTCATGACAACGTAATGCTGTAAACCATAAAACGACCGTAAACATGATGATTTAAACAACTTTATAGCTCAAATAATACATGAGTTTTTTCCAGAAGGATTAATGTAATTACAAGCTTCACATTTCTGCATTTAAACCCTCCAAGAGTTGGCCCCCATTCACTTCCACTGTAAGTGCCTCATGTTAATCTTTTTTTTTTTTTTTTTTTTTTTTGAGAAAATGAGGGTTGACTCTAAATTATTTTTTTGTGGTAATCAACATTATGCCATAAATGCTGTCGATTGAGCTTAACTTGAATTAAGCCTGGAACATTTTTTTGCACAATTCAATAATAAAAAAAAAAAAAACATTGTTCTGTCATCTCTTTAGCTTATGTTTGCAAACTTAAGAAACAGACCACAGTTATTTTCACAGGAACCACATGCAATCTTTCATTCTCAATGTAAGCCTACCTGCTTCTAATTTTCTCCAAATGCTCCATTCTTGTCCTTCAATTAAGTGCCACATTTTCACATTCCCTTCAGTTCCTCCTCCACTTTGCTTGACAGCTGTGCCAATTATGCAACTATATTTGAGTGTCTGGGGTGGGATACTCCCAGGTAGCCATCAGCACTCAGACCGGCCATTCAGAAACAGAAATAGTACAGTATGAAAGCTGCCGCTCCTTGTGTATTCCCTTACCCTGTAGGCTCAGGGGAGTTCTCGTAAAGAGCCAGAGACGGAGAACTTTAAAAATGAATGGGTGAAATTGGAATACGCTAGATGCCGCAAAAACTGTTAAAAAACAAACATTTTGTTTTTAGAGTGATCTGAGTTTTATGATACCATTGTTATCAAATTATACGAAACAGAATGCATTACACAATGATAAATGCTTCACACAACTTTATGCTGCATTGTTGTCACATGACCTTAGCATGATGCATGTTTAATTCAACAGGTGGCATCCAGTTGTCATTTTGGAAATAAATCTAATTTGCATTTTTAATCCAATTTTGTGCAAAAATGCCTGATCGGATCAGTCAGATAAGTCACAAGTTTTATTCAAATGCACAAATATGTTCCTGTTTTGAGAAGAACATTGATAATTATGCAGCTGAAATAGTTAATGATACCTAAAATGAAGCACTTTTCCTTTTTACAATTGTGTGTAGTAGATTGTGTTGTTAGCTTAGCAACATGCTAATGTCAACTCTACTGGATTCAAAGTGTGGCAAATGGCCCGCCCTTCAGATGAAATGGGGGATTCTGATGGGTTGTGCCACTCTGTCTCTGACGAATCATATTATTTGTATTTAAAATCATATTTATTCATTTATTTATTTGATTTTATTGTGCAAATTAAGCTGCAACTGTCCATTTCTGAAGTAACTTCAAATGTGCTTTAATATATATCTTTAATATTTTAAATATTAAACATTAATTAATACTGGATTATACAGGCAGATTTTTTCTTAAACTTCTGTGAAACTCTCATAAATTGCTTTGGATAAAATTGTCTGCTAAATGACTAAATGTTACTGTAAATGAGAATGAAACCCAGTAAATGCATTTTAATTCAAAAGTAAAATAACACTTTAATTTCTCTCTGACGTGTATTTTCCACTTAACATCCCTTTCGCTCCTTTGTGGTGTGCTGTACTTTGATTAAAAATAAAAATCACAATCTAGAGGGGTTATTTATATGGTAGGGGCTGTGGGGTGGAGAAGAAGGATTTGATATTGTGTTTCAGGTGTTTGTAAGCCCATTGGTTCTCTGAATGCATCTACTGCCAAAAAGAGAGAGAAGGGATTTCCTTGGCCATAGGGGAATGCAATATATACTAATGTTGCCTGCAAACACACTATTCTCCCTCCATTCTTACCACTTGGTCTGCTTCAGTTCAAAGGTGAGACCCCCATATTCTCTTTACTGGCTTTCCTTCTGCATTACCCTCTTGTTCTGGCTTTATCCTTTAGGATTAACATAAAGGTGTTTGTCTCCTTGCATCTTGACCAGCTGTATTGTAGCTTGTAACAAATGTTTGATTTTGGCAGATGATTGGATTTTCAGATTTTAAATGAACATTGCTTTTGAGCATATCTGGGTGTTTTTTTATTGTCGTCTTCGTAAACATGTTGTGCATCATTTGTGAGAACTGTCTGTACATCATAGAACATTTTGAGACTTACATTGATCCTTTTAGGCAATCAAGTATCTGGATTTACAATGTTCTCTAACAAATTTAATTTGTCTTGAGACATTCCATGTCCTTAATGGGAATAGAACATTGTTATTGGAAAACCGCTAATGTAGAGCTATTTGCACACTTGGCATTTGAAAGATAATGTGTTGATCTGAATTATGGAAACTTGATCCTTTTTTTGGCTTTTAGTTTTGTATGGTGATATGCCAGTGTTTATCTTGGTGTCAAGGCAAATCTTGAAAGAAATATTACACTTTGGCTTGTATGTCTACAATGACATACAGGGATCTCCATAGTGCTAAATATGCTATGGTGTATTTGGAGTGTGTGCCAAGAACTTTAAATGAAAAACCCATAACCACATATTTGCTCACATTATCACAATGATCCTTGTAGACAAAACTTTAAACCTGGCATTCCAGAGGGCATTCTGAAAGTATAAGAATAGATTGGAAAATATATTGGTATGCAATTAGTGTTTTCCATCATTCTAATTTAGTGGATATGATCAAATTTTGAAAAATATAATACTTTATTGATCAGGAGGGAAATTCATGATATTCATAATTCATTCAGTTAAATATAGTGTAAATGTAAGGTAAATATAGATTTACAATATTAAGTATCAAGTAACCAACAATTTGCGTCATGTAACATCTAAATTAAGTTAAAATAGTATTTAATATGAATTAATTGGACTACCTTTATTTACACAAAAGGAAATAATTTTAAGTTTTAGATTTTTAGACAGAAATTGCTCCTTACAGTAACAACTGCCCATTTCACCCTTTGCAGAGATAATTCAGAACATAATTTTTTTTTCAGTTTTTATTATTATTATTTAGTAATCTATTTTGTTCTCCAAAGATATTTCACAAAACAATTTGAGAGTATTTCTTTTCTTTCCTGAATGTATTTAAATGATCAAAGTATCAAGTTTGCATGTAAAACCTTTTTTAATTTGTCGTCATGACAGTCCATTTATGATGATTTCTGACCTGAACACTCCAATGCCTTTTTGAACATAAAGTAATGACATTCAGCCAGTTACATGATTACATGTTGTTTATCAGTTGGTTTTCACCCATTAAAGGCAATTCAAAATAATACCGGGACAACCTTCTTGGAATTATGTCATGTTATATATATAGATATAAATATATATAGTTGAAATCGGAAGTTTACATACACTTTTGTTGAAGTCATTAAAACTCATTTTTTACCACTCCAGTAAATGTTTGAGTAATTTTTTCAACAATTGTTTATGGACAGACTGTTTCAGTTTTAATTGAATATATCACAATTCCAGTGGATCAGATGTTTATTGTGCCTTTAAGCATCTTGAAAAAATTCCAGAAAATGATGTCAAGCCTTTAGACAATTATTAGCTTCTGATAGGAGGTGTTCAGAATTGGAGGTGTACCTGTGGATGTATTTTAAGGCTTACCTCCAAACTCAGTGCCTCTTTACTTATCATCATGGGATAATCAAAAGAAATCAGCTAAGACCTCAGAAAAAAATTGTGGACCTCCACAAGTCTGGTTCATAATTGAGAGCAATTTCCAAACGCCTCAAGGTACCACGTTCATCTGTACAAACAATAGTATGCAAGTATAAACACCAGGAGACCACGCACCCATCATACCACTAAGGAAGTAGACGTAGTTTGGTTTGAAAAATGCAAATCAATCCCAGAACAACAGTAAAGGACCTTGTGAAGATGGTGGAAACAGGTAGACAAGTATCTATATCCACAGTAAAATGAGTCCTATATCAACATAACCTGAAAGGCTGCTCAAGGAAGAAGCCAATGCTCCAAAACTACCCAGACCACAGTTTGCAAGTGCACATGGGGACAAAGATCTTACTTTTCTCTAGTCTTATGAAACAAAAATGTAACTGTTTGGCCATAATGACCATCGTTATGGTTGGAGGAAAAAGAGTGAGGCTTGCAAACCGAAGAACACCATCCCAACCATGAAGCATGGGGTGGCAGCATCATGTTGTGGGGGTGCTTTGCTGCAGGAGGGACTGCTGCACTTCACAAAATAGATGGCATCATGAGGAAGGAAAATTATGTGGATATATTGAAGCAACATCTCAAGATGTCAGCCATAAAGTTAAAGCTCGGTCACAAATGGGTCTTTCAAATGGAGAATGAGCACAAGCATACCTCCAAAGTTGTGGTAAAATGCTTTAAGGACAACAAAGTCAAGGTATTGGTGTGGCCATCATAAATCCCTGACCTCAATACCATTTTACAAAATTTGTGGGCAGATCTGAAAACGTATTTGCGAGCAAGGAGGCCTACAAAACTGACTCAGTTACACCAATTCTGTCTGGAGGAATGGGCCAAAATTCCAGCAAATTATTGTGAGAAGCTTGTAGAAGGCTACCCAAAAAGTTTGAACCAAGTTAAACCATTTAAAAGGTAATACTACTATGGAGTGGAGGGGGGGCAGGTTCGGGCTGGAATGTCGCACACCCGGTCCCCAATCGGCCTGATGAGGTGCGTGAGGGATAAAGGTGGCCGGTGACGACGGTTCGAGAGAGAGAGCAATCCTGGACATGTCCGTTGTGTGTCTGTGTTTGTTTTAAGTTCTTCATTAAAATATTATTTATATTGACAAGCCGGTTCTCGCCTCCTCTTTGCCCATCCTGACCCCGCGTTACAGCTACCAACAGGGCTGGACTGGGAAAATAAATCTGCCCAGGTTTTTACATTGCAACTGGCCCAAACAGTTTTGTGGTCCGTTCTGCATAGTGCGACGGCTCATTTTATCGTGGCCCATTTAGCACATTTTGCAGCCGGCCCGCTCGGTTCTTCCGATGGCCATTCTGCCCCTGATCGGACCCAAAGTATGTCGGCCCACTGGAAAAATGCCCGGTTTGCCAGATTACCAGTCCAGCCCTGGCTACCAAATTCTAACAAACAAAAAAAAAAACATTTTGGAAAACGTTCCACAGTTCTTCTATGTATTTATGCTGTCTCCATTGCATCTGTCTCTTCATGTAATCCAGGACTGACTCAACAATATTGAGTTGAGATGTTCTGTTTGCAAAGGGAATGTTGAAATCTAAAACGGCATCCCCTACTGATACACTAAAAGCAGAATATATAAAATAACCATCATAAGAAATGTTTTGGTGGAAAAATATAATGCACCTAATACTTTTGCACAGTACTGTAGATGATATGAATGCCAATGCTGGCAGTTTTGATGTTTTGATTAACTTTTTAATACACCATTTAAGCATAAAAATTGACAGCTCTTTGTCTAACTGAGATTTTGTATGCACGTGCATAATATCACATTAATATTCAGTCATATACATACAGAGTTTATGTTTTTTATTTTACAGGTGTTACAAGCAAAATACAGCCAAGATGTCGGAGTGAGTAAATCCTTGGATTTATTAAGATTATCATTTTGTCATCTCTAAATGAAATGTATATTTATGTGTATAATGCGTAAGATTAGTTCTGTTTTGAAAAATATAACCCTATACGAGTTGAATGAAACACAATGTATTTTCATGGTCAATCTCAACATTTCAAAACACCCAGGAAAAAGATGTCATCCAGTCGCAAGCATCATCTAAAGGTATGTCTGGGTATTGTTTTATGTCCCCAAATTGAATCAATCACTTCAAATTGTGAACTGTCAGCTCCAGTGATTAGTAATAAAACCCAGCCCCTCTGTCTCCCAGAGTTTGATGCTGTCCATCGCTAAAGGTTTACTTGAACAGGAAGAAAAGGACAGAGATGTGGAGAGGAAGAGATACATGGCAGAGACCTGCCCAGCTCTGTCTCTTCCAGGATCCATGCAAGCTTTGCAGGTATCAGACAATAAATGCAGTGGGGGATCACAGAGCTCAAGCCCAGACCTGTGCTCAAGCCCCTTCGTTATGGACAACATGCCAGATAAGTTCTCCTTAATGCGCTCCAGGACTATATACTGTATACCAGCGAACTTGCGAACTGAAACCAGGTCAGAGCTGTGGCAAACGGGCTGTGCGCATACTTGGGAAATGACATGAGCTGTTGGCTCATGGGACCCGGGTTTAGTCTGGCCTGGGTCATGATTAGGTCCTGTTGCCTCTCTCACCCTTTCTTTCCTGTCTACACTCCACTTTTCTCTAAACTAAATGCAAAATGTGGAAATAAATGCACCCATAAAATTATTGTAAATGGATCTTTAGGGTTTGAATGATAAGATTTTATGGAAAATAATCTAACTACTAAAAACAAAAAGGTTTATTAGGGTTCTATAGGCCATTTCCCACTGCAGGAACTAAAGCCCATTTTAGGTACTCTTAACTAAATTTCGTACATGAGGAACTCAAGAGTGCTGTTTGATTGACAGGCGCTAATGTTTGAGCGCTATTGCAGTTGCGCCTAAATGATCAAATACACCTTATAATTCCGCCAATGCCCGTCTTGATGAGGCATTAATGTAAACACAGTCGGTTTGATTAAAAGTGAACGTATGTTGTTGGACATATCAAATGTTGGACTTGAAGTGTACATGTAACCGAATTGAGGACTGTCTAGTAGGCTATGTCATATGAAGGCTATTAATCAAACAACAATAACAAGAAAACCACTCTACTTTTGGCTGAGTAGCTTTAAAAGTATTTTATAAATAAATAAATGTAATAATAATTTTTGGAATAATATTGTTATTTTTTTTTATGTATATAATACCGACCCCTGATGTAGAGATTGTGTTAATTTATTTATTGTATAATAAATGACCAGGAAAGTAAAGATGATCAAATAATTTATAATTATGCTTAGCCTTTATCATGTTTCTTCTAATGCCTGATAGAAAAGTATCAACATTTGCAGAGCAAAACTTCAGCAGAACATTCCACCAGTCACTTCAGAACATCATTCTGGGTTTAAAAGATACAAGAGCTAAATCAACGTGGAACATTGTATCTCAAAAATGGGACAATGTGGCCCCCCCATGTGCTACTTAAAGAAATAGTTTATTTTAAATGGTTTAATCCATAACTTCAGAAGTGATATGATAGGTGTGGATGAGAAACAGATCAATATTTAAGTCCATTTTTGCTAGACATTTTTCTCCCTGCCCAGTAGATGGCGATATGCATGAAGAATGTGAATCACCAAAAACATAAAATATTGATCTGTTTCTCATCCACACCTGTCATATCACTTCTGAAGGCATGGATTAAACCACTGGAGTCATATGGATTAGGCTACTTTTATACTGATTTATGTGATTTTTTTTTTTTGAGCTTCAAACTTTTTGGCACCCATTCACTTACATTGTAAGGACCAAAAGAGCTGAGATATTCTTCTAAAAATCTTCATTTGTGTTCTGCTGATGAAAGAAAGTCTCACACATCTGGGATGGCATAAGGGTGACTAAATAATGAGAGAATGTACATTTTTGTATGAATTATTATTCCTTTAAAGCCCGATGTGGCCCCTGTACCAAACAACGGCTCTACCGACTCTATTGTGTCAAGTGACCCTGCTTTTTTAATGGGGTTTTTTCATTCCTTGCATTGTTTTGAACATGTTTTATGTCCAACAATATCTCTCTCAGTCGGTATTAAGGGAAAGACCTGCACATAAACTGATTTTAATGTAATTGTTTCATACATTATGATATTGAAAATAGCTTTTTCGTCTTTTCATTTCTGTAATCATGTCGCACTTTTTTTTTTTTTTTTAATCAGATTCATGTAGTGTTTACAGTATCATAGATAAGTGATGCATTTTAAAAGTTGGCAGTCACAAACACCTGTAAAATATCTATATTTTGTATTCTTTCTGGCAAACAGTCATAAAAGGGAATGTAAATTATGATATGTGTGCTACATTTTTAATTTGCTTCATAGAGTTTTTATTCATAATATCATAAATTTTGCAACTCAGTATTCAATACTCTTTACTCATGAGTATTTTAAATGAGCTACTCTTTTACTCTTTCTTGAGTAGTTTTTAGGACAGGTAATTTTACTCTACTCAAACTACATTTTTTAAGAAGTAAAAGTACTTTTACTTGAGTATTATTTTTCAGTACTCTTTCCACCCCTGAAAATAGGTTTCTCTGCTTCAGAACGCAGCACAATGGATGATACACAACGCAGGTGTTTCAAGATGCGTTTATAAAAAATTACGTATTTTTAACTTTACTCGCTGCCTAAATGTGTCAAATATGCCCATCCAGCATGTGTCAGTATAGAAAAACAGTGCAGATGCACACAAACAATGTTTAAACAGAACCTAACTCGCCTTACACTTGACAAATTTCCTAAACCCGGCTGGAAACCTGACAGGTTGTCGGAACTCGTCTAGTTCGTCGGGTTGCAGACCTGTATTTCACATAGGCTATAAAATAACCGAATAGTGATTTTGATATTCGAATAGTGCCGCGTCTAACGGTTAACCGAATGTTGACTCTCCGTGCACATCCCTACTGTGTAGAACCTTTGCGAAAAACATCCATTGGCTGATTAAATAATCACATGAATAAGTAGGTATACATGTGTACCTAATAAAGTGGTCAGTGAGTGTAGACCTTTTCATTTTAAAAGTGGGGGATAAAATGGAATTGCTGAAATGTTTTTGCATTCCCACAACCAATGGAAATATTTGAATACTCATTGTCAGTACTTATAAAAATGTCTTTAATGTTTTGGATATATAGGACTTGTGCAGGGAACTTCACCACAAAACAGAGGTTGTTGACGAAGAGAGATACGATCTGGAAATAAAAGTAAACAAGTGTGCAAAGGAGGTAAGACAGCATCTACATTTTATTACAATAAAAATTGCTTTTCTTCTGGCTTCTGTACTGATGAAATGGATCTCATTTACTGGCTCTAGATTGAGGACATGAATATTAAAGTCATTGACTTGAAGGGAAAATTTAAGAAGCCAGTTTTGAGGAAGGTGCGCATGTCTGCCGATGCTATGCTTCAAGCTCTGCTCGGCTCCAAACACAAAGTGTCTCTGGATTTGAGGGCCAACTTGAAACAAGTCAAGAAGGAGGTCAAAGAGGAGGTGAGCTTTACATCTTCAACAGCATCTCAGATACAAACAGCATTTTTCAAATTTCAGACTGATTGCACTGTAAATTCAACAGTAGGTTGAACGTTCTACAGCTGAAAATGCTCTGTGCTTACCAAAATTCGATTCACTGCCCCCATTGGCCAAAGGTTGAAGTGTTGTTTGAATGGGCACGTGTGAGCTGCAGTTTCTGGGTGAAATGTGCACAGAGTCAAAAGCAAGTTGAATTTTTAATGGTAAATTATGTAATATAGTCAATAGGAAGGTATATTTTATTAACCCTACACCTTAAATCAAACCCCAACCCTGAGCCTAACCATCAGAGGAGAAAACATTTTATTTAAGAGTGAAAATGCAACCTCCGAATGACGGTCACCATTGTTTATGTGACCACGATTACTTCCTGGTTTTAATGGGACCTGAACCCCTGTTTCTGAGGTTCGTCACACAACACCCTATCAGTAGTGCCAGAGGGAAAGGTGATCACTTGCGTTTAATGCCAAAAAAGTTTGATGGTGGATGGCGGTTGTCAGTAATTTGACAGAATGGGCTCAATTTGGGGGGTACAAAAACATTCGGAAGCAATATGTCGATTTCCTGTGTGATCACCTAATTTCCTTTGAAATTTCTTTGTTCTTCGAAATTCTTTTGATGCAAAGACTTCAGAACCTTCCAGATTCTGGAAGATGCTGATTTATAACCTGTAATCTATTGTCTCACTGCCATTTACCTTACCAACTAGAACATTTATATACTCTTTGTAGGATAAGGAACTGCGTGATGTTGGTGACTGGCGCAAGAACATTGAGGATAAGTCTGGCATGGATGGCAGGAAGAAGATGTTTGAATCTGAGGCTTGAATTTCTTAGTTTTAAAGTACATTTTTCTGCTCTGTAATCCACTTTAGAATTAGTCTTCAGCTTGTATATGGTTATTACATGGATACACTGTAAACATTTGTGTAATTGAAAGCATACAAAAATAAATGTGGTTGTTCATTTACATTTTGTATTCTGACAGCATTTTAACCAGCATTAATATGTATCTGTAACAAAGCAGATGGAGAGGCTGAAGTAGGATCCATATGCAGTTTTAATAGAATGGTCAGACAGGCTAGGGTCACAAAATCCAGAAGGCTGAGTAGAGAACAAACAAATCCGAAAGGAGTATCAAAGAGGTAAAATCCACAGAAAACAGGCTAGGGTCAAAGATCTAAACAGGCTAACAGATAAGAATGCTTGGAATTGCAGACTAAAAGTGTACTGGCAATACTTCGCACTGAATGGAAAAACCTCAGGGCTTAAATAGACAGGTAACGAGCAAACATAGAACAGGTGTGAGGGAAAATGGCGGGAGGCAATGCATGATGGGTGTTGTAGTCCAAAGAGGGATCAGTATGCAGGGGATGAGGAATGTGTGAACTGGATGGGAGAAGAAACAGCTGAAGATGTGACAGTACCACATATAATATCTGTTCAATATCCAAATCAGAATGAGAATACTAAAGAATATGTACAGCTTTCTTACACAATAAATCATCAAAAATTAATTATGCAAGAGACAAGTCCTGTTTTAATCTTTACAAAGAAGAAAAGAGACCAAATACAAAAGATACTGGCTGTTTTGATGATAATTTGGCCACGATCATTGGAAAAAGTATTTGTTTACAGCTTATGTTTGTAACATTTGGTTTATGGCTAAATTCATGCAGACAACATCTATTTTATTATGTCTGAATATAAACAGGGAAAATATAAACACCTTTCCTGGCTCTGGGCACCTAAGTGAAATAACTGACTGAAAAAAATGAGGATGCTTAAAATTGTAACAATGATTTCAATTATAGATAGATAGATAGATCATGGATGAATAGATAGATGATGGATGGATAGATAGATGATGGATGGATAGATAGATGATGGACAGATAGATAGATAGATGGATAGATGATAGATAGTTAGTACAACTGTAAATTATTTGTAAGATAGTCATCCTCAGAATAATTAAACATTCAAGAATAACTCTTGAAGGACAGGATATTTATAATTAAGGAACAGCGAAGGAGGGATAGTGCTGTATTTCATGACCTTGTGTGCCCATTGGTTTAGTAGTTAATCCACTTCCATAAAGAGAAACCAAGGATTTGCAGAGTGATCAGAGAATGCAATATATACCTTCTTAACAAGTCTGCAGCCTGTGCCTCATTTTGACAGCCATCTTTCCTCAGAAGAAAGCCTGAAAGAAGCTCCTCTGTTCTTCTTGAAAGGTGAGAGCTGTTCCCTTGGTTCAGCATCTTGTGTTTCTTACCTAGCTTCCACAGATTTTAGTTTTCAATACTTGATGGCATTTTTTTAATATTACATTGTTTAAATTGTCGATTATCATAATAATTTGAGCAGGTGATAGGGCAGGACTGGGATTGGTTCTTCTATTGCTTTGGTAAGAAATCGCCCACAAAAATAAATAAATGTAAATTAAATTTGTGTTCAACGGTGGATTTGGACCAGCTATGTGAAGATTTTAGAACGATTTCATTGATAATTAGAAATGCTTGAAGATATGCCCAATTCAGCATGAAATTATTAGGGGTTTGGTTGTACCAATTCATTTAAAATGTCTGTTTTTGGATCTAACTTGAAGTCTTTTCTACCAGAATGAAATGCTAAGTAGAGAAACCATTTTGAATGGCAACCTGGAAGGAGATGTCAGGGTTGATTGTTGATATGGCCATTTGAAAGTGAACACCAACACAAGCAATACATTTGAGACTGATCCTTAAGTCTTGCTCCACCTTTCAACACCTTGTTTTGGGTCTTAATAACAGTTAATTTACAATACTGTCTCAAAAAGATGGATTTATAATATTCTCTCCACAGAAAGACAATGCTATTTATTCAAAAAAGAACTTTCGATCAATCAAAACCATCTTGTCTGAAGGTTTCCAATGTGTTGACCTTCTTGAATCTAAGTTAAACGTTTTTTTTTTTTTTTTACTTTCAGAGAGTTGATTATTCTTGAAGTTCTTCCTGCCTCTCACGCTAGGAGACATAAGGGCCCTCTTAATATATCCCAAGCAGTTCATTCCAATTCTTTGGAGATCTGTTCTGCTATGCGTTTTCTTCAAAACATGTTCTCAATCTCTCCTTCCATTGGTCCTTAGAATAGTCCTTCTTCAAATAGCCTTACATGACCTGACTGTTGTCTTCGCAGCTTCCTAAGTATGTCATTGAGGAATTAAGTGTCCATTTGAGTGTACTAAATCAGTCAATCAGTTTGTCATTCAGTCACCACTTAACCAGCTTGTCCACTCTGTCTCTCAAAGCGGGGTGTATTAAGATGGATATTTGAGACAGTTGTTTAGCAGGGAATAAAGGGAAGGCAGTTATATCAGTGCTGTGTTGTCATTTCTTTGACATCTCAAAGATGTTCTTGAGGAGGGAGTATCTGCAGCTGATATACTGGCCTTCAGATCATATTGCAGTGACCTCTCAGAGGAAATTCTCTCGTGTGAGTCAAAGGGAGTTGGGGATCATTTTGACACACATTTTCCAAACATTGAGAGAGATGTGCAAAGGTCACATGATCAGAATGTTAATGGAGTAAATGCTGAAAAAGCTGTAGGCTTTAACCCTACAAAAGGGTGATCCCTTGAGTAAGGGGCATAACCTTAGGTTGTTACTTGAATAAAAGCATTGGCTAAATGAATACATAAAGCTGAAGTGTGTAATTTCTGTGACACTAGCATCACAAAACTAAACATTGTTTTCAAATAGATTTCTGAATACACCCTCCGTCTGCAATTGGTCAAATAAACAAATTGTCCCACCTCAAACTCATGCTATTGGTTGAGCTAATGTTGCTGTGTTGGGCTGGATGGGCCGCTTAAATCAAACAGATCAATGTTTGAAAGTGCCAAAGAAACATAGTGTTTGCATGTTTTGAGGGAATCAGGATATACAAAAGGTTTACTTATAGTTGTCTACATAATACGCTGGGATAGGAGAAAGTATTTTAATACAGAAAAAATTATGCACAGCTGCTTCAGTAGTCAAAACTGTGCTATGCAATTTATTATGACTGATTAGCTAAAATGAATGGTCCTCCAGTCATAAGATTTATTTAGAGACTGTAGGTCATTTTTAACTCTTCATTCTCTTTTCTTCCAGTGAAAAGGTGCAAAAGAAAATCTTCAACATGTCGGAGTAAGTATTCCATTGGCACGTAACATTCAATTTTCTTGAAAAATTATTAGTCAAGAAGGTAACACTTTTTCTTCTCAAAAAGTGAAAAGAAACGGTATTATGACAAAATTCCATATTTCTTGGTTGGGGATAAAATTATACTTTATTCTGAAGAATATATCAGTGCTTGCAGCTAAAGGAGTATTGGTGGCGCAGGCAAAAATCTGCTATAGGGCCGTATGATTACGATTAGCTTCAGTCAGGGCGAATGGTTTTGTAGATGACACACCCAGTCTGTGATGGTCTTGCGCCAAAACAAAAGACAACGAATCATTACATATGCACAGGGTACCAACATGTTGTGTGCGCTTGTATTTCGATGCTGAAAATAAACCACTAACTAGAATGTTGTAGAATATCAATACAGTGCTATCTTACAAGCACTGTAAATATTGTATGTATGTGTAAACAAATTACATTTGAACTACAATAGATGGAACAACAAAGAAGTTTATATCCAAATGTAATACATGTTTTTGTTTCTCCTCTTATTAGAAAACGGCTGTCTAGTAGTAAAAAACACAGCCTGAAGGTAGGAGCTCTTGACTTGGTAGCTGATTAGACTACAACCAAAACAACAACAAATAATTAATTATAAATGAATAACTACAGATAAAACATGATCAAGGTTCTCACTGAATCACATCTGCTTGTAGAGCATGATGCTCACAGTTGCAAAAGATTTACTGGATGCAGAGGCGATTGAAAAGAAGGAAGAAAGGAAGAATTACATGGAAGAACACTGTCCTGCATTGTCAAGCCCAAGCTCCAAGGAGGAACTGCAGGTCACATTTAAGTCACATTCAATTACTACTACAATTAAATGAAATTTGGTGAATGCATATTGGAAATGTAAAGCTTGAGCCTGATTTCTAACACTTTTCTTTCAATAGGAGCTTTGCAATGAGTTATACTCAAAAATCAATGTTATCGACGAGGAAAGATATATTCTAGAGTACAAAGCCAACATGGTTGTCAGTGAGGTAAGCTGTTTCTTGGTGTGTCTCCTTTCTTTTTGGTCCATCAGTGAGGCCATTTTTAGATTCTTGTATATGCATTTTAGGTAAAAGACTTAAACATCAAGATCATCGACCTGAAGGGCAAGTTCAAGAAACCTCCTTTGAAGAAAGTGCGCATGTCCGCTGACGCTATGCTTCAAGCTCTGCTTGGCTCCAAACACAAGGTGTCCATGGACCTGAGAGCCAACCTGAAACAAGTGAAGAAGGAGGTCAAAGAGGAGGTGAGTGAGATTTGAGTGTAGATGGTGACCTTCTGGACTCTGGTTTGAAGCATCGTTACTTTGAATTTTGTTTGCGAATGGGCTAGAGTTGTTTAGAATTTCCAAGCTTCCAATTTCAGTCTGTTCCTCACACAAAGCTTTCGTATAGCTTTAGAAGACATCCTTGTTTGGTCTTGGAACAAGATTCCTATCAACCAGTTTTAGGGTTAAGGTTTAGGGATGTGCACGGTAATTGTATGAAGAGAAATTTACTTTTTACCTCTATATTTTTCCTTGTATCTGGATTAACCACACATGTATAAAAAGGTTCACAGAATGCAAAATCCAAAACAGCAGTTAGGCAAAGAAATGTATGATGTAGCAGTTTCATTTATATGGGCAACATGAACTGGTTTAGTTACAAAACTTTCCTATGATGAACCCCTTGACAAATGGTTGGAACAAAATGAACCAGTTATAACCAGTTACCAGCATTTAAAAAGTGACGTTTTCTCTCCGGAACAATTGAAAATCACTTTGTTCCCATTTCCTTGAACAATATTTAGTCCCTGGTTCCAGAACCATCAAAATATGTTGATTCACATGTTTTACTTAGCAATCACTGTGACCTAAGTTGTACTGACCGATTTTATGGTACTTTTCGTCCTTTTCAGAGCTTGACTGCCATAGTTACTATTCACTTTTGAATAGTTGAGAAGTGCAACTAGGATATTCTACTTTGTGTCAGGGTCATAAAACTTTCAAGTCACGCAAAGCATACAAACCTCTATCCGTTCCCTCTTTGGTCTCTTCCTTACAGGATAAGGAACTGCGTGATGTTGGTGACTGGCGTAAAAACATTGAGGATAAGGCTGGCATGGGTGGCAGGAAGAAGATGTTTGAATCTGAATCTTGAAGACCATTGTTAATGGCAACTGATGATAAGTGTTTTGCCATCTACAGTACCAGTCAAAAGTTTGAACACACCTAATCATTCTTTAGTATTACTATTTTTTTATATTTTAGAATAACAGTGAAGTCATCAAAACTTTGAAATAACAAATGGAATTATGGGATTTATGCAGTGACCAATAAATCAAAAGTATCAATGATTTGGCTATAATCTACGAAATTTGAAGCTCTTCAATATAGCCACCCATTGTGCTGTATTTTCGTGACTGTGCTAGACACGGTGCTATGTGCAACATCCGTGCGCTAAGTACTATCTAATATTCGTGAGCGTGCTAATTTCATAAGCAATGTTCCTGCCAGTGCAAAACGCAAGTGGGCATGGGTGGGAGTGTTTGTGTCTGTGGGTATATACTGTAAATAAAATGGCGGAAAGCAATTTGCTATTTTCCTAAGAATTAAGTTATTGTGTCATGATGTTTCAGAACCACGTACAATCTCAAGGCAAAGTCTAAATTCAGTTCCTGCATTTCCAGTTTGAGGATTCCACCAGCAGATAATATCAAAGAGCAATTGAACACTTTTAAAACTAGCTATGATTTGTTTGTCAGTAGATCAGTATAATTAATGATAATAAAACTTTTATTTTGTTTAACGCCTTTCCAAAGCTCAAAGATGCTCTAAATAATTAAACATAAAACATTAAACAGAGAAAAATATGGCAAATATACATTACAAACAATGAACAATGGGAGAGAAACAAAGCATGTTTCAAGCATCCCGTAACACCATCAAGATCGCAGATGAGGCCGATAGAGAACACATCGTGGTCCGGATTTAAAAGGAAACACAAACACCATCCGTAGTATTCACCTCTAAACCCCATAGCACTACAACGATGGCAGGTAAAAATGGCAGAGTTCACAGCAAGGATGTAGTTATTGTGCAAAAGATCGTAAGACACAAATGCTCCATATTTCTATTCTTCTAATGCATTACATACAAATTTAACATTAACATTAAATTTCACTTAACCCAGCCCATTAGCGCTTTGCCTGTGCAATTTCACAAACCCACTTGTGTTCAGACTTGCATAAAAATATCATCATTTCAAGGCCATGCCCACTGAATTGCACATATGATGCTCTTAAAATAATGTCCCAAATTCAGCTCTGCACACTCTGTTCATACTCTCAACCAACTTCGAGGCCCATCCTGAGATGATTTTAAACAGTACTGAAGGAGTTGGACATTTTTTAGCTGGACACGCTTTTCCTTCGCTCTATGTTCCAATTAATACATAATATTTTTTCATAATATCAAAGTTTTAAACTTTGTAAAGAAATTCATACAGTACATAAAAGCAATTATTTTATATTTGTCTACAAAACTAATTTCAAACATTTTAGCATAAGCCTGCATTTTAAAAGGTCTTTGAGATCAAGTGTCCAAACTTTTGTCTGGTACAGTAGATCCAATTACAGTATATGAAATATACTTATTACAAAGTAATTAGTTACTGTAATCTTAAGTAATACTTAAACATAAGTCATTCTAAGTACTTTTTTAGTCCAAAAATGTAGTGTTATACATGTATTCTTCTATTAAGATTACAGTTACTGACTTTCAATTACTTTGAAGTACATTAATTGGGTTACACATATTTCTAAAATACTATGTACCACAGTACATTTAAAACATGAATTATGTCCATATGTACATCTGTTTGTTTCTGTGACAGCTAAAGGCACAGCAATAATGAACAACGAGGAAATACAGACATTGTTGACATTGAAAATAAACTTTTCTCTAAAAATTGTTTAAGAAAGTAACTTAAAAGTAATTTGTAATGTGATGACTTTTTCCATGAAGCAGTCAGTAAGTACTTTGATTGCATTTTTTATATAGGTAATTAGTCATTTGTAGTGGATTACTATTTTTGATTAACTTGGCCAACACTGATAGTGGGGACAGCTGTCAGTAGGTGACTCACACAGACCCAACACTTACAGTGCAGTATGTAATATATATATATATATTACAGTATATATTAATATACAAGTATGATGTAAGTATTATATTAATATATACTTATTATTTAACTTACATTTTTGTAGTTTTTTCAAGAGTCAAGTATTGCAAATTAAGTGCAAAATTAGCTGCAAAAATAAATGACATCTTGTGGAACAATTCCTTCTGTTTCACACATGACAATAAAAGACCGAGCACAAGCTGGTCCTATATCTTATAATAATTATAATGAGTTTCAATAACGTCTGTACATTTTCATCTATTGACTTCAGTAAAATTCCTAAGTGTTCTAAGAACACAGCAAATCTATCTTTTTTCCTACAGTCTATCGACTGCACAGCAACATAGAAGTAAAAAACAGATGATATTAAAAATAGCTTTACATATTGAACACAGATCTAGTAATCTGCTTTAATTGGCAAAAACAGCCGATCAAACTATTACCTTACAAACGTAATGTAAAAAGCATAACTTAATGAAGTCTCAGGCACTCATATAAACTCTGTAATGCTGCCGATCAAGAACGATATGCCGATAAATAACTCTCATTTGTGTGTTCCTCATATCTAGATTATTAATTTAGATTAACATCAATGCAGATAAAACACATGGATAAATGAGCACTGTCGCAAGCAACTTTGTAGAAATGAAATGTAGCATTGATTAGACTTTTAGACTGATGGCCCATTACGTAAGGGTTGTTTCGGCTCATGAAACTCAACTGTGATTGCTCAATCAGCCCAAAGTAACAAAACGTAAAGAATACTGTATACAATCCACCATTTGGACTAGCTTGGAAAAGTGCAGGGGACACAAATCATCTTTTTAAAGAGTGCGTGGAGACGTGGCTGCTACGCCCTTGCCGATAACAACACTTCAATGTCTAACTGAATTATTATGTTCTCTAACCTTCCAAAATGAATGCTTCTGTTATACTTGTATGAAGTTTTCAACTGCTTTGTCAAAATCATGCCTTTTTCTAAATAAATAACCCAACAGTGAGTATTTGTTGCAGTTTTTTTTAACAACTTTACTTGCAAACATTTAACTTGAGGAATCTTTCTTCAGTTGCTTAAAATTAAATTACAGTACACATGAAGTGAATTACACATGAAAGTGTATTTTCTTAATTAACACATTTTCAGTCAGCTGCCAATTGTTTTATTAGAAAGGTAAGGTTCTTAATCTTGTTTTTCCAAATGCTTCACTAAGCTATACAGTTAATACACTGAAAAAATTATTATGTGCTGGATTTGCTTAAGAATATAGTGCATCATTTTTGCGTTCCACTTTTTAAGCAAATTCTACTAGGACTTTTAAGCAACGTTACCTAAAAAAACATAGATGGCTATGGCCAAATTAATGAGCTTCCATTAAAAAATATTACTTAAAATACTGTGCCATGCCAGCTACTCCATTTAAGGTTTTTTTTAACCCCAAGAGTCTCGATTTACCCAAATATGCATTTTAAGCTCATTTAGCTCAATTGTAAGTGCTATTAGCAGCTTCAAATTCTGTTCTGTTCATTTACTGTCAATTAACTTTCAAATAAAATGACCTGAAGAACAACTTTGTTGTTTACAAATGTACAATCTAACAGAGATATTCATGCACCCCTAGAACCAAAATACGTTCTCAAATACAAAAATAGCAAAAATCATGACGATAAACAAAAAACATTAAAACAAGTGGGCTATGCAATGACTAAAAGAATTTCAGTAATTATAAATAAACGCAATTCAAAATGCTTTTAACAGACTGCACACTGCAGAAATATATGCAGGTAGTAGAAAACTCTCTGAACTAATACTGTAACAAAAATACCAGACAGTTTGTATTTATAAATGAAACTATTCATTCAAAAGATCTTTTCAACATGGCCAGACATTGCCATCATCAAGATGCAACACAATTTACTGTATGACCTCAAAAAAAGAGAGAAAAATGTCAGCTTCTTTGGGTAGCTGATGTGAAGGGCATAATGTAGCCCAAAAAGTCAGTGCACTGACCCAAGTTTTGACAAATGTCCCCAGCTCATCTCCAGTGGGTTGAATGGCAACATTCGCTCTTCCTGCTCCAAAGCATTGATGGCAATGTTTCCATTGTATGTATTTGCACAATTAAATATCATCAAAATCAATAATTACAGAATAAACGAGAGAAGCATTTTAAAAAGGGATAGTTCACCCCAAAATAAAAATTATCTAATTTACTCACCACCATGCCATCCCAGATGTGTAGGACTTCTTCTGTTGAACACAAAGATTTTTAGAAGAATATCTCAGCTCTATTGGAATATCCAATGCAAGTGTATGGTGGTCAAAAAAACACATTAAGGTGGCATAAAGTAATCCATATGACTCCAGTGGTTTAATCCATGTATTCAGAAGTGATATGATAAGTGTGGTTGAGAAATAGATAAATATTTAAGTACTTTTACTATCTCCACTTTCACTTCTATATTTGTCTTCTCTTGTTTTTGGGGTTTACATTCTTTGTGCATTTCACTACCTACTAAGCAGGGACGAAAATTAATATTAAAAATGACATAAATATTGATCTGTTTCTCACAGACACCTATAATTTCTCATCTGAAGACACAGATTTAAGCACTGGAGTCATATTCATATCTTTAATGCTACCTTTATGTGCTTTGTGTACTTTCAAAGTTCTGGTTAACATTCACTTGCATTGTGAGGACCTACAGAGGTTAAATGTTCTTCTAAAAATCTTTTAGAATTTGAGCTTGTGTTCAGCAGAAGAAAGTCATACATCTGAGACGGCATGAGGGTGAGTAAATGATGAGATTTTTCATCTGAAGCACACAGCTATTCAACCACTGTACCAAATGCATACCTGCATATCAATGTCAGCGGATTTTTTAAAATGGTGCTATATAAATATGAATAATGCCATCCAAATGTGTTTCCTACCTTTTTTTTTTTGCCTTGAAAACCTCTTATGACTCTTTATTTTAGTTATAGTTGTAGATTTGCCAAAAAAAAAAAAAAAAAAATTGTATAATTGTAAGTTAAGCAACATGTATGGCTAGTATACATTTAAGATTCACAATGAGACAATTTTCAACCACTGCAATCCCTGCTACATATTGCAACAGTATTATTATAGGCTATATGTGACATTGGACTTTCTTCAGGGGAACACAAACAAAGATTTTTGATGGATATATGATTTGTGTTTGTTCATATAATGGATGTCAGTGAGGTTAAAAACTTTCAAGATCCATAAAGGCAGCATCAATCTATATGACTTAAATGGAAATTTTGGTTTGTGTTCCACAGAAGACAGAATGTCATACAAGTTTGAGAAGGCATAAGGGGTGAGAAGGTCAAATGACAAGAGAAATAGCATTTTTGGGTGAACTACTAAAATCATTTGATTTAAGCTGAAAAATGAACATAAACCAACACACAGCTAATGTACGCTGTTTTCCATTTAAGACGAAGGGGTTCAATGAGACATTTGCATTGAAACATGTAGAAAAGCGATTTACTTCTTGGAGTTACCTGTTGAGTTTCTGCCGCGTGAGTGACGCCTGAGCAGCGGTTGAAGATGAACTGTCTCTCCGGTGAAAATCCGCGGGAAATCTCCGCCACTGCCCGACAATGAGACAGACAGTATTTTCCCATGAGAAAAGTATGGTGTAAGTGCCACATACAGAATATTAATTATTGTCATTAACAATCTCAATGTCGTTAATGGCAAGCGGCAACCACGACAGTGAAACTCATGACAGAGACTGAAATGTATGCGTCACATGATATTGATATATTTATTTATTCATGTCGTCTCAAACACTTAACTGAGTGCTAAAACTGCAGATGCAATTGATAAAGCTGAATATAAACCAACACTCAGAAAATGTTAGCTGGTTTCAAGAGTTACAAATTGAAGCTTGCATTAAACATATTAAACTGGTGTAGAAATGCGATTAATTTACAGGAATTACCTGTTGTTTGAGGAGTTGTAGGTGAAGGCCATAAGTAGCGATTGAAGAATGAGTAAAAAAATACAGTTTGTGTTTGTTCGACTGTGAACATGTACACATTTAATTAGCCTCATGCAGACAAACATTGAATATACTGTAGATTTACAAACGAAACGGAACGCAAGTTAACAGCTTCACTGAAAATTGATAGCAAATAAAATAAATAAAAATAATACTGATTTCACACTGTTTAAAGTAATTCACAATCATACAAAATGGCAGACAGCCCCAAATAAACTTGCTTAAAATTCAACCACATTCTGTATCTAGTGGTTTCCCATGGAATCTGAAAAGATTAGGCTGGGCTTACTAAACTTCAAATTATTGTCACTTCACTCAAAATAATTAGCAAAGTTTCTTTATTATTATGAGTACAGCATAATCACAATATCTTGTGTCACAAATATAGCATATAATTAAAGTTGACTGCATTACGTTTTCAGTAAAATCTAATTATTTTAATGTGCAATATTTGCTGAAGCAAGGAATCATTATTTTTCAGTGTATTCAGTTTAAGGCTAAAATATGATTACAGTATTGTATAATTCTGCAGAATGATGTCCCATAGTTCTATTTCTCTATGGGTAATTGGGTGAGTAAAGCTAAGCTAAGACCCAAAATATCTACATCCCACCCAAATGTGTCCTCCCCCTTATTAATTTACTAACTGGCTGCAGATGTTACTAAGATGAAGTGGTGCATTTTTAAAAGCCACCAACTTCATAAATAAATTAACAAATAATAAGAATAACATCTTAAAGGTTAAGTTATTTATAAGAAGAGAACATGGAAGGTATTTGTGGCTTGAATTTCAAATGTGTGCTATGATCCACTGGGCTTAGCAACACAGCAGTCCCTTAAAGAGAAATCTGAGGTTTAGCTGAGCCATCAAAGAATGCCATTAAAACCCCTCATTGCCTTTCAACAGTATGTACAGTATGCATGCGTCTCGCCACCATCTCCTATCGGTGAGCACCTCAATCTTTCCTTGGATCTGAATATTTAACACGCTCTTTCTGTGCTGAACCTAATGGCAAAAACCAGCTATGGGATTAAACCTGTAATTCAGCTATTAATCTATTGAACACTTCTCAAAATCGACAAAATTTTGCCATGAAATCTGAGCAAGATTGCTTCAAATTGTGTTTGTCTACTGGAGTAGTAAATGTTTGGTAGGCCTGTAATGATAATATACTAATGCTGCGATAATAAATGTACTTTATTATTGCCATTGTAATGATTTTTGTCAGGATGTCTTTAAATGTCATGCAAATGTTTGTCTGTTGTGGACTTGATTTAATGTAGTGTAGCTAATTGACATTATTTAGCATACCATTGTGACGATTACTTATTAGTTATGAATGTAATTATCATTTATATACTCTATAAGGACTTTGTTAGCATAAGTAAAGTGTAGTTAATATTGTGTTGCTCGATGACCTGAAATTATGATTTGACACTTAGAAACCAAACCCCTCTGTGGGGAGCTTATTTGGGATATGATATCATTGGTTTCCATTGCTCAAAATGGATGTAAGCAGGTTTAAATTTAGCTTTATTCAGAACATTTACAAAAAGAGAAGGCTACACTATGTGCAACATGTATAATTCATTGGTTCCCATCATTATTAAATGGATATCTTTCGTCCATAGTTTTAAATAGGATGTTAAGCCATTCACAACTAAGCCAGGCTGTCATTTACAGTATATTGTTTCATATGCAGTATTTGTTTATGGAACATACATTCATTTAAATACAGCATTGATGATGAATCCACAAACTGAACACCTTATTTAGTCTTCATTAGGAAATTTTGGAATTTCAAATGCATATTGTCAGCTATTTTAGAATTTTCAAAGTAATTAAAGAGTTAGTGTTTATTATGAAAGTCATTTTTCTCAGTGTTCATAATGGTGGTTGTTAGGACATTGCTCTCCGTACATTTACAAGTTAAAAGAAAGGTTAACATCATCCATATAAATAGCTTGATAGGTGTAGCTAAGACCTCTTCAAAGCTGTCAAAAGCAGCCGTCAAAGCTGTACTTGTCATGTCACGTCAAGGAGGATAAAGGGTTAGTTCAACCAAAAAAGAAAATACTCTCATTATATACTCACCCTCATGATATCCCAGATGTATATGACTTTCTTTCTTCAACAGATCACAGTTGAACAAAAATAGAACAATATCTCATTTCAGTTGTTCCTTAAAATGTAAGTGCATTGTGATTCAACTTTTGAAGCTTAAAAAATCACAGTCAGTCAGCAAACGTCATCAATACGACTCCAGCGGTAAAATTAATAGCCGCTATTCCAACATTGGGCCAAATGGTTCCGAGTACGGTATGGAGCGTTTACAGTAGAATTTCCATTTGAGAATTTCCACGGTTTGGCATTGGCACGATTATAAACCGTTCTCTGCATGGAATTCTTGGCACGATTAGCTAACCACACATAACCATGCTGGTAGAATGGCTTTAGTATGTTGCGACTCCTTTAGTGTATCTTTGTGACTTTATTATGACAGTTTAACTAGTTTTGTAGCCTTTATTATTTTTCTATGTAACTTTTTGCGTCAGTTAAGTAGTTTTCTAGCTCATTTAAACTCAAAATACATCTATATATTCTCATATACTATTTTAATATAATCCTTACATAAAATGTTGTCAATAAATATCCTTTTTAGCTAGTCTGGAAACTTTGACCTCCTGCATGTTCATGACTCAGCAAATGATTGAAAACCTCTCGCCTTTTTCATTGTTTGTTATCAGAGTGAAACAAGGGGGGAAAAAGCAGTCCTAAAAACTGGAATGTTATGGACATTCTCCTTATTTCACTGCACCATAGTGGAAAAAGAAACGGTAACCGTGCCAACTGGTCTAAATCGGCACGGAACGGTATGGTTTTGCGATGAGAACTGTTCGGCTCAATGATGGAAAAGTGACTAATATCTTCTAAAGCGATACGATCAATTTTGGTGTGAAAAATATCAATATTTAAGTACTTTATAATTCTAAATCATCACTATCTGTAAGCTTCAGGAGATTCACGTTGCCATGTTACAGACATAATCTCACACTCTCCTCTTGATTAAGTACACAATTGTGAGTAAACAAATGGATAAATATAGAGCTAAACCAAAACCAACTAAGCTTCTGTACAGTGTTCCTCCTCCTCAGTTGTAAAAAGCACTGCTCTTCCAACTGTGAAGGATGTGCGTCAGTTCTCACGTGCCAACGCGATTATGTCACACGCTCCTTCCGCTGCTGACCGGAAATGATGATTTAGATTTAAAGTATTAACATATCAATCTTTTTCAGCACTTGGCATTCGCTTCTCCGGCTGGCAAGTCCACCCATGATCGGCCCCAAAGTCGGCCCACCAGGAAAATGCCCTGTATGCTAGATTTCCAGTCCAGCCCTGACGATGGACATTATGGCCAAGCAATTTTAGTTTTATCAGACCAGAGGATGTTTCTACAAAAAGTAAGATCTTTGTCCCCATGTGCACTTTCAAACTGTATTCTGGCTTTTTAATGGCAGCTTTTAACCTTTTAGGTTATAGATAAATGACTCATTTACTGTGGATATAGATACTTGTCTACCTGTTTCCTCCAGCATCTTCACAAGTTCCTTTGCTGTTGTTCTGAGATTGATTTGCATTTTTCACACCAAATTACATTAATCTCCAGGAAACAGAATGCATCTCTGTAAAACCGATCAAGGTCACGGGCAAGGAAGAGGCGAGAAACCGGCTTGACATATAACTTAAAGGTTTAATGTAAAACTCAAAATACAAACACATAAGATAACGGACATGTCCGTGAACGATCTCTCTCTCTCTTGCATCGCTGTCCGCAAGTGGCCTTTATTCCTCTTGACGGCTTAATTAGCCTAATACGGGACCGGGCGTGCGTAATCACGCCCCGGTCCCGCCCTCCACCGTGCCACAATCTCCTTCCTGAGTGGTATGATGGCTGCGTGGTCCCATGGTGTTTATACTTGTGTACTCTATTGTTTGTACAGATGAACGTGGTACCTTCAGGCATTTGGAAATAGTTCCCTAGGATGAACTGCAATTTTTTTCTGAGGTCTTGGCTGATTTTTTTTTAATTTTCCCATGATGCCAAGCAAAGAGGCACTGAGATTGATGGTAAGCTTTAAAATACATCCACAGTTACACCTCCGAATGACTCAAATGAGCCTATCAGAAGCTAAATTTGGCTTGACATCATTTTCTGTAATTTTCCAAGCTGCTTAAAGGCACAGTTAACTTAGTGTATGTAAACTTCTGACCCACTGGAATTGTGATATAGTCAATTAAAAGTGAAACAATCTGTCTAAACAATTGTTGGAAAAATGACTCATGCACAAAGTAGATATTCTAAAAGACTTGCCAAATCTATAATTTCATGTAATTCCATGTAATACCACATAATATGATTATGACAAATCATTCAGTACCATGATAAGCAACAAATACCAGGATATTACCATCTGATAACATCTTGGTACCATCACTGTACCTTTTGTTAATGGAAAAAATCCATCTTTACAATCCTCTGAGCTAATCTGTTTGTAAATTAAAATGTAACATGCACTGATCATCATATCACTAATCACGTCGAATGTGTATTCTGTGTATTTGTTAAAAGCAGCTGTTTTTTAAATTCCATGCCTAAATGACCCTTGTACCTGACAAATATCACTGAAATAGTTGTGCTAAGGAATCATGTGACACCTGGGCTCTTTAAACAACTAAAGAAAGAGAGGAACCACATATGTTATCCAATGAGATAGCCCGATAACTTGGAGGTGGCTCTCTGCCAACTTTAACCAATCGCGTGAGTTTGGAGTAGGGTTTTTGTTTAAGGAAAATTTGTCAGAAAACCAAATTTTTGTACTTTTGTTTCGAAATTGCGAACAGCAGCTTGATTATAATGAGTTTTCCTTAAAACGTGAGCTGAAAGCTGTTTTTGTCAAGCTGTAAACTACTCGAATCTTGAAAAGCAGCTGTTTAAATCTGTCTCTCACGACAATGGATGTGCTGCATGTCCTGGCCATTTTGGACCAAGCAGAGTAGGTATGGGAATTTTTCTCTACCCAGCTCCCGGCCAAAAGGAGCAGGTCTTACCTTGGGTAAGATTTTCCAAAATGGATGCGGCTTTGGTATCTATGTTGAGGAGTTGGTATGGGAGCCCCACAGGTGGTGCTATGATGAGACCTGTTTCAAACATTTTTAGACTGCACAGTCTTGAGGCTTTTTTGTTTGGCCTTTTTGGGATCTGGCGTACGATGTCTGCTGTATTGCGGAGGTGGAGAGCATGCTACAGAAGTGGAATGCCAGATCCATCGACCCCTCTCAGCCTGTGCCCTGTTCCCCCTCGGGCACTTCTTGGTCTTAACGTCATCATAGGAGGAGGAAGCTCATTGCAGACCGCAAGGAGGCGGTGGAGCCCTGTGCTGATCGGCAGGAGGAAGATTGCCACGTGTCTCTCAGTCTTGCATCATACCCGCCTCCTTATTTGCCTATTATTAGTTCATTAGTTCACCTACCCTGTCTGTAAACCTGACTGATTTCCTTCCCAATGTTAGTCTCCTCATGTGTGCTGTCAAGTGCCAGTTCGTCTTGTTTCGTGTCCATGTCGGTGTTGAGTCTTGAGCATTGGACTGTGTTTTTCCCCCTTCGGGGAAATGCATGTTTTATTTTTTGTATTAATAAAGCCTTTTGTTTTTTCACTATATGTTTGGATCCTCTGCTGCTTTGTGACACAAATAATAACCTATTCTGTTATATTTCTCACAAAAAGCACATATTACACTTATTTATTTATTCTCAGGCATGGTTTACACCATGTTTTTGATATGTGTCATATCCCCTTCTCCTCTTCATTTTTTTTTATATTCATATAATTTTATTTTCTGTATTCTCTCTTTTATAATTATAACTATACTGGACCTTAACCGAATAATATGTCGGAACCATGGTACAATGAAGTTATTATGGTAGCTTACATGTCTAAAACATTTTATTTTCTGAAAGTGATTATTAAAATGGCTTATTAGTTTCAACAAAACCAAACTTTCGTTGGCTGAACCATACAGCTCCTTTAGTTTATGTCAATATTCTATAAATGACTCATTTTAATTCTATCACTGAAAGTGACACGACCGCTCCCATTATAATTAACAAAGCTGTCTACACTTAAGGTGTGCGATGTCAGAAATACGGTATTATTATCGGGTATTATTCTTTTGGTGAACTTACAACACAATACATGGAGTGGACTTTTTATCTGACCTACTACTCGTGTGAGGTAACAGCATTTCGATGCTCCAGGGCGAATTCAAAACTGCATATATTTTTTTCATTGAAGGGCACTACTGCGGAGGGGATGCCTCTCGAAAGCTTGTTCAAAACGAAAGTTAAAAAAATATATATTTTCTCGAAGGACCCTTCCATAAGACTGTTAGTGAAGGGTACATTCATACAGTAATGTCATGTTTCTTTCAGAGTACACACTTCAAGTGCCCTGAACTTAGGAGTGAGTATAGGGCATAGTGAGTATCACTTGCAATTGAAATGTGGACCCTGATCTGCTGTAGAGTGTGCTCTTAAAAGCACCTCAGCTTCATTTTCTTTAATATGCCTGTGATTTACACATTATTACTGTTATTGTGAGATTAGGGGCCAGTGGTAGCTCAGCAGTTAAGGCTCTGGGTTACTGACTGAAAGGTTGGGGTTCAAGCCCCAGCACCGTCATTGGTTTCATTGAGTTTTGCTTATCACCGGTCTTTCACTAGTATTAGTTTCACTAGAACACACACCTGACGATTCATCAGCCAGATTTCAAACAGGTTAAAAATTCGTCAAAGCATCCGTGAATCGCCGGTTGCAGAATTATGCCTTGAGTCGCAGAAGTGTGCACACTACATGACCATCAGCGATGGGCACTCGCTCCAATCTGAGACTTCAGATCATCAAAGGCGACAACCTTAAATTGTGTAATATGTGCTAGACTTTAGAAGTAACATAATGATACTTAGTGATCCTTTAAAAGTAAAATGCTACAACCCCAATCCCAAAAATGTTGGGACAGTATGAATAATGCTAATAAAAAAGGAGTGATTTGTAAATTATATTCATCCTTTGCTATATTGAAAGCATTACAACTAAACATTATATGATGTTTTACTTTGTGAATTTCATTGTTCTTTGAAAATGTACAGTAATTTTGAAGGATTTTGGGCATTTCACCCTCTACCGTGCACAATATAGTTCAAGGAATCTCGTCAAATCTCGGTGCGTAAAGGGCAAGACGAAAATCATTTCTGAATGTGCATTATCTCTGATCCCTCAGACGTCACTGTCTTTAAAAACATAATTCATCTTTAATGTAATATCATGAGCATGGGCTTGGGATTACTTCAGTAAACCTTTGTTGGTCAACACCACTCGCCGCTGCATCCACAGATGCAAGTTTAGACTTTACTATGCAAAGCAGAAGCCATACATCAACACTTTCCAGAAGTGCTGCCGACTTCTCTGGGCTCGGTCTCATCTTAGATGGAAAGTAGAACAGTGGAACTTTGTTTTTTGGAGTCCACATTTCAAAAAGTTTTTGAAAAACAAATCCATCGTGTTATCTGGACCAAAGAGGTAAAGGATCATCCAAGCTGTTATCCGCATCAGTTCCAAAAGCCAGAGTCTGTATGGGACAGGGGTGTGTCAGTGGCCATGGCATGGGTAACTTGCACATCTGTGAGAATAGAGACAGATAAGTACAAATTTTGGAGCAACATATACTGCCATCCATCACCGTCTTTTCCAGGGTCCTGACCATCTCCAATTGAGAATGAGTGGTGCATTATGAAGCGCACAATAAAGCAATGAAGACCCATTAAAATTGTGCAGCTGAAGACCTACATAATGGATGAATTGGGGAAAATTCAACTTTCTAAACTTAACAAAATTGTGTATTCAGTGCCTAAATACTTAATAAGTGTTATTAGAAGAAATGGTGTTGTTTTACAATGGTAAAAAACTCAACTTTTTTGGAGCTTGTTGCAATCATCTGATTTGAAATTACTGTACATAAAACAAACTTGTGAAAACAATTCACAAGGTAAACATCATGTAATGTTTAGTTGTAATGCTTTCAATATAGAAAAGGGTAAATATAATTTACAAATCTCTCATTTTTGTTTTTATTAGCATTTTTCATACTGTCCCAACTTTTTCAGAAATGGGGTTGTAGCATTTTACTTATACAGGATCACTAATTATTTAATGTTTATGTTTCCCTGGTCAATTTGACATTGGTCACCTGTGATTAATTTATTCTGCAAGCAAAAGTGTGCAACAATCTGCATTTTACCAATATAATTGTTAACAACAAACCATCGCACACCTGCAGATAATAGGTGCGTAGGAAAAAACGACCAAAAAATTGGTCGAAAATCTGCAAACAAGAAACTCCCGCACACTATCAGAACTAGCATATAAAAATTATTTATTTAGCAACGTTTCGGTCTCACGACCTTCATCAGGCATACAAAAACTTCAACCTCATCACATTTAAAGAAAAAGCAACATGACTACTAAACAAGGCTACACCTGCAACCACTTCGACTAATTGTGGGCACATAATTACCATCACATCACAACACAAAAATACACAATACAATTTATAACATCACATTAAACAATGCTTCGTCGTTCATTCCTCTAGGGGATAAAGTCTGGAGAGTGAAAATCCAAAAGAGTTCACGTCTCTGCAGGAGCAATTCAACATCGCCACCTCTAGGTGGCATACACACTTTTTCAATCCCACAAAACCGTAAAGAGGAAACATCATGATTAAAAGTTAAAAAATGAGCCGCAACTGGATAATTTGTATCTTTTCTTCTGATCGAACTTTTATGTTCACTAATTCTTTGCTTCAATTGACGTGACGTTTTACCCACATATCCTAAACCACAAGGACACCGAATCAAATAAATGACATGAGTAGAAACACAAGTGATCACAGATTTGATTTTATATTTTTTACCAGTACTTGGATGACAAAAAACATATAATATAAATTATTTTTATATGCTAGTTCTGATAGTGTGCGGGAGTTTCTTGTTTGCAGATTTTCGACCAATTTTTTGGTCGTTTTTTCCTACGCACCTATTATCTGCAGGTGTGCGATGGTTTGTTGTTAATTGATTGATTCTGCCTCTACTACTCGTTGGTCGAGACGGGTTTCTTTTTGTCCAACGCACCCTGATGCTTGCAATATACGAAACATGACTACTTTTCAAGAGATCAATAATTTGACAGACAACTGCGCCAATACGTTGGCTTTTACGCAAGAAGATGCGGAAAAGATATTGTTTCCAGAGAAGTATATGGATTTTAATTTATCACATGATGAACATCGATTGCAACTTGAAAAACTGTACCACAATGAAATGCGTATAAAAATGCATGGTTCTACATTGAGTGAATATTGGAGAAACAAGAGAATTCCACGAGGTTTGAGAATTCCAAAACCTCCCACGTTGTGTAAACATAAACTTTTTTTTAAAAAAAATGGAGTGAGATTCTCAACAAGTGTTCAATGGACTTGATGCTCTTGATTGTGGAACAAGTATCTGCTGATGCCAATGAGACCCATGAAAAGATTATCCAACTTGAAGAGAAGATTAAATCTACTTCTCGAATCAGGTCGCAGACCAACTGGAGCTATATCTCGATTTCGTAATCGGACAAGAAGAAATAGATCGCCCTATTTTAACGGGCAAAGTGATTCTACTGAGAGTGAGTTTACTATGGACAGTGATTCGAGTGCACCGGTTTCTGCCTCTATGTCTTTTTTGGACAGAGGAGCCGCTCCACGAAGACTACGAGGAAGAAATTTCGAAGAGGCTCAAGAGCCTCAAAGAAGTTTTCGACCATTGACCCGCAGCTTCTCAAAGAGACGGTAATCAACATCTCTAAAAAAGAACTGTCTGACAATCAAATTGCTGTTCTATCTAAAGGGTTGTCATTTGTACCTACTAGTGGTGTTAATCTTTTTGGACTAAAAGTGGATCTGTTTAAATGTTTTAGACAAATGAAACTTCGTTATTTCTTTTCTAAATCTGATTCGGATGCTCTTAGGACACCGTTTAGACCAAAAAGTAATTTCTGCCCGAATGTTTCCAATCACACTATTCATACTTTTTGTCGTTTGGTTGAACAAGATGTGATGAAAACTTGCTCTTCTAGTAAAATTCATCACAATCTTTCATCTAATGAGAAAAAAGCTTTGACAGATTTGATTAATGACTCAAACATTGTTATAAAATCTGCAGATAAAGGAGGTGCGATTGTAGTTCAGGATGCGAGTAAATACCAGCAAGAAATTCTTTCACAATTACAGAATAAAAAGTTTTACAAAATACTTCTAAAAGATCCTACAGATATTTATCAATCTGAAATTTTGGCTTTTTTAACAAATGCGAAAACATTAGGGTGGATATCTCAATCGGAGTTTTAATTTCTGTATTGTCAACATCCGATTAGACCTGTTTTTTACACTCTTCCTAAAATCCATAAGAGACTTATTGATCCTCCAGGTCGCCCTATTGTGGCACAGACTAATTCTCTCTTATCTCCTTTATCTCAGTATGTTGATTTCTTTATAAAACCCTTTGTTTTTTCGCTGCATCTTATATTCGGGACTCTACTGATTTTATCAATAAGATTTCTGAGTTACATGATTTACCGGATAGTTCTCTATTATTAACTTTGGACGTAACAAGTTTATATACTAATATTTCACATGAAAAAGGACTCACTGCCCTCAAACATTATCTTTCGTTACGTGATGCACTTAATCCACCTTCTAATTTTGTTATTGAGATGGCTTCTTATCTTTTGAAATATAATTATTTTAGTTTTGACAACTCCTTTTTTCTTCAGATTAGTGGTACAGCAATGGGCTCGAATTTTGCCCCTAATTATGCTAATCTATTTATGGTTTTTTTTGAGCAGAGTCATGTACTGAATGCAGAGAGTAATCCTTTCTACTCACGTATCATTAAATGGTATAGGTATATTGACGATATATTTTGTGTTTTTTCAGGAGATCAAGATGAGGCTCGAGAATTTGTGTCTTTTTTGAATAACTTAGTTGATGACTGTGAATTTACTTCCGAAATTGATTCTTCAAAAGTACATTTTCTTGATATGTGGATACAAAAAAACGAAGGTAACTTGATTACTACTTTGTTTACAAAAGAAACTGATCGTAACACACTCTTACTTGCTACTAGTTTTCATCCGACTTTCCTAAAAAAAGGATTGCCTAAGAGTCAGTTCTATAGACTTAGGAGAATTTGTCATTCTGATTCCGATTTTATTGAAAAATCGAATATCATGAAATATGAATTCTTGAACAGAGGTTACCCTTTAGAATGGGTTGATGAAGCATTTAATACATCTCTAAAAAAGACGCGGTCGGAATTGTTGAAAAAGAAGACTAAAAAAGCAAAAAAGTATTCTTTCACTTGTATTACGACAGTAGTAAATATAACATACTTTGTGACAAAATGATTGACAGGTGTGATTGATGACTTAATTGCTAACCTTTGACCTTTCCCCCCTCCCCATCCCCACACCACCCCTCATACTTTGTGCCAAAAGTGATTGATGGTCTATGATTGATGACCTGTTTGGTGGTCCCCCTTTGACCTTTCCCCCCCACCTCACCCCACCCCTCCCCACCCCGCCTCACCCCGCCTCACCCCTCCGGCAGTTGTACAGGCTGTGGTATGAATTGGTTGGTCAGCTGTTTTGATGCCCTCCCAGCGCTGTACCCGACCCATCTGTGTATTTAAAAGAGTAGACAAATTATTCGTATTCTGTGAGCATTTTGTGATTTCCCGCTTGAGCAATGGCATCCCCCAGAAGTCCTAAAACCCTGTTGGTAAATGATGTAGAAACAAATGCTAAGCTAGATTGGGCTCCGAGGAAAAGATATGGGGCATGCATAACCAGGGATCTCCATGATCCTTTAGGAGCTCTGAAATGTGAATTTCATCTAGACGATGGTCGTTTGTGCGTGTACGACTTTGACAGAACATCTCATTCTGTTAAGTTATTCAACAGGGGCGATGCAATGTATTTCACGGAAAAGGACTGGGATGTGTTTTACAATCGTGTTTGGAGGGATCTGAATGATTCTGGAGATGCACCTTTATTCATTGCAGAGGATGTTGGTGACCATACTATCAAGAGGCTGGATGACCATGGATACGTACTTACCAGTGAGAATAAGCGGGGTATCAATGATGGAGTGTGTCCTTCCACAGAGACAGATCACATGAAGTTTTTGTTTCAGTGGAAAGATGTGCCTATCCTGAATGATGTTTTTTCAAAGATAGACAAACTGTTTAAATGGAATGATGCATATGACCAATACAATATAATTAAGGTCAGACTGTTTGACCCCGAAAAGTGTGGGGAAGTTCGCAGGACGCCGCCCTTGTAACACCACCCACATTCTATAGACCTTAAAAGCGGGTGGTCCCCATTCTCATTTCAAACCAAAAGAGCGAATCATCATGTCTCAACACGATACTACAGAATCTGCTGGGGCCTTCGCATCATCCGATGACGCATCTACTTCAGCAAGGTGTAACCCCCCTGGAGGTGATCCTATCATCGGCCATTGGCTCGACAAGTTTTGCATGGATCTTGGCTATCACAATCTAACGTTCATTTCATCTCGCGGACCAGGACACACGCTTCCAGATGCATCGTCTCTGAAGGGGGATGATGATACCGATGGCGTTGTTGATGTAAAGAGCGTCAATTTTATAAAAGCAGTCATAGTGGTCATTCTGGAGCATCTCCTCGGCTTGAAGTTAAAAGAGTTGTGCTACGGTTGTGAAGTGGATCACCCCAGTCAGGTACAGCACACGTGTTTGTATGATCCTGACAAGTATTTCTTTTTCATCCATTTTGAAGAAATTTGTAGTAAAGTGTTTAAACCGCTGTTAAAACAAGTCATCGGCCATGCTTTGAACCCATTTGGATTGACGCTGACTCCTCAGAGAATCCATGGAATTATCGAAACCGTGTTGTGTGAACTAAGAGAGGAGCCACACATTCTACAGAGACTGCGTGAAATCCGTGAGAAGCTGGTGAATGATAGCGGTGAACAGGCTGTCTATGACGCAGTGGACGGGTGGAAAGACAGTCCGACTGGTTCCTTATTTTGACGCTAACATGGGGATCTGCTACAGTGTTACTGGACTGCTTAAATTTATTCTGAGACGTCGTCTTCATTGTGAAATTGTCAACATGCTGTGTAAGATCATTAATGATAATAGTTCTGGACAAAACAAGCTTGTAAATGACCCCTATATTAACAAACGGGTGATTTGTCTAAAGAAGCACATGGATATAGTCAGAGGTATATCAAACGAATGGACTGAAATGATACAACGCTGTGTCTGCCAGAATGATTCATCCTGTGTGTTTCTTAAAAACATCGTAAATTCATTGTTTGAATGCGATAATAATTGTAAAATTGGCAATATAATATGTTTATGTACATATGTAACTGATATGTGTGTGATATTATTGTCAAGAAACGATCAGAGTTCTAGACATGTCTTTGAAAATGTTAATATTCTGGTAAATCACCTGATTGATAAAAATTCTGATACATGTGTTAATTTCCTACAATATCTCGACAATGCATGATGTTGGTCCTTCTATTTTAAATGTATAAGTATGCTTTGTACTGTGTGATTACCCTGATTTAAAATAAAAGGGGTGTTTTATAGAATCACTGTCTCATTATTTACACGTGGCTGAGCTGGTAACATGACCGAACAACTGCATAAGGTGTACTACACACCATCTAACCCCGGCTCTTTAGGGGGTGTAAATAGATTAAAACGCGGTGTATTAGAGGAAAGTGGTGATTTGCTAAGTGGTAAAGATGTTTCAGACTGGTTAGCCAGTCAAGATGCTTATACACTCCACAAACCACTACGTCACAATTTTAAAAGAATAGAGTCGTTGTTTATGGTATTGACACACAGTTTCAAATGGATCTGGTAGATATGTCAATATATTCTATGGAAAATGACAATACTAAATTTCTGCTTACATGTATAGATGTCTTTAGCAAATATACATGGGTGCGTTGTATAAAGAACAAGACTGGATTGGCTGTGGCCAATGCGTTTAATTCAATACTACAAGAGGGTAGAGTCCCTCAGAAAATTCAGACTGACAAGGGGAAGGAGTTTTTTAACAAGCATTTCCAACAACTAACTAAAAAGCACAACATTTACCATTTCAGCACAGGGAGTGAATTGAAGGCGAGCGTTATTGAACGCTTTAATAGAACATTAAAAGGACGGATGTGGCGATATTTAACGGCTATAAACTCTAAACGCTACATCGACGTTTTACAAGACTTTATTCAAGGATACAACAGTAGCTATCACAGAAGTATTAAAATGCGCCCTGTAGATGTCAACAAAGAAAATGAACCGGTCGTCTATGACAATTTGTATGGTAATGTGTGTAAGAAGAAGCCTGTATTTAAATACAAAATCGGCGACGTGGTTAGAATATCAAAGATGAGGGGCCCTTTTACCAAGGGGTATGAACAAAACTACACGGATGAATTTTTCACTATAACCGAATGTATGCCACGTCAACCACCAGTCTACAAGCTATCTGATTATGACGGGGAGGTTATCGACGGCTCATTTTATGAAGAGGAGCTACAAAAAATTATTATGGACAAGGACAATGCTTTTAAAGTAGAAAAAATATTAGACAAGAAGAAGTGTGGTAAAAAAAACATGGTTCTCGTACGGTGGGTGGGATGGCCTCCGAAGTTTGACAGTTGGGTCAATGAAAAAGATGTTGTAGATCTACAGAGCTCTTTAAGCATATAAAGAAAATACAATTGACATCTGAGTTCATTTCTACAGTGAACGGTCATGGATGATGCAGGGTTTTATGTCACATTGCCATGCAATGCTTCATTAGCTCTTTACCCCGAAAACCAAATTTCGAATTACAGAACAAGATTAGCCAGAACTATAAACTTAAAAGGTAATTGGGAGGTGGGTCTGGCCGAAATTGAATACCCTAGATCGTGGTACACTATTGATGATGATGATGCGAAAATCATCTTGAGAGATGTTGTCGACAACAAAAATTTTGTGACCATAAATCTGAAAACCGGATATTATGACAAAATAGCATCTGTAATTAGGGAGCTAAATGTTTCTCTACCTAGTCATGTACGTTTCGGTTACGACCTTGTGAAAAACAAAGTTTACATGACAGCGCCACTAGGAGTAGCCTTAACATTCTACGGTAAACTAGCCATTATTTTGGGTGTAATACCGGAGAAACCATGGGAAGCTGTAAACGATCATAGTGAAACCACTTTTACAACAGTGTATGCACCACATCAAACCGACATGAACGGAGGATTTTACAGCATATATGTGTACACAGATGTTATCGAATATCAAACTGTGGGGGATGCACACGTTCCGCTTTTGAGATGCGTACATATAACCGGGTCGGGTCGTGAAATGATCAGTGTGACATATGACAGAACGCACTACGTGTCAGTGAATAAAAATTCTATTGGAGAGATTTGTATTGAACTCAAAGACGACAGAAACAGGGGGGTGCCATTTGCTTACGGTAAAGTTGTCGTTAAACTACACTTCAGACCTGTGAAACAACCGATCCTTTAAAATGGTGTATTATAACCCGTACCAAATGGATCCTGCTCATTATGTAAACTATTATAAAAATCAAGCAGGCGGTGGCCTGCCGGGGTATGCGGGTGGAGGGGTTATGTATGGGGCAGGTCTCGGAGGACTTTTCAGGGGGTTGTTTAGAATGGCTCTTCCATTAAAAAGAGGTTTCAGCATTGCCAAACCACATCTTAAAAATGCTGCTAAAAACATAGTCAGCGACGTTGTCACCAATGCCATGTCACATACCTTTAATAACAATAAAGCCCAAGATGGGTCGGGGTTAATGGTTATGTCACGAAAACAAAGGTCTAAACCACCAGGAGTGAGGAAGGTGAGGAGGAGTGGTCAAGCGGTAAATAAAACCAGGAAACAACCTAAGATATCTGCAGTTAGACAACAAAGACGAAAGAGAGCTGTGAAGCGCGGCTCATCTGGATCGGTGAAGAGCTCTGTTAAAACGATATTCTAAACCATGGCTCTGCTACATACCATGTCCGAAGAATGTATTAAATCAGAACTGGATCTGTTTACGGTACCGATGACTCAGACGGCTATTGAAAAAAACACATACGTTGAAATACCTCCTCTATCTGCAATATCGAACACCACCCCCTTGGAATTTTTCATAGCAGGGAATGGTGAAGATTATGTAGATTTAAATAATACACTGCTTTACATGCGTGTTAAAATCACAAATCCGGACGGTACAGATATCAGAGATGGGACCCCTGTTGGACTGATCAATTATCCAGGAAACACTATTTTTTCACAGGTTGATGTATCACTTGGTGATAGGTTAATTTCACAGAGTACAAACACATACCCTTATCGATGTATTATAGAATGCCTTTTAAACTACGGTAAAGATACCCTGGAAAGCGTATTCTCAGCAGGATTATTTTACAAAGACTCTGCAGGACATATGGATGTAGGCGACCCAGCAGGGGCTAACATTGGTCTGACAAAGAGGGCTGCCTTTAGCAACGAAAGTGCCGTAGTCGAACTTTTATCACCCATACACAGCGATATTTTCTTTCAAGAAAAACTCATGCTTAACGGGGTGGACATTAAAATCCGGTTGACAAGAGGCAAAGATGAATTTTGTCTAATGAGGAGTGACGCTATAGCATACAAACTAAATATTTTATCAGCGTCTCTGTTTGTTAAAAAAGTATCAGTTTCACCAGGAGTGAGACTGGGACACGCTCAAGCACTTCTCTCAACAACCGCTAAATATCCAATTGATAGAGTTTGTCTGAAAAATTTTTCCATACCAGCTGGAAGCCGTGTATCAAACCAGGAAAACCTATTCTTAGGAACACTCCCCAAATCTATCATATTGGGCATGGTCGATAATGATGCTTTTACAGGGGCATACGATAAAAACCCTTTTGCATTTAAACATTACGATCTGGAGTTTCTAGCTGTTTATGTGGATGGACAGCAACACCCCGCCAAACCATTACAACCCAACTTTGGATCAGGCACAGCCGTACGAGAGTTTTACCAGCTCGCGCTTTCGTCTGGAAGACATCTAAAAAACCAAGCATTGGTAATCGACAGAGAAGATTTTCTGCAGGGTTATACACTTTATGGTTTTAACCTCACACCAGACGAAGAGTGTGGCCAACACATCTCGCTTGTTAAGTCTGGGAATATCAGACTAGAAGTACGGTTCAGACAACCGCTTCCAAGAACCATTAATCTAATTGTTTATGCTGTTTTTGACAACATCATTGAAGTTTCTAACCGAAGACAGGTGCTTGTTGACTACTATTAATTAAAAACATGAACACCATACAACTTACCGTAGCTATGGAGAGAATCACACAAAACACGCATTTTCTTGGTGTACTACCATGTGATTATTTACCAAAGGATCCGATAAGAACACTACCCACAGCCGTCATAATCAACACACATCCTTCGCACCTCCCCGGGGAACACTGGGTGGCTATTTACATAAATAAGTTTGGCTCAGCATTTTTCTTTGACAGTTTCGGTAATAGTCCTGATTTTATTCGTTTTCCTGTATCAATCATTGAATTTCTAAAAAGGAATTCAACACGCATTCAGTATTCGGCTAAACAAGTTCAGCCTTTTATGTCTGTCACATGCGGTCATCATTGTGTTTTCTTCCTATATCATATGATTCGAGGTCGTGATTATGATGATGTTATGATGCTTTATAGCGACGATTTAATTAATAATGATGTTCTTGTATCGCATTTTGTGAAAAAACTAAGGATAACTCATTGTAATATTACTGTATTTAAGTGTATTCAATGTGTTCAAATGGGTGAAACGTTTATGTTAAATACATGATTTGTAAAACGACTGTTTCTAATAAATAAAAAGAGTACAATGTAAAAATGTATCAATGTCACTGCTTTATTGAATATCACATGATTAATTTGTACAAAAATATGACCAATATATTATACAACATCAAAATGACAACCACTGGTTTTGTTCACGAGATGGCGATTTAAACGCCTCCGACCCCTTAGAAGAAGGTGTACTTAAATACATTCTTTGTGCCATAGAGGACGATGTAGACGGGTTGGTTTTAAATGAACTTATTACATGTCTAACCGCGTGGTTTGGGACTGTTGAATAGGGTATGTTTAAAACAGCAATTGCCTGCAAAAACTCAGTCCATCCATGAGGCCTACGGTCATTCCTAATTTTATGTGGGGATGTTAAACTCTTCACAAGATCCAACACGTGTGATCCCTGTATAGTGACCCCTTTAAATACAAACTCTCCCGAATCATTCCAAGATGAAACTTCTCTGGCTTTAGACATTTTATCCATGATGTATCTTGCATTTTTCACACTTTTCAATGGTACATTTTTCAACACTTCATCGACAATATCATCGCCCCCACCATCTTCAACAGGGGGTCCAAAGGACTCTTTGTGAGACGCATCGGGGGGTGGAAATGCGGGGGTGGAAAACCGTAAACAGATCCAGTTCTGATTTAATACATTCTTCGGACATGGTATGTAGCAGAGCCATGGTTTAGAATATCGTTTTAACAGAGCTCTTCACCGATCCAGATGAGCCGCGCTTCACAGCTCTCTTTCGTCTTTGTTGTCTAACTGCAGATATCTTAGGTTGTTTCCTGGTTTTATTTACCGCTTGACCACTCCTCCTCACCTTCCTCACTCCTGGTGGTTTAGACCTTCGTTTTCGTGACATAACCATTAACCCCGACCCATCTTGGGCTTTATTGTTATTAAAGGTATGTGACATGGCATTGGTGACAACGTCGCTGACTATGTTTTTAGCAGCATTTTTAAGATGTGGTTTGGCAATGCTGAAACCTCTTTTTAACAATGGAAGAGCCATTCTAAACAACCCCCTGAAAAGTCCTCCGAGACCTGCCCCATACATAACCCCTCCACCCGCATACCCCGGCAGGCCACCGCCTGCTTGATTTTTATAATAGTTTACATAATGAGCAGGATCCATTTGGTACGGGTTATAATACACCATTTTAAAGGATCGGTTGTTTCACAGGTCTGAAGTGTAGTTTAACGACAACTTTACCGTAAGCAAATGGCACCCCCCCTGTTTCTGTCGTCTTTGAGTTCAATACAAATCTCTCCAATAGAATTTTTATTCACTGACACGTAGTGCGTTCTGTCATATGTCACACTGATCATTTCACGACCCGACCCGGTTATATGTACGCATCTCAAAAGCGGAACGTGTGCATCCCCCACAGTTTGATATTCGATAACATCTGTGTACACATATATGCTGTAAAATCCTCCGTTCATGTCGGTTTGATGTGGTGCATACACTGTTGTAAAAGTGGTTTCACTATGATCGTTTACAGCTTCCCATGGTTTCTCCGGTATTACACCCAAAATAATGGCTAGTTTACCGTAGAATGTTAAGGCTACTCCTAGTGGCGCTGTCATGTAAACTTTGTTTTTCACAAGGTCGTAACCGAAACGTACATGACTAGGTAGAGAAACATTTAGCTCCCTAATTACAGATGCTATTTTGTCATAATATCCGGTTTTCAGATTTATGGTCACAAAATTTTTTGTTGTCGACAACATCTCTCAAGATGATTTTCGCATCATCATCATCAATAGTGTACCACGATCTAGGGTATTCAATTTCGGCCAGACCCACCTCCCAATTACCTTTTAAGTTTATAGTTCTGGCTAATCTTGTTCTGTAATTCGAAATTTGGTTTTCGGGGTAAAGAGCTAATGAAGCATTGCATGGCAATGTGACATAAAACCCTGCATCATCCATGACCGTTCACTGTAGAAATGAACTCAGATGTCAATTGTATTTTCTTTATATGCTTAAAGAGCTCTGTAGATCTACAACATCTTTTTCATTGACCCAACTGTCAAACTTCGGAGGCCATCCCACCCACCGTACGAGAACCATGTTTTTTTTACCACACTTCTTCTTGTCTAATATTTTTTCTACTTTAAAAGCATTGTCCTTGTCCATAATAATTTTTTGTAGCTCCTCTTCATAAAATGAGCCGTCGATAACCTCCCCGTCATAATCAGATAGCTTGTAGACTGGTGGTTGACGTGGCATACATTCGGTTATAGTGAAAAATTCATCCGTGTAGTTTTGTTCATACCCCTTGGTAAAAGGGCCCCTCATCTTTGATATTCTAACCACGTCGCCGATTTTGTATTTAAATACAGGCTTCTTCTTACACACATTACCATACAAATTGTCATAGACGACCGGTTCATTTTCTTTGTTGACATCTACAGGGCGTTTTTTTAATACTTCTGTGATAGCTACTGTTGTATCCTTGAATAAAGTCTTGTAAAACGTCGATGTAGCGTTTAGAGTTTATAGCCGTTAAATATCGCCACATCCGTCCTTTTAATGTTCTATTAAAGCGTTCAATAACGCTCGCCTTCAATTCACTCCCTGTGCTGAAATGGTAAATGTTGTGCTTTTTAGTTAGTTGTTGGAAATGCTTGTTAAAAAACTCCTTCCCCTTGTCAGTCTGAATTTTCTGAGGGACTCTACCCTCTTGTAGTATTGAATTAAACGCATTGGCCACAGCCAATCCAGTCTTGTTCTTTATACAACGCACCCATGCATATTTGCTAAAGACATCTATACATGTAAGCAGAAATTTAGTATTGTCATTTTCCATAGAATATATTGACATATCTACCAGATCCATTTGAAACTGTGTGTCAATACCATAAACAACGACTCTATTCCTTTTAAAATTGTGACGTAGTGGTTTGTGGAGTGTATAAGCATCTTGACTGGCTAACCAGTCTGAAACATCTTTACCACTTAGCAAATCACCACTTTCCTCTAATACACCGCGTTTTAATCTATTTACACCCCCTAAAGAGCCGGGGTTAGATGGTGTGTAGTACACCTTATGCAGTTGTTCGGTCATGTTACCAGCTCAGCCACGTGTAAATAATGAGACAGTGATTCTATAAAACACCCCTTTTATTTTAAATCAGGGTAATCACACAGTACAAAGCATACTTATACATTTAAAATAGAAGGACCAACATCATGCATTGTCGAGATATTGTAGGAAATTAACACATGTATCAGAATTTTTATCAATCAGGTGATTTACCAGAATATTAACATTTTCAAAGACATGTCTAGAACTCTGATCGTTTCTTGACAATAATATCACACACATATCAGTTACATATGTACATAAACATATTATATTGCCAATTTTACAATTATTATCGCATTCAAACAATGAATTTACGATGTTTTTAAGAAACACACAGGATGAATCATTCTGGCAGACACAGCGTTGTATCATTTCAGTCCATTCGTTTGATATACCTCTGACTATATCCATGTGCTTCTTTAGACAAATCACCCGTTTGTTAATATAGGGGTCATTTACAAGCTTGTTTTGTCCAGAACTATTATCATTAATGATCTTACACAGCATGTTGACAATTTCACAATGAAGACGACGTCTCAGAATAAATTTAAGCAGTCCAGTAACACTGTAGCAGATCCCCATGTTAGCGTCAAAATAAGGAACCAGTCGGACTGTCTTTCCACCCGTCCACTGCGTCATAGACAGCCTGTTCACCGCTATCATTCACCAGCTTCTCACGGATTTCACGCAGTCTCTGTAGAATGTGTGGCTCCTCTCTTAGTTCACACAACACGGTTTCGATAATTCCATGGATTCTCTGAGGAGTCAGCGTCAATCCAAATGGGTTCAAAGCATGGCCGATGACTTGTTTTAACAGCGGTTTAAACACTTTACTACAAATTTCTTCAAAATGGATGAAAAAGAAATACTTGTCAGGATCATACAAACACGTGTGCTGTACCTGACTGGGGTGATCCACTTCACAACCGTAGCACAACTCTTTTAACTTCAAGCCGAGGAGATGCTCCAGAATGACCACTATGACTGCTTTTATAAAATTGACGCTCTTTACATCAACAACGCCATCGGTATCATCATCCCCCTTCAGAGACGATGCATCTGGAAGCGTGTGTCCTGGTCCGCGAGATGAAATGAACGTTAGATTGTGATAGCCAAGATCCATGCAAAACTTGTCGAGCCAATGGCCGATGATAGGATCACCTCCAGGGGGGTTACACCTTGCTGAAGTAGATGCGTCATCGGATGATGCGAAGGCCCCAGCAGATTCTGTAGTATCGTGTTGAGACATGATGATTCGCTCTTTTGGTTTGAAATGAGAATGGGGACCACCCGCTTTTAAGGTCTATAGAATGTGGGTGGTGTTACAAGGGCGGCGTCCTGCGAACTTCCCCACACTTTTCGGGGTCAAACAGTCTGACCTTAATTATATTGTATTGGTCATATGCATCATTCCATTTAAACAGTTTGTCTATCTTTGAAAAAACATCATTCAGGATAGGCACATCTTTCCACTGAAACAAAAACTTCATGTGATCTGTCTCTGTGGAAGGACACACTCCATCATTGATACCCCGCTTATTCTCACTGGTAAGTACGTATCCATGGTCATCCAGCCTCTTGATAGTATGGTCACCAACATCCTCTGCAATGAATAAAGGTGCATCTCCAGAATCATTCAGATCCCTCCAAACACGATTGTAAAACACATCCCAGTCCTTTTCCGTGAAATACATTGCATCGCCCCTGTTGAATAACTTAACAGAATGAGATGTTCTGTCAAAGTCGTACACGCACAAACGACCATCGTCTAGATGAAATTCACATTTCAGAGCTCCTAAAGGATCATGGAGATCCCTGGTTATGCATGCCCCATATCTTTTCCTCGGAGCCCAATCTAGCTTAGCATTTGTTTCTACATCATTTACCAACGGGGTTTTAGGACTTCTGGGGGATGCCATTGCTCAAGCGGGAAATCACAAAATGCTCACAGAATACGAATAATTTGTCTACTCTTTTAAATACACAGATGGGTCGGGTACAGCGCTGGGAGGGCATCAAAACAGCTGACCAACCAATTCATACCACAGCCTGTACAACTGCCGGAGGGGTGAGGCGGGGTGAGGCGGGGTGGGGAGGGGTGGGGTGAGGTGGGGGGGAAAGGTCAAAGGGGGACCACCAAACAGGTCATCAATCATAGACCATCAATCACTTTTGGCACAAAGTATGAGGGGTGGTGTGGGGATGGGGAGGGGGGAAAGGTCAAAGGTTAGCAATTAAGTCATCAATCACACCTGTCAATCATTTTGTCACAAAGTATGTTATATTTACTACTTACGACTCATTCACCTAAGTCTCATATGATAAAATCCATTTTCAAAAAACATTGGCATTTGTTGGTTTCGGATCCTGAGTTGAGCAACATTTATCGACATCCTCCTTTGATTGTGCATAAACGTGCTAGGAATTTGAAGGATTGTTTGGTACATGCTGGCTTTCAAAGCGATAGTCCTCCTGCATCTCAGAGTTTACTTACTCCTATAAAAAATGGGAATTATCGTTGTGGGAATTGTGCTCAATGTAACAATACATTTAAAACATCTGTTTTTTGTCATCCAAGTACTGGTAAAAAATATAAAATCAAATCTGTGATCACTTGTGTTTCTACTCATGTCATTTATTTGATTCGGTGTCCTTGTGGTTTAGGATATGTGGGTAAAACGTCACGTCAATTGAAGCAAAGAATTAGTGAACATAAAAGTTCGATCAGAAGAAAAGATACAAATTATCCAGTTGCGGCTCATTTTTTAACTTTTAATCATGATGTTTCCTCTTTACGGTTTTGTGGGATTGAAAAAGTGTGTATGCCACCTAGAGGTGGCGATGTTGAATTGCTCCTGCAGAGACGTGAACTCTTTTGGATTTTCACTCTCCAGACTTTATCCCCTAGAGGAATGAACGACGAAGCATTGTTTAATGTGATGTTATAAATTGTATTGTGTATTTTTGTGTTGTGATGTGATGGTAATTATGTGCCCACAATTAGTCGAAGTGGTTGCAGGTGTAGCCTTGTTTAGTAGTCATGTTGCTTTTTCTTTAAATGTGATGAGGTTGAAGTTTTTGTATGCCTGATGAAGGTCGTGAGACCGAAACGTTGCTAAATAAATAATTTTTATATGCTAGTTCTGATAGTGTGCGGGAGTTTCTTGTTTACCAATATAATTGTTGCCTTCAAGTGCAATTGGGAAGCTCATCTTTCAAGTTGGGCATGCATTATTAGGCTATGACTTATTGCACGGCTCTCTGGTATACTCGATTCTAATTGGTCAATGATGCCCTCCAGCGGTCAGACATTTCTGTAACACTACAGCACATTAAGAGATTAGGACATATCAGAACGCTCATATGGGTTATGCGAGCCGTCTCTCCTGCTTCTCGGATCACTGTGTGATCTCTATGAGTAAGTTAATACAATTATTTAAACTCAAATCAATGTTTCATGAGCATTTATTTATTTTGCAAAAGTAGTCTTGTAATAGGCTGAATAATGTGAAGTCAACAAACTAAATATCATCAGAACTCAGGATTTCAGCTGTTCTGCGATTTTATTTCTTCGCAAATTACATAATTTCAATGCAAATCAATGTTTTTTGTAAATGTATTTATTTTATTGGTTAGTAGCCATGTAATAAGTGGGTTAATATACAGTCAGTCAGTTGTTATTGCAAAATAAACCCCTTCAGGGTGATAAAAATGTCCTCTGCTTCGCATTGGGGTCCTGATCACGCTGTTGGGGTTTATTGTACGAGAACAACCGGCTGACTGTACATTATCCCTTACATGTCACACAGCCAATTATTGCATGGCTACCGACCAAAATAAATAAATAAATGGACATTATATATTGATATTGTGTGTTTTAACTGTTATTATGTGAGACAGAATGAGTCTCCAGAAACAGATGAATCCCACCTTCAGTTTGCATCAGAGATCTGTTGGTGTTTATTTTGCAAAAATCATGTATGACTCTATTATCCATCTTATTACATGATTTCTTGCCATATAAACAAATAAATGCACATGAAACATTGATTTGAGTTGAAATAATTGTATCAACTTACTAACTACGATAAGTATGAAAGATGACTCACATTACCCTGATGAAAGGCCTGATATTACTTAATCCAAAAATGTGTGATCTTTAATCAGAAATATCAGACTGCAAGATGGTATAATTCACCAATCAGAGTTAAGTATTCCAAAGATTGGTGAAATAAATTTACTTGGTGAATCCTTAAAGCAGCATACCCTTACAACTAGCTGAGTGCTGTCTAAATGTAGCAGCTGCTGTCTTAATTCACTCATCACTGCTTTTGCCCAGTAGCCATCAGCACTAAGGGATGGGCAACGAAAATGAAGATCATTGAAGGAATGGTTCCAGATTAACTACTTTTCCTCTTCTATTGTCATGTGAAGGTCTGTAAGACACTTTGAAGCTGATGGTAAATCTAAATACTCTAGGGCTGTTTGTTTGTGATTTGAAATCGATTCAGATGTAATCAAAGCTAACATTTCCCATACTGTTTCTTGAAGAACATTTTAATTCAACTTCAGTTTAACTGGACTTAAAACACTTTAACTTTTTATCACTGATGATTAAAACAGAAACGACTTAAAATAGTTTTTCTCAAGTAACAAACTCAGGAATCGATGACAATGGAAGGATCCACTTATGTCATGAAAATAATTTAAATGTGACAAAATTATCTCAAGTTCCCCATTTGTCGCTCACTTCAACGCTGTGTCGAAGAAGCGACACTAGGGGTCTCTCTTGGGAGCCTCGCGCATCTCTGAACTTGAGAAAAGGCCAATGAGAATTTGGGGATGGCAGTGGGCTCTGTTTCGCTGGGTAGATCCCCACGAACCACCCATCCCCCGACACGCTCCTTGACTTCCGCCCTGGCTCGGGTTGACAACGGCTCAACTCACCAGGCCAGCCTCCTTATCCCCTTGAGCCCCCCGAGCTGGATGATGGACTCACCTCTGCATCGGAGAGTGTTTCGGCATCTGACGTGGAAGACTCGATTGGGCTGCCACCCTCGGGTTGGCATGCCCAGTCTGAGTCTGACGCCCAGATGGCCAACATGCTTGCCCGGGCTGCCGTCAGCGTGGGGTTGGACTGGAACCCACCATCCTCCCCACAGCCTTCATGGCTGAATGACTGGTTCCTCGGGTCTGGGCGCCACTCTCGTTCAAAAGGCTCATGCAAAGACACATCTTAACTTACGTCCGGCATCAAGATTGGTTCGCAGTGGTAGACCTGAAGGACACGTACATCCACGTCTCTATCTTGCCTCGACACTGACCCTTTCAGGTGTATCAGTACAAGGTCCGCCCCTTCGGCATGTCCCTGTCCCCTCACGTCTTCACGAAGGTCACAGAGGCAGCCCTTGCGCAAAGGGAAGTTGGCATCCACATACTCAACTACCTCGACGACTGGCTCATCCTGGCCCAGTCTCGAGAGTTACTATGCGCCCACAGGGACCAGGTGCTCAGGCGAGCGCACGCAGTCAGTGCTGAAATGTCTCACTTTATTCAAGCCAGGCACACCTCTAAAAAAATTCCAGAGGCTCCTCGGGCATATGGCATCCTCCGTGGCAGTTGCGCCGCTGGTGTTGATGCATATGAGACAGCTTCAGCACTGGCTTCAGACTCAAGTCCCTAGATGGGCATGGCTGCACGCACTGTGTTTATCACCCCTGCCTGCCGCCAGACTTTCAAACCCTGGACAGACCTCTGTTTTCTACGGACAGGAGTCCCCTTACAGCAGGTGTCCCGACGCGTTCTGGTCACCACAGATGCCTCCAAACAGGGTTGGTGTGCAATGAGCACGCAGCTGCTGGTCTCTGGAAAGGGCCCCTGCTGCGTTGGCACATCAACTGCCTAGAGTTGCTGACTGTATTTCTTGCCCTAAGGAGGTTCCTCCCACTAATTCAGGGCAAGCACATCTTGATCTGTTCAGACAGCACCGTGACAGTAGCATACATAAATCGCCAAGGTGGCGTGCACTCTTGTCACATGTCACAACTCGCCCACCATCTCCTCTTCTGGAGCCAGCAGTGACTCAGATTGCTGCGCGCCACTCACATCCCGGGCAGCCTCAACACGGCAGCAGACACACTGTCATGACAAGGTACGCTCAGCGGAGAGTGGAGGCTTCACCCCCAGTCGGTCCAGCTGATTTGGGAACGGTTCGGCAAAGCACAGGTAGACCTGTTCACCTCCCAAGAGACCTCCCACTGCCTGCTCTGGTACTCCCGAATGGAGGCTCACCTCGGGAGTACACATTTCCCCCAGTGAGCTTTCTTGCACAGATGCTGTGCAAGGTCAGGGAGGACGAGGAACAGGTCATTCTGGTGGCCCCCTACTGGCCCGCACAGACTTAGTTTTCGGATCTTGTGCTCCTCACGACAGCCCCTCCCTGGCGAATTCCACTGAGGAAGGACCTTCTTTCTCAGGGACGGGGCACCCTCTGGCATTCGCGCCCAGACCTCTGGAACCTCTACGTCTGGCCCCTGGATGGGATATGGAAGATCTACGTGGGCTACCACCTGCCATCGTAGACACGATCAACCAAGCCAGAGCTCCCTCTACCAGGCAACTTTATGCCCTGAAGTGGCGCTTGTTCACAAATTGGTGTTCTTCCCAGTCCGAAGACCTGCAGAGGTGTGCAGTTGGTTCAGTGCTCTCATTTCTCAGGAGAGGTTGGAGGGGAGGCTGTCCCCCTCCACCTTGAAGGTGTATGTAGCCGCTATCGCGGCCCACCTCAACGCAGTTGAAGGCAAGTCTTTGGGTAAACACGACTTGATTATCAGGTTCCTTAGAGTTGCCCGGTGGTTGAACTCTCCCTGGCCAAGCCTGTTCCCCTCCTGGGATCTCTCAGTGGTCCTCTCAGAGATCCCACTTCGAGCCGCTAGAATCAGTCGAGCTCAAGGCCCTCTCCATGAAGACAGCCCTCCTGATCACGCTCGCTTCCATCAAGAGGGTTGGAGACCTGCAAGCATTCTCTGTCAGTGACACCTGCCTGGAGTTTGGTCCGGCAGACACTCACGTTGTCCTAAGACCATGACCAGGCTACGTGCCCAAGGTTCCTACGACCCCCTTCAGGGACCAAGTAGTAAGCCTGCAAGTGCTGTCCAGGAAGGAGGCAGACTCAGCCCCTTCGTTGCTGTATCCAGTACGGGCTCTGCATACTTATATGGTCCTCACGTAGAGCTTTAGAAGCTCTGAGCAGCTCTTTGTCTGCTTTGGTGGACAGCGGAGAGGGAACGCTGTCTCTAAACAGAGGCTCTCCCACTGGGTTGTTGACACCATTGCGTTGACCTATCACATCCAGGCTGTGCCCGCCCCCTTGCGGGTTTGTGCACACTTGACGAGAAGTGTGGCATCCTCGTGGGCACTGGACAACTGCACCTCCTTAGCAGACATATGCAGAGCAGTGAGTTGGGCAACACCCAATACATTTATGAGATTTTACAATCTCAGGGTTGAGTCGGTTTCATCCAGTGTTCTCTCAGGTCCGAGCCAGTAGAACTCGGTAATGCGGAAACAACTAACAGGATGTACTGCTTGCCTCTAGCTCCTTTCCCCTCAACTGAGGCGATCACATGCACTCTTATCCCAGGAGACCCCTCTAACTTGGCTCCCTGGATGACTCTTCCCTAGCCCTCTGGTCCGTGAATTCAGCAGAGGAATTCCCCAACCAGACCCACTACGGGTACTGAAACTACTCTGTACTGGAGTAGGTGCTCCACAGGACGGCCCCTGTGTGGTTTTATCCCCCTGTGTGTGTATTTTCCGCAGTACGGTCCCCTTACGAGTGGACCCGCGTCTCCCTTGGGCAGTCACTGCTGCACCCTGGTCGTCGTGTTATATTATCATGTAGTATCTACCACTGCGCCATTTTCTACATGCAGCCTGAAAACCCATGTGATGTCACCACTCTTTACCTCCCCTAGCCTGGGCAGGGGTGGTCTCCGCAGGGTCTTTTCTCCCTGAAAGAATAGGAGTTAGAAAAGAACGCCTTCCCTGATGTGTGTGATAGCGTTAAGATGACCCTAGCCGCATTAACTCTATGTGAGAAACATAGAGAGAGTCTGACAAGGCCTGTTGCTTTGGCACGCAACTGCCTGCCCGCACCTGCGTCAGCAGTGCACGTACACGGTTCAGCACATGGCGTGATGAAATATGGACCCCTAGTGTCGCTTCTTCGACACAACGTTGAAGTGAGCATCAAACAGGGAACGTCTAGGTTACTATTGTAACCTCCGTTCCCTGATGGAGTGAACGAGATGTTGTGTCCTCCCGGCCATGACGCTGAACCGAGCCACTGTAATGGGCGAACCTCATTCTCGGCTCCTCAGGGCAAAATCCTGAATGGACAGATGCATTACCCTCCCTTTATACCCGTATTTCCGGGTACATTCAGAGATGCGCGAGGATCTCGAGAGACCCCAAGTGTCGCTTCTTCAACACACGTCTCGTTCCCTCCATCAGGGAATGGAGGTTACAATAGTGTCTAGAAGTTAGATACAGAGTAAATAAACTAGGCAATAGAATTCAGTTCAACATGCTTTTATGTCATTTACATTTATTTAATGAGTTTATAAAAATTATATTTCCCAGCTGAAAATAACTTTACAGCTACCATCAATTGCACATTGATGTTAGCTGCAATTCCACTTCCCAATATAGGAAACGATAACACCTGATTAATATACATGTTGATATATATCATGTCCTATATTTGGAGGCTAAATCATCACTATATCATCACAATGACTAACTTAGGGTCCCATACACTCATAAGAGCTTTCTGTAAATAGTACAACACCATCTTAACAACTGTGTATTTGTAAATGATCTTGCGTTTATAAGTCAGCGCTGCTGACTTTGCAGCTTTGCTGAGGATCATGTTTGGTCAAAGTTGTTTCTATTAATTGAATTTTTATATACTCGATCGCTACAGAGAAGAATGTCTTTTCTTGAAACTAACCCAAAAAGCAACAAACCTCATAGCACACTCGTTTGAAACAGCAATGCCCTGTGTTAAACAATACATTTGGAGGAAAAATGACTCCTAGCTGTCTGTTCCTGATCATATCTGATAACTGCTTGCCCTAATTCTCCTGCTTAGTTTTATTTTTTACAGACATCTGGAATTTTGTCATTCTCATTAATCTATTTTAAGCAGAGTAATTGGCAGAGATTGGAAGTGGATCGTTCTAGTGGCTTGCGAGCCAAATGTGTTTAGTGCCTTACCATAAAGAGGGGGAGACGTATGATGATGCCAGGCTTATATATCGTACTTAAGCGCAGTCCCAACGCGAGAGGTCTGCCTCCTTCAGACAATCTCCAGGTCTTCACCACTGTTATAGGTGAGGAGAACCATCTCATTTGTACATTTATTTCATATTTATTTTGGCTTCTCATCGCAAGATGCATTTTTGCTTGACTGACTGCTTTTTGGGGCATTATTCCCTGGAATATTATTGAAACAAAACTCCTGCTTTGGATTTTTATCTTCTTTTTTTCCCCTAATAGGCAATTTCCCCTATTCATTTTTCTGTAAGGATTTTACAGCTTTCTGGATGATTTTAAACCATTTTTGTCAAAAGATTATTTCATCTTTAATATTTAAAGAAAAACAGTTATTTTTGATTTGACATTAATATATGTATGTTTTGTTGTTATATTCACATGCATTTTATTTTCTTGCTGCGGAATTTTGACATATGGCATACTCTGCGATTCATGTTAGGCTGGTAATGGCACAAAAAGTAAATATTTTACATTATACTGGCATGAATGTTCGCTAAAAATCCTTGTGGTGGCAGAATTATATTTCTACCAAATAACTAATACGTATAGTTTTTATAGCATAAATGTACATGCCATAAACATCTTAGAAACACCCTAGATTCATCGAATTTGAACCCTCCTGTAAATATCTCTGTTGATTTGTGAAAGGATTTGCAGCTTTTTGAAATGCGTGTTTAGAATCAAAGGCATCAATATACAGCAGATTCACATAGCAGTGATTTAAACAGCTGTCTGCAGACATGTTTCTTAAGGTCTATATTGTATGTACCTGCATAGATATTTCCACAAGCTGGGAGGATAGGATACTTGATATCAGAGAGTGAAATTCACACCCCTTCCGCAGGCTTGCAGTGGGCATGCTTACAATGACACTTCCAGTTTTGTTCCAAGCACTGGTCTCAATTTAGAAAGGCAGAAAATATAGCCAACAATATATACACTGCCTGGTCAAAAAGAAACAGTTGCATACTCTAATATTCCGTTGGACCGCCTTTAGCATTGATTACGGCACACATTCATTGTGGCATTGTTTTGACAACCTCATGCAACTTCACAACATTTATTTGCGTCCAGAGTTGCATTAATTTTTGGCCGAGATCTTGTATTGACGACGGAAGAGGCGAACCACTACGTAAAGTCTTCTCCGGCACATCCCAATAACTTTAATTGGGGTTAAGGTCAGGACTCTCTGGAGGACAATTCATGTGTGAAAATGATTCCTCATGCTCCTTGAACCACTCTTTCACAATTTGAGCCTGATAAATCTTGGCATTGTCATCCTGGAATATTCCTGGGCCATTAGGGAAGAAAAAAATACATTGATGGGATAACCTGGTCATTCAGTACATACAGGTAGTCAGCTGACTTCATTTTATTTCCGCATAATGTTGCTGAGACCAATTGAAGCAACCTCAGATCACAACACTGCCTCCAGCAATTTGTACAGTGGGCAAAATGCATGACGGGTGCATTGCTTCATGCGCTTGCCTTCTTAACCCGACGCGCCCATAGATTTGGTTTAGGGTAAATCTGGACTCATCAGACCACTTGACCTTTTTCCATTGCTCCACAGTCCAATCTTTATGCTCTATAGCAAATTGAAGTAGTTTTTTTCAGATTAGCCTCACCAACAAGTGGCTTTCTTGTGTCCACACAGCTGTTTAGTTCCAATCCTGTAAATTCTTGTCATATTGTGCGTGTGGAAATGCTCTTACTTTCATTATTAAACATAGCTGTGAGTTCTACTCTCGATTTTTTTTCGAAGTGACTTCACCAAATGTTTTAATGATCTCTGATCATGATAAAATATGAGAAATAGATGCCTCGCATGTCCTCAGCTGACAGCTTCATTGAATTCTACCTGCTCAACAGCAGTTTCATGTACAGCAGTAAAGAGAAGACTCTTATGGGAAGAATTGCAAAGAAAAAGTCACTTTTGAAACAGAAAATCAAAAAGAAAAGGTTAGAGTGGGCAAAGAAACATTGGACAACAGATAATTGGAAAAGAGTGTTATGGATCTTAACCCCATTGAGCTTTTGTGGGATCAGCTAGACTCTAAGGTGTGTGAGAAGTGCCCGACAAGATAGACACATCTATGGCAAGTGCAACAGGAAGTGTGGGATGAAATGTCACCTGAAAATCTGAACAAACTGACAGCTAGAATGCCAAGTGATTCTTTGATGAGAAATATTTGGAGTAGTTTAAGAAGTTCTGAAATAGTTTTTTTTTTTTTTTCAAATTGTAATAGTAATTGTTCACGTATTAATGTCCTGACTATACATTGTGATCAGTTAAATGCCTCTTTGGTGAATAAAAGTAACAATTTATTTCCATAAGAGCAAAATCTGTACATTATTCCAAACTTTTGGCCGCAAGTGTTTATACACTGCTGTTCAAACGTTTAGAGTTACTTAATCATTCTTTATTTTTATTTTAAACATTTTAGAATAATAGTAAAGTCATCACAACTGTGGAATAATAGAAATGGAAATATTGGAATTATGTTGTGACTAAAAAAATCAAAAATGAATAAAAACTGTGTTATATTTTACCATCTTCAAAGTGGCCACACTTTGCCTAGATTTTGCAGAAATGTACTCTTGACATTTTCTCAACCAACTTCTTGAGGAATCACACTGGGATGATTTTTAAACAATAGTTCCCATCTATACGTTGGACACTTAGTGGCTGCTTTTCTTAATTATTCGGTTCAAAAACTTTTTTTTTTTTTTAAATAAAAGTTTAGTTTTGTAATTAAATTAATATCTTGGCACAATTATATTTTTGTCTACAAAACTCATTTCAAACATTTAAGCATTCACCATCAGATCAAAAGATTTTTAGGATCATGAGAAACATTTCAGATAAGTGACCCCAAACTTTTGAATGGCAGTGTATATATACAGTATATATAATTGTTTTAATAGTCAAATAAAAAATGGGGCTGTCTCCAAAATGTGCTCATACAGAAGTTCTTAATTTTTTTTTACGGTCTTTGCAGGAGGGGAAAACATCTAGTGGCCAAGATGTCTGAGTGAGTATATCAATGTCTCAGTTTTTTATATTTGGTATTAACAATATATACCTCTTCCTGTTTTGTTTATTTGTAATTCTTCCATTGTCTCATTACAGAAAAAAGATGACATCGAGCCGCCGGCTCAATCTCAAGGTAAAATTGATGAAGGAAGGATTAAGATTTTGTTCAAGTTGGTGTTATCTTATCAAAGTGGATTACTTTGATGCTACTAAGTTTTCTTTTTGGACCATCAAAATTGGTGTCCATTCACTTGCATTGGATGAAGCTAAAAACCTGGTATACTTTCCTAAATATCATCAAATTTTTAGTTATCAGCACATTTTCAGTTTTGGGGGAACTATTCCTTTAATTTAACTTCAAGATGCAGCGCTATTTCAGCGCTGATTGCACCTATTTATTGTAGATTGCATAAGTAAATAAGATGCACGTTTTTCTGCTGAAATACCACATGCAAAAGTGGAAACTTGTTTAGTGAATTCGCCCATTAGTGTTTATATTATAAAGTAGAGATTGATCTAAAGGACCGGTAGTATTTATGCTTCAAAATCAATTCACCCATCCTTACTAAGCACAGTACTGTTACTGAATCACAACAATGGTAAGAAATTCAGGATCTAAGTGAAGTATTTTGCACCCATAGAGTTTGTTGCTTGCCATTGCGAAGACTCTTCTGGAGAAAGAAGCCGCTCAAGTCATTAAGGACAAGGAGGATTACCTGACAGAACACTGCCATCCTCTGTCCTTGCCCGGATCTACACAGGGTCTGCAGGTCTACCAATCTCCATCGACATACTATTATACATGTTCAAAAAGTCTCAGGAAACACAGCACATATGTTGCCAAGTCGTCTATTTAATGTGTGGATTTTCATCTAAAAGATTTCAATCAGGAAGAAGACAAACAGAGATAGATCAGATGGTAATACAATGTTATTTTCAGAGGTTACCATGGCAATAACATGGTATATTTCCAAAAAAACTCAAACAAAACAAAAACAAACATAGTAATACCATAGCACGTTTTGGTACTTTGTAAGTGGTTGCTGAAAAGTTCCCTGTCAAATGTTAGAACGACATTCAGCAGATGTTTATGAGAATTGTATGATCTGTCTTTTTAAAGATGCTCTTCAGCTGTTTGTAGCCAAATAAGACATTTCACAGACGTCTCTGTGAAATATGTTTACTTACTGCAATTGTTTAGACCAGTGGTTAATAAAACAGAAAAATGAAGGTTGGGAAACACTGGTTTATACTGATGATTTTGACGTTACATTACAAAAGATGATTAGCGGTTTAATCTTTATAAATCTCCATTTAGGATCTCTGCAAGAAACTGCACCAGCAAATCGACCAAATAGATGAAGAGAGATATGACATGGAGTCCAAAGTGCAGAAGGCAACGAAAGAGGTATAATAACTTATGAAAACATAAACTATATTGTAGTTTATTTATATTGAGTCTATATATTGGGTTTAGTGGGTTATCTGAGCTCAGATTTAATCCCAGTTTAATGTGTGAATAGATCGATGATCTGAAGATTAAGGTGGTCGACCTGATAGGCAAGTTCAAGAAACCCGCCCTGAGGAAAGTCCGAATGTCTGCTGATCAAATGCTTCAGGCTCTGCTCGGCTCCAAACACAAGGTGTCACTGGATCTGAGAGCCAACCTGAAACAAGTCAAGAAGGAGGTCAAAGAAGAGGTGGGTGAAATACAACTTTGTATCTATTGTTTTTGTACTTAAAGTATCCAACAGTTAGTTCCAGTCCACTAATCTGATTGGGCATGCGGCGTTCTGATATTTCGTATAACTGAACAGACATGTTTCAGTGTGTGTATCACTCCACTTGTCTAGGTCGGCAACGTTGTATTACAAAAATAAACAAAATAGCTGGCTGAAATGTTAGTTACTAAACTTTGTGATTATAGTGCTGTTGTACTGAATAACAGCACGAATATCAGAATCTTTTAGATAATCTCCCCCTCTCATGAAATCATTAAAAAACACATAAAAATGCAATTCATACAAAACAATTACCATACTTGAATGCACCACTACTATGAGTAACATGTTTTCAGTTTCTGAGTTCAAAAACAGTTTGATTTTTTTCTTAAAGTCAAAATTTAAGTGGTGTACCTTTCCGGAGAAATAAATAAATAATCTTTATTTGTTATTTCTTAAAAAAAAAAAAAAAAAGAACCAGTGAAACACTTGTTTTAAAATATTATTGATATTTGAAAATCTTGTATGTTTTAATCAAGACAGGTGTTGTAACTTACATGCAAGTATACATTTACATGCTTCCATTTTCTTAAACTACGGAAGCCCTGAACCGCAAGGTGAAAAAAAATAATTATGAAAAAAAAAATTGTCTCAGTTCGTTCCTGAGCCCGTCTTAAAAAAATTACTATTTTATGTTTTCACTTTTCAAAAATAATTCAAAATCATATATTTTTCGGACAAGGCACCATTTGTTCTTGTTAAATGAAGTAACCCTAAGAAAACATCTTGATATTTGTGACACAAAAATTCATTATATTTGTTACTTTTTAAAATATGTATGAAATCTTTTTTTAATTAATGATTAAATCGCATACACTTTCATGCTTCCAACTTGCAAGGAAAATATTTTAATTTCACTTGACATTTACATATATACATATATTAATATATTAAATTAACATGGAAAAACACATTACATTTCTATGAATATATATATATATATATATATATATATATATATATATATATATATATATAAAAGGTTTCTCATTTGGATCATCCCTAACAACCTTATTCATCAGTGACCCAATGACTGTTTGTATGATTTTTAAATGGTGATATAAATAAAAAAATAATCTAGCGTTATGGAGTAATGGTGGTAGATATAAAAGTAATCTCATATTTGTCTATTAGACTATTTGTCCTTCACACTCAATCTCTCTCTGTTTGCAGGTTCAAGAAGTCGACTGGCGTAAGAACATTGAGGACAAGGCCGGTATGGACGGCAGGAAAAAGATGTTTGAGGGCGAGGCCTAACGTCATGGACATTTCTTTCTGTTATAATTGTAGGAATTCTTCAGAGCTGTGCAGTCTTTCATCTGTTTGCAGTAGTTGTATGTTTTTTCTTGTATCAGTGCCTCCAACCAGCATTTGTTTTTAGCAGTATGTATGTACTGAAAGAGTCATCTGTATTATTGCAGAGCCACTACCAATAAATGAATGCTTTGAGAAAGAACTCGTTCATATTTGTTATTCCCCCAAACTAAAGTTGGTCTTTAACTTGCTTCTGCTCTAAAATTACTGGTTGTAAGAGTGTCTGAACAGCTACTTTTTATGTTTGTTAAGAAAGCAAATGTTTAAAGACAGTAGTGTCTCTTTATGACCACAAAGGGGTGCTATCTTTACAACAGACATTCTTTTTCTTTCTTTCTTTTTCTTTCTTTCTTTCTTTCTTTCTTTCTTTCTTTCTTTCCTTCTTATTTAAATTTAAAGCGATAACAGCTTACCAATGTAATCAATATATTGTTGGTACACAACACGTAGATCTAATCATCTAATCTTTATGAAGGCCTCTTCTTCTGCTGCATGGTGAGTAACCTACACATATCTTTCATGTTATTTTACTTAAGGACAGCATAACTCTCTCTGATCTTTTTCCAAACTGTTGTTACTTTGATCATATATACATGAATGTTGTTTTTTTTTTTTTCATAATTGATTGTAATATCTATTAGTGTATTCAGCATTTCTTCTGTTCACCGCACACAGATAAGAGTTGTCTTGAAGGAAAGGAAATTTACGAGTCTTGCCGAGGATGGGCTCGGATATTTCAGGATCTCGCAGGCCTATTGGTCTGGGGTTGAATCCACTTCCATAAACAGGACTCCTAAAACCTGCTGAGCCATCAGAACACAACATATATATCCTATATAATTTGTTTCTCTCTGGGGCTCACCATTCTTTCCAGTTCTCCTTCCAAGTGTGTCCTGCCCTCTTCTCCTCTCATAGGTGAGCGTCAGTGCACTCTCTATCTGTATGTACAAGACAAAGGCATGCATATAAATGTAAACATGCATGCAAGGATTAAGTAGAAGTACAAAATCAATGCCAAAAAAAGAGGAAAAGACCACAAAAGGTTAATTCATTTCTAGCTAGAGATCATTTTAACAGCACACGGGCTACATATGGAGACCATTGATTGTGATTGTTGCTCTAACTGCATGCACTTTTCTGTTCTGTGCACACACACACACACATATTGTTTATTGTTGTATATTCATGAGCAGATATAACTTTTTTATACTTCTAGATTTCAGTTAAGTGTTCTTTTCAGCAGTTATGAATTTCTTGGTAAAGTTTTGATTCATTTTATTTTTTTTTAATTGCGGTTGTTAGCTTTTTTTAGACTAAATATAATATTTAAATTTGAACATGCCTGTGTACACTGCATAAATAGCATTGTATTTGACTAAAGACTCAATAGAGTTTATCTTAATGCTAATACCATATTGCTAGCTCCAATAATGGGTCAGATAAGTGTATAGTTGCCATAATAATGCCATAATATGTAAATAAGATAATTGTCAAATTAATTGACCTCTGAATTCAGCATATCTGCTGTCATGATCGTTTTACATTTTATTTAACTTTATTATTTAACTGATTTCTATCCTGTGCAGGGTGAGAACACAACAAACCGCCAAGATGTCAGAGTAAGTATTCTGATTCATGTGGGGTTGTAATGGGTCCTTTATTGGTTTATGTAAAAGTCTATAGGCTGCACGTCCCATTATAGTGGTGTAGGTTCAGTTCCTTGAAACATAGTTTGATTCAAATGTTCGTTTCTAGATTGTCTTATCTTGTCATTATCTTGTTTTATGAGTTATCCATATGACTTGTATCTAAGTGTATTAATGTATAGAGCTTCATCTCATGTTGGATGCATTTTTTTTATTCATAATAGAAAAAAGATGACCTCTAGCCGTAGGCATCATCTGAAGGTGAGGTTAAACGATTAACAGCTAAAGAAATGTAAAAATTAATTTTGATAAATCATACATTTTGCACCCAAATGTAGCCTCAAGTGCAATATGTTGAAATATGTGTTGAAAGTGTATTGCTTATTGCACTTACACTAGTGTATCTCTCTGTGTTCTTAGAGCCTGGTGCTCTCCATTGCCTTGGAGCTGCTGGAGGCTGAAGCCAAACAGCTGGTGGCTGATAAGGAGACTTACATGAGCGAGAACTGCTCATCTCTCGATCTGCCTGGATCCGTGCCAGACCTGCAGGTCTGAATGCAATACAAATCAGGAGCTATTAGATAAAAACATAAACACATGCAATTCTTTGGTTTTTACCTGCTCTATGGAATCAGAATGTCATTAAGTAGTGGCTTCCAAATGACGACTGTATTTATAAGTTGTTTTACGTTTTCCATTTAATGTAGGTTTATTGTATTAACAGTCTTGTTTTTCCCCTCCCAGGAACTGTGCAAGAAGCTGCACCAACAGATCGACAAGGTTGATGAGGAGAGATATGACATGGAGGCCAAGGTTACCAAAGCAAACAAGGAGGTAAAGACCACAAGGGTTTTCCCACTATCAGGGACAAAATGGTTCTCGCAAGTGACCAATCGTGAGTCGTCAATCACTAAAGCCTTCTACCGGAACGGTTCACTGTCCAGAGTCTGGTTAGTCTAACCATACTGAGAAATTCGGGCCAGGAACGGTTTGTAATTATACTATACCAAACCATGTTCAAGTGGAAGTGCGACTGGAACAGTTACTCTCCTTGCTCAAGAAAAGTTTGGCTCGATGGTAGAAAGACAATTAAGAACTCATTTATATTCATCAACCATTTGTAGACCATTTTGACATTTTTGCAATGGACCGATAGCCGTGTCTACTTGGCCTTTTAAGTTGAAGTGGTAGTTTCCTTAATTGCCAAAATGTACCCACATTCTGCAAATTGATTTTTTACATTTTTTTATTGTAAAATCGTACAATACTATATATTGGATAGTGTAATTTGAGCTAATTAGTGCTTTTGTTAACATTAAATTGTATTATGTACTGTATATATCTGCATTACATATCAGTCATTGGCCTTCCTGCTGTCTAGATGCATTGCCAGTTGAAAAATCCATAATGGTCGACCACTATTCATTATTATGGGTGTTATTATCAAGCTAAACAAGACGCCTTCCTTTGACGTAACAGCGGTGTTGCACTTAAATTCATGGCAACGACATTTTTTAAAGTAGCGTAACATAAAACGTTTGTTTGTGAATGGTTTACGTTCTTCATGCTCCATCACTGGCACATCTGTTCAATGATTTATCTATCCATTTACTTCCCCAATCAGATTGATGATCTGAAGATTAAGGTGGTCGACCTGATAGGCAAGTTCAAGAAACCTGCTTTGAAGAAAGTCAGAATGTCTGCTGATCAAATGCTTCAGGCTCTGCTCGGCTCCAAACACAAGGTGTCACTGGATCTGAGAGCCAACCTGAAACAAGTCAAGAAGGAGATCAAAGAAGAGGTGAGTTTCAGATTAATACATATTCCATCTCTTTGCTTTATCAAGTTAAAAACTTTTCTTGAAAGGTTTGGAAGGCAGATGCGTTGTAATTGCATTTTGAGACCTTTGATCTCATTTTAATCACATTGTATTCATGTCTCATGTTTGTTTTTGTGTTCCACAGTCTGCAGAACAAGTCGGCGACTGGCGTAAGAACATTGAGGATAAGGCTGGTATGGATGGCAGAAAGAAGATGTTTGAGTCTGAGGCTTAATATGTGTTGTGTTTATTCTCTCATATGTCTTAAATTGTCTCTGGTAAACATCTTTTATCCTGTGAACCTCCAGTTCTAATAAACAATTTTCCTGGACAATTTGCTCATTTTACATGGTCATTCACAGTGTTGCATGGCATTAAAGATAAGTGTGTACATTATATGTGCCTTTGTGATTTTGCTCACAACAATTAGAGTTCAGCAGTTCTGAACAGCTTAGCGATAGCATTAGCATGTAAGCATGCTTCAATAAAAGGAGTTTAATATGGTATAAGATAGCATTTTTCAGCAGTATTTGTTTACGTTTCATGAAAGATCCTGAATTATCAAAGCATCTTAATACATTATTGTATTAAACACCCCTTTAAAAAGAACTATGTCTGGATCATGGTACATTGATAAATACCATATAAAAATGTCCATAATTTCAATGGTAAAAGACTGTAAAAATGCTACAGTAAAAAAAAAAAATTGGCTTGAGCAGTTACCTTAAAATATACATAATTTAAACAAATACAATACTGTAGTTTTACGGTAAAATTTAAAAAAATATATTTTTTTTATATATGTAAAAAGTACAATTTTCCCATATAATTAATGGTAAAAACTTATATTATGTTTAACAAGAGAGTACATGTACTTTTTTCTAGTAAATTATTGTTAAAATTATGGTAAACAGCTGTAATCGGGCATTCCCAGAATTCCCTGCATGACTCATTACATTTCATTATATTTTATGGGAATAGTTATGTTTCTTCTTATTTTTAATATTAGTTATGTACTTTAGTCTGTTCTGTGATATATATGATGTAGTTCAGTTAATGTTTATTGCATAGTTTTAGTTTAATCTGTGTTACCCTGATGGTGTTTAGTGTTTGTGTGAGTGCATCTGACCACTGTCTCTACATATTTATTGGTCATTTCTTTTGATAGGGTCACTTTATGTCTTTATGTCATCATGTGCACTTCTATACTTGCTATGATGATGTACAATACATTATAAAGTGAAAAACAGATATTTGCAGTTTCAGAAGGTTAATATATTAAGTTTGTATCATTTAATAATATAAGCAACGGCACTGAGCCATAAAATATACCTTAAAAACATCAGTTTTAGTTTTTTTTTTACGGTGTTGTACTGAATATTTTCCATTAAGGTTTACATGGTATTTCAAAATACTTATAAAAAATACGATTCAGTGATCTGTAGGGTTTTGACCTCACATTTAGTATCGGCTTGGCTCGCTTGGAACCTCGACCGAGGTGGTACTAAAAAAAGTACCAGGAACAATCCACAGTGGAAAACCACCAAAAAGCAAGCAAAGTCAAGTCAAGTCGAGCTGTACTGTGCAGTGGAATAGCTCCATTAGATTAAAATGAATAGGAGAAATTGGAACACACAATATGGCGGATATAGAGGAAGTCTCGCTTACAGGTAAAAGAGCCAATCACATTTTAGATACAGACATTGCCTGTGAGTTAACAGTTATCTCGAACGTGCATGCACATATTAGCTAGACCGGACTGAAAAATAACGTTTTTTTAGCATGATCTGAGCTAACAAACACCATTTATAATATTTCAAATCAGCAGTAAAATCTTACAACAATAATATGTTATTTTATCATAATCTTGACCAACCGTTTAAGAGATATATTTTTTTCCCCATTCAATTAGATAGGAGCCATGTCAACTTATATGTCGCTTGTGTTTATAATAGTTGCCCAAGAGCGTTCCCAAGATGGCCGGCCGAGTGGACGGATTTGCTTGGAAAGTGACTTTGATAATATTCTTTTTAATTAAAGATTGTTAGATTCACCTTTGAATCTAACTAAACTAAAGTTTAGTTATTTTCACCTTTGAATCTAACTAAACTAAAGTTTAGTATAGACCTGTGCTTAATGAGTATGAACTGGGCAAAGAAAATGGACATTCCTTTGAGGTTTTTTTGTATATTTGAGATTTCTAAGTTACATTAGCTAAGTAAATCATAATCGCTCTCTAATCAGGGAATAAACATTTATGGAAATATTGATGGCTGAGAAAGCAATTTACTAATATGCATATTACAAAAAGTACTGGTATATTTGATCACTTTAATGGTATTGAATTGTATGCCATGACATGAATGGTATGAATGATTACTATATTCAAATACCATGGAATTTTTATACACCAAGGAACTACTACAAAGTATACAGTATTTACGAACACAATCATTTTATCATGGCACTGAAAAACTTGCAATTGCCATGGTAACATGAAAACAGTAACAAAACAAAACAAGGGAATACCATGGTAACTTTTTGTTAGTGATGCAAAAACTGATTATTACAGTTTAAACCTGCACTATAAACCAATAAATGATGTTACAATTCAGAAATGGAATCATAGTAGGCCTAAATTATTAACATTGTAAAGTGTACAGTGTTCCAAGGTGTTCATGCTAATGAAAATCATTATTGGCCATTTTTATAACCTTATTTTTAATGATGAGATTGTCAGTTCACACTGTAACTTCTTAATAATACATTATAATATTACAATGTATTACAATATTGCAATACAGAAAAAAATAACTTGCTTGTAAGTATTTACTTCCAGATAAAAATCAACAAGCACAACCTTTATTTATGTTTATTGCACAAAAACCCTGTTTATATGTTTGCTTTGTTGTAGTGTATTAATGTTGGGTGTATTAATATTGGGAATGCTATTTTTTAGGTGGCATTAATGTAACCCACCACTATTGTGGAACATTTTGAGTTAATATTTATGTTTTAAAATGTAAACTCCATTGTCATTATCTTAATCACCTAAGCCATCCATGTATATAACATCTTGGCCATAACCATTTCCTTTTCCCCCAAAGACAACACACCCCCTAACCTGAAACATTTCTTCATTTTCTGACCAGGATCCTCCTACTCTCTCACTACGACACTCAAACAATTTCAGGCTTGCACTTTTACACCCAGCAATCTAATTTTTCTGGTTCCAGGGTGTCCATGGCCTACATGTATGGTCGGGGATGTCTGTATCTAATAGCCTGTGTGGTCCTTCCTTGTTCAGAGTCCCTCTTAGGTTTCTCCAAGGAGCTCAAATGTTCAACTTGCTAAGTATGTCTCCTGACCCCGCTGTTCTGAATGCAAGAAGATGCCAAACTATGTTGAGGGCACGCCATTTCCAAAGACCCTTAGACACCCTGAAACCAAAAACAAGGTTTACAACATTTGGAAAATGGCCACCATGGGATGTGGTCTCCATTGAGTCTTGTTGTCAGTGATATCTTACAAAATGTAAGGAGGTTTATGCTTTAAACAAGACAGAACTATTTGCCAATTAAGTAAGAAAAACTAAGGCACAATTGCAGGGTACGATCAAGAGCAAAAGGTCTTGTTTTTTATATGCATATGCATAGTGTATAGGTGCGAATGGTAAGAGTTTGCATTGGCTGGGTCTGGTTTCCTGGGTTGCCTGTGAAAAACTGCCACATTGCTATGTTAGTAATGTCATGACCCATCTGTGGTCTCTGGCCTTTTTCAGTCACATGAACTTCTGAGAAACAGCTGTCTTTAACTCAGCATGGCGCATATACACATACAGCCAATATGTACAACCCAGAGTTTTAACACAGGACCTAAACAGCTATTACGTAGACGTTTAACTCAGATAGTTTGATTGTGATATAAACTAAATGTTGCTAATTCTTACAAAGGCAATTGGCATTAGTTTATAGGGTTGATTATTAATTTATCTGTAGAGTCGAAAAATAAGAACATTTATAATTCCCAAAGCAGATGTTATTAGTGGTTAGTTATTGATATCAGATGTCATTACTTGGTTAGGTATTATTATTGCTAAGTATTAAATTATTATTTATTATTAAGTATTAAACTTTGACATGACTTGTTGAGGAAAGGTGTACTACTTCTTCATTACGATGATTTCTGCCTGGCGGACGATGAAATGGCAGAAAAAATATTTTTCATGGGCGGACCTCAGGTACATCTATGGACTAGAACATCAAGACTGATCTCACTGTTAATATGACGACAGTAGGTCGAAAGTTTTCCAGTAGAAATCAGTCTGTGTTTACTGAAATTTGAACCGCTGCTCCCAGTGGCCGAAGCTGGAAGTGTTGTTAAACATATGGGCGTATGTGAGCTTCAGTTTCAGGGTGAAATGTCCATATAGTGGCTATAGCTAATATCTTCACTCAGCCGAGATCAACTGACATGAACACACTGAAGTCCAGAATTCCTTTAATACACCCATCTTTTCAGTAGTATCATTAATAAATAATAATAATAATAATATTCCACTCTTACATGTATTTTTTTTTCACAAACATCATCATGAAACACAGTAACTGAGGGTAAACAGAGTTTGTTATGAGCATACATAGTATGCTAACATTAGCATTAGCGCCATGAATGCAGAATGTAAACATGTACACAACAAATGACACATTATCTACTGCATATAAATATAACTTAAAATCATAATTTAGTGGTTAAACAGCATCTTTTACTGACCTCATGTGAATTCTAGCCATAGAATGAGTCATGTGGTCACTGAGAACACATTTTAATGTCAGACTGATTTACACGTAGTCTGTTGTCAGGACAGCATCTCTTATTTAAATGCTCCTCTAAACACCGGCCCCAGTGACTTGGTTGGTGTCCAAATGTTCACAAATAGTATACAGTTGCTTAGCTGTTTCAACAAGCATAGAAGACACTGTGAGTGTATCGGAGCCTATAGTTGTATATCATGTAATATACAACAGTTAGTTCCGGTCCTCGAATCTCATTTGACGAGAGACGTTCCATGAGCACTGATGGTCTGACACCATCAGCACTCCAGCGCTTCACAGTGTGTGTATCACTCTGCTTGTGTTCATGCTGTTCTAACCCAAAATGTAAGAGCAGTGCATATGTGTTAAGAGCTACTGTTTTTTTTTTTTTTACATTACATATGTTAGCCAGCAGGTGGTGGCAAAAGATCATTTTTGTGTGTAATATGAGCCAGTTAGGTGACGTGAAGTGAATCCACATCAGCCACTGTTTATTTGTAACTTTACAACAGCTTTTCATGATCGCTTTTATTACTACTACACTACTAAAGCTAGGACATAGCTTTAAACAGCTTTAAATTAACAACTTTAGCATTATGGCTCATCACAGCTGAGAGACACAACAGACTGATTAATTACTCAATGGGTGCTGTTTAAAATGGCGGAGGACATTGCGGTTTCTATAGTGATCAACTCTTGAGCACCGGCTACCATGAAATAGGGAAAAATACCTCCACTTGGACGCAATTTTTCCACTGAGAAAGCTGATCTTCAGAAAACTGACAGCATCTCTGCTTGGGAGTGGCATCTCTCTCTCTCTCTCTCTCTCTCTCTCTCTCTCTCTCACACACACACACACACACACACACATTTGCCTATCCATCCTTGTTTATCAAATAACTTGCTTGAAACTGCACAAACTGTGATACTATTTCTGAATTCACATTTTTGAATTACTAATGGAGGCTTGGACACATCATTTATTTTGAACCAGCAACGGCATATTTTGATCGGTCGTGTAATAAAGTAGTTCCATGCATAAATGCATTTTTTATGACCGTACTCATTTTTTACTAATTTTTTTAAATTGACTTGTTCATTGAACTGTTGTATATAAGCAATATCACACTTGTATTCGTGCTTTATGTCCCTAAATCAGCACTGCTGTGATTACCTACCGTCCGCAGCAGCCGAATCACAGCAGTGCTGATGTAGTGCCACATCGCACTTTTGCTTGTATGATATTGCTTAAATACAGTCAACATAAATGGAAATGTTATTAACCATATCCCCCAAACCCCAACCCTACATCTATCCATTAGAGGAGTAAAAATATAATTTTAGAACAAAACTCGCACTCATTATTCTTTATGTGAACACGATTAATTCCTAGTTCCTATTTAGGCTCATGGAGGCTGCTCGCAATGCTCTATCCGTCATGCCAAAAGGAATTATGCCCACTTTGAAATTATGCAAAAATGTATGATGGGGGATGGCTTTTGGAAGCATCATGTAAATCATAAAGACTTGGGATCGTTTGACCTGAGCCAGTAAGTAACCATCCTGAACACCTTAACAACCACATCTGTTGTAACACTCTGGCAACCATTTACAATACCCTGGCATTGCACAGTGGATATAAAATCTAGTGTTTGTATTATATTATTAACCTTTTCATAATGCAAAAATTGTATTTGTCTTGTGTTTTTATGAGAGGTGCCAATTCAGTCAAAGTGAGTTATTCAGGATTACAAGAAGTTTTTAGTACCCGCTCATTGCCATACATAAAGTTCCAGATGAGATATTGGTGTTGGTTTTAGCTCAAGATTTTAATGAGAGCTGCCCCTGGACTGCTGCCGGTCAAACTGAGTCTCAATCCTATGAACTGGTCAACTCTACCACCGTCTAATTTTTCATAAAACAAGACATTGTATCATAAACTTTACAGCACTACATGTCAGATGTTCTGCACTCAACATAAATTAAATTGATTATAAAACTGATAACAGATGCAGTTTCCCAAATCAGAATATCTTTATGAAATCTTTATCGAAAACAGAGACAATATTTTTGTGGGTCCAGGCCATGAGAATGTCACCTAATGTCTTGCTTGTGTACACTGTACTTGCTGGGAGTAAAATATAAAGGATATTCTGTTCCCATGGAAAAAGAAAATGATTACATCAGCGCAAAAGGAATGTGACTGGATCTTGTCTTGTGTTTGTGTATTTGGCCAATAGAAGGCCTATCGACCCACATCGCTTATATTTTCTTTACCACATATGATATTATTATAAAGAAGTAAAACAAAAAAGTATGTGAGCATGCATTGTTTCAGAAGACATATCATCTAAGACACATCATATAAGCGGCCAAACTGCCTCCTGTGATTCATTTTAGAGACATTATTATCTGATCTGATGTCTAATCGGCATTTCTGTCCTTGATTAATTAATCTGTCTTTCATTAAGTAATCTGGTTTAGACAACTTCAATATAAAATTTATTTCTGGATAAGCTAACAAACAATTTTTGTTTCTTCAAACTGAATCTCAGACTAAAAATATATGTATGCTGGGGTTTAAACAGGGGCATCAAAGAAAGACAAACACTTGAGGACATTCTTAGTAACGCAGGATAGTATTAAGATGTCATGGGAGACTCTCTTTGGAATTTCCTTTTTCTTGGTCTTGTGGTGGGAATTAAATTTATAGAAATGGAATTCAACATTTCCTTGCCTAAAATGGATGGCTTCAATAAATTTCCAACTGCACTTATTATTTAACCACAATTGTATAATAATAACAATCAATCGTGATTGCAGGCCAAATTGTATTTCATCATCTAATGGGCTTATGTCTCCTAAAATACACGAATAAAGAGGTAGTTTTCTTTGGCTGCGATTATGTTTAATCATGAGAACAACAGTTGGACAAATAGCATTTTCCAGCTTAGAGTTTAAATAAAAATATAAAAAATATACATTTTAAATTCAATAGGCTAATTAAATGCTTCTTTATAAGACAAACAGTATTTATTAAAGTAATAAATAAATAAGATGAACATATTTTGGCTTGCTTCTCTGTCCTCCTAAAATGACATTTTTATATACAATTTTCTCAATCAGTTAAGCTTGTTTTAAGCACATAGCCCACATCCAAACTTGCTACTTTGCTAATTCAAGAACTAAAACAGGCATTTTTCCCATGAAACTCCAGGATCTGACAATGAACATAAAAAGCCTCTTAACCTTACATGCTATTTTACCCTCTTAGAATAGGCTCAATGAATCCAGATATGGTGTTGTTTGATAATTCCCAATTTTTTTTACACAGGTTTGGTCTTGACCTTGATAAGCAAACATATACAAACTTCTTGAAAACATCCGATAGTGTCAACCCCATTTGCACCCACTCAACCACGTAAGTGAGCCACGTGGCATTTGATTGCCCTATTAGAAAACAAAATCAGCTCTGCTGTGTTATCTCAGCATATTGGAATGTCCCAGCATGCTGTTTCAATTCCCAAAACAGCAGGGTTTACAACCTCTGGAGAAGAGCATTCCTCACAGTGGGGACAGATTATTACACTGTCAGTACATGACACTCTGCCTTCGTGCTGTAGATCTTTATGTTGAGGCAGTAAAAATAAGGAAATAATCTCATAATGTAGAAATGTTCATTAAACTACTTTTTGCCTTCTGATTAAAAATGTGTTCTCTCTTTCAGAATAATATAAGTGTGAGATCCTGAGATTAAAGTGTTGTACCCTGTTGTACCCGACTATGTTACCCTAAAATTATAAAGAGTGTTTCACGCTGAGATTACAATGAGTGTTATACACTGAATCTACAGTGAGTGTTTTACTCTGAGTTTACAGTGAGTTTTAAACCCTGAGTTTACAGTGAGTGTTATTACCTTAGATTACAGTAATTGGTATACCCTTAGATTAAAATGAGTATTTACACTAAAATTATAGTGAGTGTGATAACCTGAGATCACAGTGAGTGTTATATCCTAAGATTACAGTATGTGTAATACCCTGAGATTACAATGAGTGTGGTACCCTTTGATTACAGAAAGTGTAGTGCTATGAGATTCAAGTGAGTGTCATAGTCAGATTGTCACACCTGGTAAAGGAATCAGCAGACCCCACTAGAGGGCCTCCTTGCTCCCTCACCTCTAGAACTCTTCAGTACTTTGTAATAAGTGCAAAGCTCACCTGCAACCTATTACAGGTGATCTGCTGGGGCTATTTAAGCAGCATTCTGCTTTGGCTTCCTTACTAAGTTTTGAGAGTTCTAATGTTTATCTTTAGATTGGATTTCTTCCTTGTGGATTACTTTGCTAAAAAGTTTGCCTTTAACCATTGGAATGCCCTTTTGTTTTCTCGATGTGACTTTGGATTTATAGTCTGTTGAGGAATTACCATTTGTCTCAAGTGGAACAAAGTTTGATGGACTTTTGCTCTTTTTGTGCACAAACTAAATATTTTCACGTACTTTGTTTTTCTTTTTGAAAAGACTGTTACTTAACCTAATACTAATCTTTTTGAAGCACTCATCGAAGTTGTCCCAGTCTCCCTTTGTCTAGGCATAGCTCTAATGTCTCTGGAACTCTGATCAATAAATATGATTTGTTTCTCAAGTTTGTCTGCATTTGTGCTCAAATTCACCTTGTATCACAGATATTACAGTGAGTGTTACACACACACACAGTACTTACATAGTGGAAAGAATTGGGTCCCTCTTTTTGCCTATAAGTGTTGAACATCCCAAATATTTTCAGGAAACAAAGCTTAAGCACCAAGGATTTAAGTTACCATAGCATGTGTCTGTTACATGATCTGCTAAGTTTATGTATGTTTAAAAAAAACCCACAGCAATTAGATATAGCAGGCATCGAGCAGACATGGATTTGAAAAATATCTTTTATTTAATATTACAAATGTATCCTAGGTAGATTTAATACAACGTAATTCTGCAGTTCTGGTGAGAACTGGCAAAATGTTTCATAAACTCATCCATGTTGAGGGAGCGTGCCCTCCTTGACTCAATGGTGAGAATTCCGAGGTGACTTAACCTGTCATCAGTCATTGTTGTACTAAGGTGGGATTTAATCAGATGTAAAGCTGAGAAGCTTCTCTCACATGAAGTAGTACTGACTGGTGTAACAAGAGAAATCTTAGTAAGTCGAAATAGCTCGTGGAAGACCTCTTTATAAGGTTCTAGAAACACAACAAAGTCAAGGAGAGTCGACGGTCTGTCACATCCACATTTCACTCTCCTATCAAGAAACCACTTGGTTTGATGAACGTCATGTTTGAGGTCCTCTAAATCTGACTCAAGTATCTGAGCAAAGGCAAACAGAGGCTCCTAGCTCATTCAAGAATGTTGTACTCTTTGGTTTGAGAGACTGGACCCCTTGCATTATCTCACAAAAAACGCCTCTGCAGTTCAGCTGTGAGACTGTCAAGTACCTGATAAAATATATAGCTCTTTGGAAGCTCTCGCCATCACTTTGGTCACTATTTTTCTGTCCTACAGTTTCTCATCATCAATCGAGTTCACAAAATCTTAAACTTGGTTTAGGTTGTCTCTTTCCATATTTCTCCAAAGAAACCCTCATTTCTGTAGTTCTGTAATGTGTCTGTAAGGGAACCTACTTGTTCCAAAACCCTTGCTAGGTCAAGATAGCTTGATTGGAGCATGTCAGAAAGATATTTGGTATCACCAAGAACTTTACAGAAGGTAACCAAAAGCCCAATGAAATGTACATCTATCTGAGAAAGAATGCCCCTTGCCTCCGCTGATCTATCACCACTATTTTCAAGTGCTATATCCCGTAGCACTTTCAGAATTGTTGGAAGCCTTTCCCTCAGATTATGGCATGCCATGTATCTGCATGCCCACCTTATAGCCGTAAGTCTCTGTAATTCCCTGGGCTGCTGATGTGGATACAGCTCCTTCGGAACGGCAAGCCACTTGAGATGAACGTACGAGCTTGATACAATCTTATAAAGCTTTTGCAGGAGAGCAAAAAAGTTAACTGCCTCAGGCACTGATTTTACTGCATCGACAAGAACCAAATTCAAACAATGTGCATTACAGTGCACATAAAATGTGAATCTTGCACTGTTTTTAATCCCCGTAGACACATCAGAATGCTTTCCGCTCATGACGGATGCACCGTCATAGCCTTGCCCCACAAGATTATTTCTGTATTCCAGGCCATTCCATGTTTTTCAAGGCAATCTATTATCATTTTTGTGAGGCCTGCAGCATCTAAGCTTTCAGCTGACTGAAAGTGTAAAAAACTTTAGTGGATGGCCCCATTGTAATAGTACCTCACAACAAAATAGATCTGTTCTTTTTTCTATAAATCTTTGGTTTAATCTACAATTATACTTCTCTGATTATTTCACTTCGCACCATCTCAGCTAAGCCCTCAAGGACTTTGTTGTGGATTTGTTGGCTTGTGTACTTAGCATTGCCACATGCATTCATCCTTTTCTTAATGAGAGGGTCATACTTTGCTATTTCTTCTAAGATTGTCAAAAAATTGCCCTTGTTGTTAGTGTCATAAGACTCTCGATGACGTCTCTGTGCTATATTTTGAGTGGCAGTTAATAGTAGCGCATCAGCAATTGATTTAATGTAAGTACAGTTTTCCTCCACTTTCTTTTTCCAGTCCTCATTTATGAGATCTAACATTGGTGAGTTGCTGTCAATAGCTCTTTTATGCTGATTCCAGGCATACATAGTGTTGATAAGATGATCTGCCTTCGAATGGAGCTTAAACCCAGAATCTTTAAACAGCGAAAACAACTTTTTTCCAGTAACAAAATCCTGACTGGGATGTGAAGGCAGATTCAGGTGTATTGGGCAGAGAAAAATGCCTACAGGCAAAACAATAAGCTGAATCTTGACTTACAGAATATTCAAGCCATGAATTGTCCTTATACCAGGAGCTGTTGAAAGCCCTTTTCCTAGTACCACGCTGAGTTCTGGGAAATGATTTCAAACATGGCTGTTCAGGACCCTCTTCTCTGGATCTAGAGATGTCTGAAATGCAAAATAAATAATATTATAATAATATAATGTTAAATAATATGTCTTATCGGAAATGTATAATTAACGGATCCACAATTAGATTTGATTAGATACTAACAGCTTCTAACTAAACTGTGTAGTTTATAGTATAGGTCTGGCCTACCACTGGGTTTTGGACCAGCAAATCTGGTGCATGATTGAGTTGGGAGGGGCTCAATGACATCTCCTGGCAGCTCTGGCTCACTGTCTTGATCAGAACCAGAGATCACTGTGTCATCCCTTGATACATATATTTATAACACACAAACCATTAGTGCATAATCACAATATAAATGCCACAGCCATCAACAACAAGAACACACATGAAACAACATTTTAAAGGTCCAAACCTGTATATCTGACTTTCTTCTGCAGAACTTTTTTGAAGCATGTTGGTAACCAAACAGTTTTGGTTCCCATCAACTTCCATAATATAAATAAAAAAATACAATGGAAGTCGACAGGAACCTACAACAATTTGGTTACCAACATGCTTCAAAATATCTTCTTTTATGTGTGCAGAAGAAGGTCATACAGGATTGAAATGATGACCGAATTTAAATTTTTAGGTGAACTAACCCTTTAATCTTACAAAATCATCTCAACTTAAATTCCTGAACTTAGCATGTGACTGACTTCCAGTGTCTGGTAGATGCTCTGACATGTTGGTGGCCCTGAAGTCTGACCACACTGACTCTGACTAGCCTCAGCTAGGGAGCTGCCCTGGGGTCCAGTGTTGATGCAAGGGCTGGGGTCTGTTTGCACCTGATCTGCTTTTTTGTGCTTCTTTAAAAAGAACTATGAAATCTCTCCCTTTCTTTTCATGTTTAATTGATCCTATGCAAAAATATGACAGCTTATGGTTACATCTAATCATCGAATTACCAACATTTTTATCTTAACTACAAATCCTCATTTTCATAACTGTACATTAAAATCAGCTACCAGTTTGATCATTGCTAGCCCTTCTCTTAATTGAAATAACCGAACTAGATAATCGATTTCAAACTGCTAAATGTTAACTCGCTGAAGATGTAGCCTACTTCCCCACATTACATAAATATTTGTATACTTAAACTTACACACTGCACGATATATGCGTGTATTACTAGCGCAGATGTAAGCGTAAGGATTGTTACATAACTGTAATCTCAGAGTAACACTCACTGCAAACAATGACACAGTCCAGAGATTCGGGGGGTCTAAACACAAATCGTTTATATTTCTATAGCACTTTCACAATACACATAGTTTCAAAGTAGTTTATAGAAAATCATGACTTAATGTCTTAAAGCCAATAGAAAGCAAGCTAAAATATCAAGCAAGGAAACAACTTCTTTCAATGTTATTTAGTGGTGAAAAAACAAACAAACAAAAAAAAAACAAAAAATGAGAGGAACCTGACCTCTGGTTTTACGATATACTGTATGTACATAATTAAATATTATTTAGCAGCTTGAGCAAAAACCGATCAGAACACATAATTTCTTTTGGCCTATTCCCCGGTTTCACATTGTATGTAAACTTAAATGCCGTTATTACCGACTTGACTTGACTTGACTCGACTTATAACATATGCGCAAGTGTTGTACTTATACCTGTTTACATTTCTACAATAAAAACAGAGAATAATAAATCTCATATCATCACGGGTGTCTTACATTGTCAGATTTTTTTAATAAGCTTGTTTTTGTTACTTATGAGTGTCTTGCTCAGTCTCATGCTGCGTGTCGTCTGGGAGAGCTGCAACTTTGCTGCTGCTTTGTTTCTGCTGCTGTGTGTTCGTTGATGTCAGCGTAACTAAAAGTAGCATCAGGACATGAAACTGTTGTTTGGAAAATTCAACAAGCTGTAATACTATAATCTACTTAGCATTTGCCATCAATCTTCTTGCCTATATACTGTATGTGTGTTGCTCTGTTTTCCTGTGAGCGCTTACTAAAATGTGTTTATATATCGTACAATAAACATGGTCAGGTTTGGGAGGGTTACTTCTGAAATGTATTCCACTACAGATTACAGAATACATGCAGTAAAATGTAATTTGTAACGTATTCTGTTAGATTACTCAAGGTCAGTAACAAATTCTAAATACTTTGGATTACTTCTTCAGCACTGAATTTTTTCACTTGTTTTGACTATAAAAACTCAAAATATCTGATGCAGTGTTGTTACTAAAACAAGATTAATCAAATTGATCTTCTTTTAAGGATTTTTAGATATTTTTACAGGAAAACAATACAAAAATTATTATCAAGAATATGATTTTTGCCCTAATATCAAAGTTCTTACTAGAAAAAAAGAAATTATGATCCAACATGAATTTTCTTGATTAAAAATATGATGGTGTCTGGTAACATGTGCATGTAAAATGGCTAGAAATAGCATTTTAGCTTAGCGTAATGCTAACAATTTACACAAGGTTTATTTCTATTTCTTCTACCCCAAACTTACTTCAAACTTACTTCAAACGTACTTCTCTGTCTGCTCGTATGAATGTAACACATCATAAGAAAGTGTTTCACCACTGTTCAAATGCACTTTGGATCTCATCATTTATATGGATAATTAATCTAAATACTTTTTAATCTAATTAATCTAAATACTTTTTGTATGTAACTGTATTCTAATTTAGTTTATTTTTATGTTTTATGAAGGAGCCACATTTATCCAGGTAACTAGGCCTGCTTTACAATTCCTTTTACAGTCAAGTTTTGCTGCAAATAATATTAACAGCTGCAATGCTTTAATCTGTTTTTAAACTATTTGATGTAAAAGGAAAGTTATAGTTATTAATCCAGTAATTGAACTTCTGTATTAATAACAGTTTTTTTGTTCAATTTATCTTGTTTTGTTGTTTCTTTGCACAACTGCAATCGTGATGTGCACATTTAGTGTGTTTCAGATACATTGTGTTCTGATGATGTCATTTCTGTTTGTGTCTGAAAGTGTAAAAGATTGCAACCTGTCCTAAAAGAAACCAGATGAAGGTCCATTATGCCTATTCATAAAGAAACCATCTGTAGTATCAGGTCAGGCAGGTCATGTTAGTTAAGCTTGCAAGCTTCATTATTACATCTACCAATACAATTCAGACCCTTATTAGAGCCGTTATATTTAAGTCTTCCTTTTATTCATTGCCTTAGCTGCCTTTCCATTGCATGGAAGCTGCACTTAAAGGCCAGTGTTTTTTGTTTTTTTACCATTTAGTTATTTTATATTTTCATTTAGTTTGAAGTGTAAATTGAAATTAAAATTGTTTTTTGTTTAATTTTTTTTTGTTTCAATAAATTAATTGAATTGTTCAAAATCAAAATCGACCAGTAGAGTGAATTGGGTGCCATGATTTGCGTGTCAGTAGATGAAAATCATTAATAATACTAACATTTCTATCATTTATCATTTAAGAGTGTACATCCAAATCCTTACGAGAATAAAATGTTCTTAGCATATAAAAGGAGCATGTCCATATTTTCATTATTCTTACTCATTGCATACAGTCCATTTACACTACCAACTTCTTATGAATGTGCTGTCTTTGTTTATATAGCTAGTGCTTGAGGGAGTGGACTATATAAAATGATGCAGACAGTGCAATAACCGGAGAAGAACCTCAGAATTAAATTACACTTCACCCAGCCCATTAGCGCATTGTGTGCATGATTTCGGCCAACCCACTTGTGCCTAGACTTAGCGCATGCTTGCGCAAAATAAACAGAACTTCATGTCCATGCCCACTGACTTTGCGCTTATGACTTATGGCAAAGCGCTGCGCTTAGCGCAAGCACTCTTAAAGAAGGGCCCATTGTGATTACAGATCTGTTTTCCGGTTAAGATATTGTAACATGTTTACTAATATTCATGACTTCAGAGTATTTTATAACATATAAAACTAAGTGTGTGTGTCAGTGTGTGTTCCACTATTTTCTAATTTTTTAACCCAGTCGCAGAAATGCACAAATTGTTTTATTACTTTCCATTGCCCCTTTAGCAGAAAGTGTGCTAGCAGATAGTGAGTGGACGTGTTTCATATAAATGTTTTTACTCTTGCTCTTATGGTCCCATAAAGCTCATTTGTCAAACTGCAGGGGGTTTGTCATAGCCTTTCAAAAAGCATTAACTTCCATCCAGGCTCTCAGCTATAAAGACCTGATTGATGACGTCCTGCTGAGGTGGTTGTTCTTCTTGCAGGTTCTCCTATCTTAGTACTCAACTATATTTGTCTGAATCCCTCCATGTATAATTGGGTACATAACTTACGTACAGCATTTTTACCTCACCAGCCATCAAGTTTCAACATCACTCTGAATGACTGTTCAAGACAACTGACATATTGTTGTGATGTAATTTATGTGTATTATTTATGTTTTGTGTACTGAAATGGGCAGAAAATTCAATACATTTGAGATCAGAACAAATAGTCATGACATGGCATCCTGATAAATATATAAATATTCCAGTTCGAAAACAAGTGGCTTGGAACTCTTGCTGTTTGTGTGCGTTTGTGTGTGTGTGTCTGAGGGAGTGCAGGACTGTGCATTCCGATGGTGAGTCATAGGTCAATATGTTGTCTTGTGAGATGACAGGGCCTATTTTACTGTGATCATCAGCAGTTTCCCTTTCATCTGTGAACTGAGACAAGCACATAGAGGCAGACTGAGAGAAAGATACAGGGTCAACTCTTGCCCTAATGCTCAGAGCCACAGCACAACTAGAACAAAACAACTGTTCCATAACAACCCTATAATCTTTTGAATAATGTGAGGGATTACACTGTATTAAATAGCACATCTTGTGTTTGCATAATCCAAATGTGGATTATAAAATAGTTTTACACTATTTTCTCTGAATCTGACCATAGTTGTGGCAAATCTGTCTGTCAATGGATATACCATAATCTAAGAGACCAGATTTCAGTCATAATGCAATTTTGTACAAAAAAATGTAGTTACTGCATTTTGCCTTTGCAGGACAGAATAGCAGTTAATATGCCCATACTGAAGATGAGAGTATGTCAAAACTGCTTCAGTTCACATTAAGACCAGTTTGTAAAGACTACATATTTGAAGATCGACGCTGACACGCTATATCCTTTATTTTAGTAAGAAAGTGGCCTGTTATTCATCTAAAAGCATGCTAACAGTCACACAGTAACCATTACCCTGTCAACATGGTAAAACCTGCTCTGAGCAGATGCGTTTCTAAATAAATTCCTTTAAAATAAAGCACCGTTTCTAAAAAATAAATACTGCATTTTAGTAACTGTTAGACTTCAAATTGGCTGATATTGAGATTATGATATAATAATGATATAACAATTTTGTTTTTGTGAGGACTATGATAGTTTTGTGCAATATTAGGTTATTTAGTCTATTTATTTTATAAAATAATGGTCAGGACTGCATTTAACATCCATACTGCATATGACTAATAAATGAATCTGTTTGGTTTCTGGGGGGACATAATGCCTGACAGGGAACATTCCATCAACTAAGCAAACATTGTTAAAATAATGGTTTTGGAACATCCAAAAGATGTTATTAGTATTCCATAAAGTTTCGCAGTATAACATTGTTTGTACCTCCTTTAAAATGTATTTTTTACTTTGTCTTTTCTGATGGTGTTAACTAAGTTGGCAGCCCATACAGAAGTTGGCAGATTTCAGTTTTCATGCTAACCTTTAAATAATGTTCTACTACCATTTCATGTTCCCACTTTTAACGTTTGTAAAATGGTGGGACATGACCCTAAACCACCCTAATTACACAGGGCAGTAGGTTGAAAGTTCTTTAGCTGAAATCGCCCTGTGCTTATTTAAATTCTAACTACTGCATTGAGTGGTTGAAACTGGAAGTATTGTTGAAATTGTATGGGCATGTGTGAGCTCCAGTTTCCTGGTGAAATGGCAACAGAGACACTTAAACACATAAGTTCTAGAGCAAGTTGTTTTTAGTCATAAATTATGTAATACAGTCAACATGAATGCATATTGTATTAACCATACCCCCTAACCTAAACCCCAACCTTAAACCTAAACATCAGTGGAGTAAAAATGTAATCTTAGAGGGAAAATCTAACCTACAAATTACAGTCATCATTGATTAGTTGAACATGATTACTTCCTTGTTTCTTTGGGACTAGAACCCATGTTTCTGAGGATGCACATACAACATGTCTTTTGGGAGATGGTGCTTGACAGTAACTGGTCAGTATGGGGCCAGTGTCAATGTACTGGAACATTCCTATGGAATTTTTTTGACTAGTCAAATGGTCAGTTTTGATTATAGTGTATTATATAGTGATTGTAGTGTTGCATGTCCCTATCTTTTTTTTGGTGACCAGGTAAAACTGTTATCACATTGCACCACGTGCTTCATGGCACGGTGGTGCAGTGGTTAGCACTGTCGCCTCACAGCAAGAAGGTCGTGGGTTCAAACCCCGGTTGCCCCGGCCATTCTGTGTGGAGTTTGCATGTTCTCCCCGTGTCTGCGTGGGTTCTCTCCGGGTTCTCCGGCTTCCTCCCACCATCCAAAGACATGCAGGTTAGGTTAATTGGTGTCTCCAAAAAATTGCCCTAGGTGTGAATGTGAGTGTGAGTGTGTGTCTGTATATGTGTGGCCCTGCGATGGACTGGTGACCTGTCCAGGGTGTACCCCGCCTTTCGCCCAATGTTAGCTGGGATAGGCTCCAGCCCCCCGCGACCCTGTACGCAGGATAAGCGGTTGACGATGGATGGATGGATGGATAGAAGGTACACTCATGGCATCAAATATTTTATTTTAGTACATGGACACTCAGGCTCTCAGACTTCCTGATAAAAACTGTGAACCTGATACATGCACGGTTAACTGAAAATGCATGCAATTCACAGACATGCTTCATATCTTTATATCTGCTTCCTCCAATGGTTCAAATGGAGCTTCCCCAAATGCTTCTAAAACCAAAGATTAATCCCACAATGGTAAAATGGGTTTAACATCCGGTCGAAGATGGCGCACACCTTTCATAAATCTGCATATGATAGGATGTGTACCTACTGTCTTATCATTAAACCCTACATGACAAGATGAAATAGCTGCCAGGTAGCACTTGATAGTAGAGAATGCCCATCCATCTCTTGAATAAAAGTGATAATTTCTGGTACTGAAGAAAGAAATTCACTATTTGTTTCTCCTGACACCATACCTCGAATTTCCTCCACTTAATCTTGTACAGAGACCTAGTGGATCCTGCTCTAGCACTCTGAATAGTAAAAATTACGTTGCATACTGCTGATGGTTGTTCTTCCGACACTGTAAGATATCCAGGTGGATCCGCTTTGGAGACAAATGGATCCTCCTCGCCATCATCCTCATTTGTCAGCCCTCCCGAAGTGGTGATGGAAACTGCATCATCGTCCGGTAGGACTTTCGGGAATGCTTCGATCTCCATTTCGAAGCCAACCGACTCCCCAAGCTCATCGAATGAGTAAGTTGGTCAGCCCAACTCAACATCGGAGTTGAGGTTTCCGTCGCTTTGGTGGACGCCGTCATGTACCCTCTATGTATGGGATCATGATACACATCCTGCATGAACATCGCTCTCCTGCGCAGCACTACAGGTGAGAGCTTGCTGCACTATGTGCAGGAGACCGGTGTCCGTAATGCTGCCCGGGTGTGCTCTTGGCCAAGACACGCTGGACACATAACGTGAAATTTTAAATCGATATGCTTGGTAAAGCGTTTTCTGATTTCTTCAGTTCAACTCTTGTTTAACATGGCTTGACGTCCTTGATGACTACGCAAGAGGCATGTCTCATAGTGAGATGTCGAACAAGTTGACCGAAAGAGAACAGGAAAGTCTCCACGTAATGTTAACCACTAATTATTTTATTTTACTCACAAATCAAAAACCACTATTCTACAATATTTTGGAAATTCCTCAGGGAACCCATAAAATGATGTCATTCTAAATTCTAAAAACCAGATGGCACTGATACTTTGGCCTCTTTAGAACTGTTAGTCACTGCGTTGCTCTTAAACATCACTTTTATAGCTGACACACATTGCTATTTGGCCATCAATGTAGCGTAACTACAATACCATTTCTTGCCAAATAACTTGATTTAGCGATTTTAAAGTGAACTTTCTTTCACATATTGTGTTTCCATATTGTTTGTATTTATACCAGAAGGTGACTTCACTACACACTGTGGTACTAATGCATCTTTGCTACAGAATCTCAACACACATGTACTCTGGAGTCCTGCAAGTGTCCTTATTTGCCCTCACCAATTTACATAATTTGAGTCATAATTTATGAGTCTGTTAGTTGAACAGTCAATGGCACAGCTGTGTTACTGCGAGACAGTATTGGCATGGTTTACAAGATCTGCGTCAGCAGCTCCTTATGGTAACAATTGCAGCTTACCACTTTTTATAGTGTATGGAGTGTTACAAATCTCATATTGACCTGTTCATATTATGGACAAAAAGGGATTTTTGTGAAACAATTAAACGTTTGGAGCACTCATGGAGATCTGCCTGTAGTGGAAGTGATGGTTTTCTTATGTGATTTGACTAACTCAGAAACTCAGTATCATATGATTCACTCAACTGTCATGGCATAGACTAATAATGTCACCTCTGAAACAAGGATTTGCTGGAATCTTCATGAACTTGATTTAAAATATCAACAAGACCCAACCAACGACTGTACATCTTGAATAGAAACTCAAACAGAAACTTTAGCAAACATCGCTGAAGGACTTTGATTTTTCTTGTTGTCTATAAATTCCCCTTTCTCTGTGTGGGCCGTTGTGTTCAAGTGAGGGACAGACGTGTTAAACAAGGCCCACTAAAATGCTGAAGACTGCAAGAGCTGAGTGCCCATATTGTCTGGAGTAAGACTTTAACAGATATGCAGGCCTGGATTGTGTGTAGCTTACCATAGTAACAGAGTTAACAATGCAATTGCTTCACTAAATTGAGACAGACATGTTTGTGTGTGAGTGTTTCTGTGTGTGTGGTGAATTAGGTTGTTAAATAAGATCTGGGAGGGTGTCAACATGTTTATATGGAAATCTGAGTGAATCTGCTTTAAACAAAAGGAAAAAAGCTGTTTGGCTTCAGTTGCTGAAATTGACAATTATAGGTGAAGTATATATTTTTTATTTTAAAATACTTTGCTGCTATCTACGTTTAATGACAACTATAAGTAAAGGCTGGATTACGCTACATGATTTTAACAAAGATTTTAGCCCTGATTTTCAGTCGGGCCGAGTTTGTGTTTGTCAGAACTTGTTGGCTCCAGTCGAAGTTGACAAAATCTCATAGTATGATGGGAACACACTCTGATTTTGTATCCTCAGGCTACAATTCCAACTTGTCTGAGGATATGAAACATGTTTGATATTTTTGAGCTGACTATCCACGACTACTGAGGAAATATTGAAGTGTATGATGCCCCATGAGTTATATTTAAAGTTACATGGTGAGCAGCCAATGAAAATAGAGCACACAAAGCCACGGATTTCAAGAAACGATGGTGAACAAGCACTCAAGTGGAGTTTAACTTTTAACAACACTCGCTCACCTCAACTCCCATTTCTGCCTCTAGAGGCCATGCTGGCCTCTTTACACACAAGAATGTTTCTTTATTGATATTGAATACAGAGGAGCAGCAACAGCAGCAGCAATTACTGTTTCCATGTTTGTTTACATCTGTGAGCACCTCAAAAAATGGGAGAGTGTGTGTTTCCATGCTTTGTTGCCAGATTGGTCAGCGAATTGTGCGGGGAAAAATTTGCTTTGGTGGTTTGACGGAATTTGGGCTGGTTTGGGAAAATTTGGGCATGCTTTAAAAATTGTAAAATCAAACAATTCCATTGATCATGCAACTAAAATAAAGAAAATGACTCCACACACAATTATTCAATCAAATAGTCTAAACACTGTTTGACAGAACATGTGTTCAATCCTGTTCAGAGGAGCCACGTTTGCCACATCCACAAGCATGTTCTAAACATGCGCGCAATCTGCAGGTGTTGCTCATGGATTTTAGTGATAGAAGTTTAGCAATCGTAAAAATTACAAAGTTGTGAAAATGGGGGAAATAGCCAATCTTAATTTGTGATTGATGCCAGGACTTATCTGTGGAGTATTTCTCATGCCCATTTGACATTACTACAACCCAATGGAGAAATTGCACCTGTTAATTGATGCCTTTTTGCTAGAACTTAAATGATGCTTGATGAGTACACTGCAGTTTATTTTGAGATTTTAGCACATGGTGATCACATCACTCAGTCTTTTAATAATCATGTGGAAAGAGCATTTTCATGAGTGAATTCGCCGCTCCTCTCATGGATGTGCAAACAGGCCTGAACACAGAATGGATGAACATTACTGTGTTCATTCTTCACAGCTGTCTGGAAACTTTGACTCTGTGTATTAGCCAGTTCAACTGACTGTACAATGATTTACAGTTATGTACAAGTTGGTGTTCTGAATGCGCCATTACAGTGTAAAAAGGCAGGGCAGTGTCACATATTCCCTGTTGTCTTTTGTTTTTGTGCTTCTATGTTGAAATTCTTGTTTAGTTCCTGTTTCATGTTCCTATGATTGGTTTTCCCCTGATTGTTTCCACAGGTGTTCCTTGTTCCCTTGTATATTCCCTTGTATATTTAAGGCCTTGTTTCCATCTGTTAGTTTGTCAGTTCTCGCATGTGTTGTCATGCTCTGTGCCTAGTTCCCTGTGTTTTTGTTATATTCTGCGTTACATTGTTTATCATTTGTTTTTATTAAAGCTGCACTTAGATCCCCATTCTTTGCCTGCCTTGTCACAGGTAGATTATATAAAATCTTTATCTTACATATTAGTTCATAAAATAAAATATTGAATGGCAAAAACATAACTTCAACCACAGCACAATTAAATACATGCATTATTTGGCTTTTTGATATTCCAGGGCAGCATATTGTTTGTGTGTGTGTGTGTGTGTGTGTGTTTTCCTATTTGTATGAAAAATAATAAAGGGGCTAAATGTATGGATTTTGAAAACTTTATCATTTCATAGCTTAATTCTGTTGTTAAGGTTATAACTATAGTTATAACTATGCTTTTGTATTATGGTTGGAATGCACTTGAATTTCGCATGTGTCACAGTGTGAACCCTTTGTCTTCATCATCATTGTCCTTCGTCATCGTCCTTATGTTTGTATGTAGTGAGTTACAAGTTGTTATTTCTCCAGCCTACTGATGTTACATTTGATTTCGTTTTCTCAAGTGTTTTTTTCTTCATCTTTTTGTGGTATTATACATGCAGAGGAATTGAAATGACATGATTTGAATCTAGGAAAAACCCAACCTTTTTAATCCTGGAATTCCTCAACATCATAAATTAACGGACCAAGCATAAACAGTCCTACTGAAGGCCTGTCTTTGGACAATAAAATGGTCAAGACTCTCTAAACAACCTAATTTAAAGCAAAAAGGGTTATTGGTCAGAAAGGCCCCTCAGCATGATCTTTTCTTGAAAGGTTTCCAAAAGGCCATCAAATTTGTACGACTCCAATTCTAAAACCTTTCATCTTAATCCAGGAACATTCTACACAAAGTCACAGTACCGATTTAACCTTCTAAAATGTACAGAATGCATTTAAATCCACGATTTATACAAGACCTAGTCTTGCTAGGTAATTCTGAAATTTTCTTTGAACTGTGGTAACTTATATAACTGACAAATGAATGATTATAGCCTGATGTACCTCTTAAAAGTGTGTGTGATGTTTTATCCATGTTGTATAGCCAAGGAATTAACCAGTATGATTTCTAACCAGGGATTTTCATGTTTTGTTACCTACACGTATAATATTCGTGAAAGAACGTCAAATTTGGTATGCAATGGTTTGCTTTGGTTACATAGAGAAAGCTGATGACAACGAATATCATTCCTCTTGTATCATTTGCAAGATATAAAAGTTAATGCTTAAAACATGCACTATATTTGTGCGGGAAATGTCTGAAACAAAAAGTCGACCACGTGACTCTGAAAAGTCACTTCTGATTGTCGCAGGACACCTTTTGGGGATGCGGCCAATTTCAGTTCAAATGTTTCCAAACTCTCTGCTCTGGCTCTTCCCATGTGGTCTTCTCTGGATCTCTTAGGAACTAGATCAATGCCATATGATTTCCAAGGAAGCTCGGGACTCGAAGTCCCCAGGAAGCCTCTCAATCTCTATGGTTCAGAGAAGGCCTCGATTCAAAGCCAACCTCATCATTCATATAAATAATAACTATCCAAACTTACAGAGGTCCAAAACATCAACGGAACGAACTTTCGATTTATTTTGATAAATAATCTCATCCATGTTTCTAAAAGATTTCATTCCAATCCCTTCACCACCTACAGCTCCTCCTACCAGGCTTCCTGACCCTGTCCTGGCCCTGTGGCTGCCTCCCTGGACTCCTGATCATCCATAGGCTCTTCCCTGGCCTCCTAATCAGTACATATATATACACTCACTGACCACTTTATTAGGTACACCTGTATACCGACATATACATGTGATTATCTAATCAGCCAATCATGTGGCAACAGTGCAATGTATAAAATCATGCAGATATAGGCCAGGAGCTTCAGATAATGTTTACATCAACCACCAGAATGGGGAAATTGTTTTTATTTTGACCGTGGCATGATTGTTTGTGCCATACAGGCTGGTTTGAGTATTTCTGTATCTGCTGATCTCCTGGGATTTTCACACACAACATTTTCTCAAAATTTCTCAAACTGAATAATATTTAAGTGATAAAAAATAATATTCTTGCTGAATGTTTGTTTGTGAGCTTTTGTCTGTGAGCTTTGTTGTCTATGTAAGCAGAGTAAAAGAAAGCCTGTGTTTTGGGTTCGGGACAGGGGGCTCCTGTGGGGCTGGATTCATAGCATGAGGTGGGTTATCAACTTACATTTTCCCCTGGGACAGCCACAAAAGATGTTAGAAAAGATGTAAGGTGGTTGACTGGGCTCTCTCAATGAGAACCACATGCAGGAAAGGAAAAAAAAACAGAGGGGTGGGGGGGTGGGGGGGATGAAGAGGAGGAGGGGAGAGTGTGTGACAAAAGCCCCGTCTCTGAGACAGGAGTGAGCGCCGCGTGGATCTCTCCTCAAATGTTGAGCGTCCAATAAAGAGTGTGAGCATTTGTGTGGGAGTCTTTGTTAGTCAGATTCAACAGAATTCAAAACTTCCCAGAATTCCACTACAAAAAGCCTGAAAAGAAAAGAAGGAACAATGTCAAGTGCAATCATGAGACGAAGCTCCAGCAAACAGGGTTTGCAGAATCTTCTGAGGTGAGGAATGATTTTGTATACCAGCCTACTTTTGTATCGAGGAATTTCAGGTTTAAAGCTCTCTGGTGTGATGATTGGTAGTATAGTTTGTTTTACCTTTGTCCTTGTTGTCTTGTCATATTTAGGGTCTTCATTCAGACAAATGATGAATTAATATGGGTTATTTATGTTTGAAATTAATGCTTATTTGATATTACAGCTTATAACTTTTTATCGATGTTTACATATATCTTAACTGTTATGGTTTGGGCAGAGGCTTTCAACAAAGCAAATTACAGGACAATACATTGTGTTTGTTATGATTACTTATATAGTCAAATAGAGCTCGAGACCTAAGACAAAACCATATAAAGTACAATTACAGTGAATCTCATAAAGCCTGCGAAGAACATGTTCAGTTCAGATTTTTGGCATTATAACATAATTTTTAAGCACAATTAAGCACATTTCACCCCACAAATTCACATTACTGTAATGCAAAAAATATATATTAAATTAAGTATTTATACATTATGTTTGCATTTGTTGTACTTCATTTTCAGTAATATACAGTAGTAAAATGAAATTACTCAAGTATACTCACTATTACACACAAGTGAGTGAAAGAGCACAAAATAAAACATCCACACATATTACAGTGATAAGAATTTGGGGGGGGGGGGGGGGGGGGGGGAATTGTTGTTGTGAAAATTACAAAATGACAAAATGCAAATTTCACATTTTCTTCTATGGATTTTGGGGTGAAATATGATCCAGACAAATTTTCATTTTATTAATTTCAAATTTTAGATTACAGTCTCAATACAGATGAAATAGAATTAGGACTATATTTTATGGTTGTAGCTTTTATGTTTCCACAACTGCCAAACATTTATTACACCTTCACATCGTGTTGTCTTTATAGAGAAGAGTTATTGAGGTGCTACTAGATTGTGGAGAGAAAAGTAAAGAAGTAAAGAATTGTGGTCACTCAGAATCCATATTTAAAGTTAAAGGTTTCCGACCTGCTGACCTGAATTAGGAGTTTCATACATTGATATGACTGGCTTTAAATGTCAATAATCTGATGTAAACACACTATTAATTAATAAACTACAGTTTTGTTTACCAAAAATAAGGCATTATGTCACAGCGTACTAGTTCAAATACAGACAGCTTCAATTGCCAACCACCCAACTATCTGAGAGACAAAATAGGTGTTCTCCATAAACACAAATGTGTCCATTCAGCATTCTTCCTAAAATAAATCAGTTATCTATTCAATGAAATGTAAACCAACACATGAACCACTCCTTTAATACATATAAAAAAGACAAAACGAATAGTGTGAACACTGTGTATACAATCGGAAATCAAACGAAAGTGTACACAATCACTGTATTTATTACAGACTGTAATTCAGGTGGATCAGTTATGCTTTGTCAAATACTCCACAAAAAGGTTGCATTAATGCAGACAGAGTGGATTTATTTCTCAAGACTTTTCATAGCTGCCAAGAACAGCCTTTTCTCACACTATTAATGGCCTGCATTCATTCTCAGAACTGCTATGTGGTTTGCAGAGACATGTATCAGATATGTCTATTACAACCCTGTGTATACAAATCATCAATGCGTTTTGAAAACCATTAAAACCATTACATAAGACACAATCACAGTGACACTTACAACAGAAAACATACTGTACAGTTTTCTAAAGGCTAATTTTAATGCACAGCTTTTGCCACCATCAACAAAAGACACTGGAAACATTTTATTTTACTTTTTAAAAGTGGATAGGTCTATCTATTTAGTTAACTATGCACACATATATGGGTAGTTGCTTTATATTACTTGAATTTTGCAATGATTCCCTTTTTTCTGCGACCTTATCAGAACAGACCTGCAACCTGAAGCTGTTGCCCACCAGTTGAGAGTCTAAGATTTTAACATACACTTCAAGATTTTAACATTTAAACTTCAACATTTAACTTTGGAGTCACTATAACTCAGCGGAAGTTGGTTATTTAATGATATTTATCATTGCATATTTTAAAATGGAGATATTTGATATAAAATGGAGTCTAGTAGGTGTGTCATTAACCTCGTGAGACCCTGCGTCCTCATGTGTGGACATTAAGATTTGGCTTTGCAATAAGCTATGATTAATTACATTTCTTTTAAAACCAACTGATCTCAGTTCAGGAGACTCTAGGCTATCATTAAAGGGTTAAACGTTCAGTGCACTGATTCAAGTGACAAAACAACATGGTGCCAATCTCATCTGAGTTTGTCTTTGCGAGAGAACACAACATAACATATATACATAATACATCTGGTAAGAAACCAGGTTAAGTTTTCACATTAAACTACACGCTCTCACAGTGAAATCGTAAGGACTCATACGACTTTTCTAAATTTGGCTAATTCGTATGATATCGTGCACTCACAAGAATTCGTCCGACTTTCACTACAGCCTATGGCGTCGCTGGACATCATTTCCATCTAATATGCGAAAATGACTTGCTTCTGTCACACACAATAGCTTCCTATCATGTTTACACACTCTAGTGATCAGTTAGGTTTAGACAAGGGGTTTGGGTAAGGGCATAATATTTATAATTATATCCTTAATGCCTCATGTGTGAAACTCGCACTTACTTCCGGCATTTGCACATGATGAAATAGTACAAATTTAGATGACCGAACATGTAAGGAATCATACGAAATATCCAACTTGTAAAATATGTATACATTTTCATGAGACTGGGTTGCATTAAGGCCTGTTTGAGTCAAAAGAGTAGAGTCTCTATTTTAATACAATATGCCATTTTAGGTAACACTTTACAATAAGGCTACACGAATAATCATGAATTAATACCTGAATTAATACTTTCTTAAGCATGAATTAATGATGAGTTAAGGCATGGACTCATCAAGAACTAATGAAGAGGTTACCTTAACTACGACTGGAGTCATATGGACTCATGCATGAATAATGAATACCTTAATTGCATGTTAATACATGTTTGATATTTAATGCATTACTTAACATTTGATTGTAAACTCCCAAAATGTTACATCAAATGTTTGTTATATTACATGTTAAATAAAACTTTATCAGAAAGAATATGCATCACTTGAACCTTGAATTAAACGCGCATTATTTAATATTTCATAATTTTATACTAACTTTTGCTGTCTGCAGTTTCTCCACAAAAATCATAAGATGACAGGATTATTCTGCCATTATTTACATGGATGATCCTTATCAAACTTACTAATAAAAAGAAATATATGAATAATTGCCACAAATAATTTTATCTTAACCCATTTTGCATGATTCTCCATCCCATTCCTCACCCTTCCACTGCTGGTGTTGGCTCATTTTACTCACCATATACACGCATGCTATGACTACATCTCAATGACAAATCTCCAAAAGATTATAAGATATGTGATTTAACAGACATGAATACTAAGTTTAGTACTTGTGTAGTTAATAATGAGTCAATATTGATGTGCCCCTTCATGTAAATTCATAACATGATGCTTCATTAACTAGTCATATGTTCATTATAAGTATATGAGTAATTAATAATTAGTAAATTATGATGTGTCAGTAAAGTAATGACATTGTTACATTAACAAATCATTTAATACACATGCATTAAGAAAGAGTTAAAAGTGATTAAAAACAGTTAAAAAATACTAAATTCAAAGGGGGAAAAAACAATACTGAAAGACAAGAGTTCATCTTTCAAAGCTTCATATGTGAACATTTTTGATATATCATTCCAAACATATATTCATACTTTCTTGCTTCTGTGGAAAACAAAAGGAGAAATTTACTGAAGAATGTACTTGTCAATGTTTTCCATGCAAGAATGGGGCCAGGAAGTGTTGCAGTTAGACTCCAGATGTTTTTGATGGAACTTTAATGATGAATGAATGACAGACACCAGGAATTGAGATCTGCTCTTTTATATTTCCCAGGAACAGAAAGGCTTTTTCGATGAATGACCATATGTGCATCAGCCATGCTTTTCTATGATTAAAAAATATATATTTAAAGTATGCAGAGAGAATATAAGTTCAATAAAATAAATAGGACTTTACATATTTTCCCATCTAAAAGTAGAATTTTATTTTTAAACACAATTTCTTATTAGTAAATTATAATGTTATATTAAACATAAAAAAGGCAAAAATTAAATATCGTGTGTAAACTACATTTAATCAAATAAAATCTTTAAATATGAAATGCAATTAAACTATATTGAATTAAGTCTCATTTTAAACATATACAGATTCAAAGGAAACCCCAAGCATACAGTATAAGACACTTTTAAATAATTTATGTTGTGTGTTTCATCTCTCCCCATCTCATTGGATATCAATGCTAATATGCTAATATTAGTACATACATTCAAATAACAAAATACAAATATTTTAAATATCATATAATATTTAAATATTGCACATAACATGATGTGTGTGACTCTTAGGCTATGTTCAGACTGCAGGCAAATCGGATTCGCACTATTAATTACAAGTGATCAAATCAGATGTGCGTGTTCAGACATAACCAACCTATCTGCATGGGTTGCTTTGGTAGCGACGTAGGCGTACCCACGTGACGATGCTTTCAATACAGATGCAGGAAAAATGGAGGTGCATCATCTCACTCTTCAAATAAGTGTCCTGTCCAGTTGCGGTGCAGAACTCCTCCGTCGCACAAGAAAAACACAGCGACTGAGGAGACTGGCAAATAATGTGATGTTCTGTGCTGCAGTCACCGATGTTTAACGTCATGGTCCAGACTATCAAAAGCTCATCTGGATATGCAAAAAATCTGATTTTTTATGACAGTCTGAACAGGCCTTACTTTTGTCGTTAAACCGGTCTAATAAAACAACCAATATTTTCAGATTAAAAATGCCAGCATTACAGAGAAGCACAGCAAACACCTACACCAACTACAATACCAGTATCAATAATCAATAATTGAAATAATAATATCAATTATATCAATAAGTATCAATAATAGAATCAATATCAGTAGTGTTACATTCATAAATGTCCACATCATCATCAACATCATTTATATTTTTGATGAAACTTACCAAGTAATCATGAAAAATTATGACACATAATAAAAGCCAAATATTGATTCAGTAATAACGGCAGTCTTTCCCATATGGTCTGGATGATGAGTGCACTAAGTGGTAAATATGAAATAAGGTAAATATGAAGGAAAAGGGATTCACGCAAAATGGGTTGAGATCAAATTATCGGCAGTTACTAATGTTTTTCTGTGTTTGATGAGTACGATCTATGTAAATAATGGATTAATAAAATAATAATCATGTGTCATCTAATGGTGTTAGTAGCGAAACTGCAGAAAGCAAAAGTTAGTAAATTTCTGAAATATTAAATAATGAAAAAAAAAATGTATTAATGCATTTATTTAATTCATGGTTGAAGTACTTCATATTCATTCTATTAAAGCCTGTTTAATTTCATATGTAATATAACAAACATTTGATGTAACATTTTGGGAGTTTACTATCAAATGTTAAGTAATGCATTTATCGCAAAACTGCATGCTGTTAAACACAATGTCCATGTATGTGGACAATAGGACTATCTTTCCATAAAAATCCCATATTCACTGTGCATTATCACATTGAGAATCAATAGATGCATCCAAAAGCTGGAAATTGTTGCTTCCACAGACTGTATATGGAGTTAGGATGAAAATAAGATGCCTTTTAAACTATTCTGAGACCAGTAAATACAGACAGACAGATTGGCAGTGATTTGGACAATGCTGACCATTACTTTGAATTAGAATGAAATATTTTCAATTCTGATTGGTGAAATGCTTCAGCACTCGCTATCACTAGTTTGTTTGACTCTGCAAAGAGAGAACATTTAGATTTTGTTGCCAAACAGCCATTTTTGTTGTAACATAAAAGTAAATAATTTTTATTTGTACAAATTTTTCATTTATGCTTTTCCCAATAGACATTCATCCAAAGCAGTTTGACAGAAAATCAGCTGTAACATCAGTAAAGTCTCAAAAACATGAATAATCAACACTCCTGGAAACAGAATAAACAATTTGATAAAAATAATCTGACTTTCTATAGCTTGGTATTATTTAAAATTTCACAACTTAGTCCCGCTGTCCACATATGTGGACACACATTTTATGGAAAACTTTTTGGTCTGAATAATATATTTATTTTTTGCATGTTTCTTAGGGGCTTAAAAAGGGAATACAAATGGCAAACAGCAGTCAGGCGCGCATATCAGGAGATTAAAATATCCGATTTAAATTGCTGTACACCATTATTGCAGGTAGAGCTGTAAAGGTGATTGACTTTGCCTTCTCAAAGAAATTCCACATTCTTGAAAGAAGCAAATCTTTTAAAGTTTCAGGACTCAAAACCTGGAACCAAAATCGTATTTGGTAGTTGTAAAATTAGCAGTCTCCTCTGTCCAAATAAAATGTAATATAAGTTAATATAGGGGAAAAAGATGAAACTGTACTAGAAAATCAGTGATGTTTCATTAGTTTTAACCAGCATGAAACGTCTCTCTTATTGTGGTCAAAGCCGTGACCCCCTGATCCGGGAACTTTACGCAAACCACTCTTCTGTTTACGATACTCTGATAAGAGCTTCAGGAATGCAGCGGGCTTAGCTGTTTGACTGAAAGGGGGAATGAACTTTACCATCCCTGTGACAGTGTGCTTTTCTGAAGGCTCACCATTATAGAGTAGAATCTTCCCTCTTTATCCTCTCTTTAAGTATGCTAATAAATAAATCTATTCTAGCACTCTCTGAATTACATCATTACAGATGTCACAGTCTTCATGATTCAACACTTCCCATGGCTTAGATGACTCGTTTGAAATTCCTTCATTTCTGGATACTTTGGGAAACATGAATGTGAAGTTGTGACCACACACTGTCGAGAGGAAGATACTAAAGTTTTTACTCCATAAATCTCTCTTGCTATGATGACATCATCTGACTCAGAGGGTCAATAAACCTCCCAGCTGCCCTTCACTGCAGATACAAAAGGCCAGAGAAAGTAATACTAGCATTCATCACTCAGATCTCAAATAGCAGAATTTGTTTCCCTGTAAACAAGCACATTAGAGAACATTGAGAACAATGATTTGTTCTTTCATACAAAGAGGATCAGAAAACAGTAAAGTTGAAGGACCAAGGTGATCCAGTAGAATTTTTTAATGGGTAGAATTACTTTCCCCATTCTCTAGATTTTCATCTGTTAATGTGTACATGTTAAAGTGTACAGTATGTTAACATATTTTGGTTTGCATGTGGCTAAATTTGTAAAAGATCTATATTAGCATGTTTCTCAGATTTGAGGCAGAATTGGGCTGCTGGCATTTTGGGTGTCATCACTGCCATTACGACCCGTAATCACTATCACAAGCTGTGACATGCTGGTGATGACTGTGCTTGTGATGACATATTTTGCAAAATAAATAAATAAATAAAATGCCTCATGGATGCCTAGCAAGTCTAGTTGGATAGCTACATGGACAGTACAGTACAGTAAATTAAAGAGTAAAGAAGGATAAAGTAATCAAAATAATTTAAGTTAACATAAATATCGCTTGTTTGGTGTTGACACGTAGTAAGTGTAACACTAAGAATAAAGAGTCAATTTTCTTACCTTTCTGTACATCAAAACACCAGTCTTCTTTCTTGACAGACATGTGCTCCACTAGGATCTCAAGTTACCGTGGCTACCAAATAAACATAATGATTAGTTTGAATTTCATTGCATCATGAAGAGTGTGTTGGTAATGACGGATACTTTAAGGGACAGGTTTAAATTAAAAGACATAAAGAACAAAATCCAGATGTACAGTACACATAAAATTTGCTAATAATCTTAAATAATGTTTAATTAAAATACACAAACAAATTGCAAAAATTTGTAGGAAATCTTTAATGTCAAATATGGCATTATATTTGAAACTCAGGGTTGGGAGCAACAGCAAAACATGCATTTTCAACCATAAAACACAAATAAAATGTACTAAAATAATTATCTTGAGACACAATAAAAAAGTCTAGATATGTCTTTGTCTAAACTGACTATGAACATTTAAAATATTTGCGTGAAATGTGCTTTTCTTAGAAATACATCCCAGGGACATGAATATTCCTGTAATCTGAGAATCACCCATTAATGTGTTGTAGAAGTCGTGCAGTTCCTAGTCCTGTCTTTGGTTGGTAAATTGGCAGATTTTACTGTTTGACAGCCAAATTGTTTACACTTTTCGAGGAAATCAAATTACAAATGGCTTACTTATAGTTGTCTATGCATTTTAAAATGGGATAGTAGTGCTTAACTTTGACAAAATGACACACATCAGCTTAAATAATTAGGGTTTAGAGTTGGAAAGGGAAATCCTGGGTCATTTGTGACTGACCCATCTAGCTCAGTCTGTCCACTGCAAGACCAGTCTTGGCTGGGGTAAATTTGGCAACAATGGCGAAAAACATTACCCAATCTGTCAACCAAATTCTTCCTGCTCCGAGCTCTAGTCTGTGGAAGTTTAATCACACAGTGTCAAAGGAGGTGATACATGTCGAATGCAAGCCAGGGTCTTGTTTTCTTTTCCCTTTCTCTTTCAACATCTTTCTCTCTCACTTTATATTTCCTATTTTATTCAGAAATAGCTCTGAGATACATTTTGTCAATCTGTATTTGACATACACTTAGAATGATTGAAAATCTGTTTTCACTTTCATGAATTTTGGAAGACGGTATTTCCAGACAAGATGAATGAAAAAGAAAAGTAAGCAGGATGATAGTGGTAAATAAATCAGATGTTGAATGACATCATTGGCAGTACTGACATCATTCAAATTACTCTTGCCAAAGGAAGGAATCCCCGTTGAGTGATTAACAGCATATAATAATCAGAGGCACTGGTAATGTGTGTGACACATCAGATCCTGCCGTAAGCCCTTTGTGAAAGTGCACCAGTAGTTTCAGTATGTGGTTTGCTCTACATTAGTTGAAACTGGACTTTCCTTTGTGTAAATCCTCCCAGCAATGACTAGATTTTAATAAAGGTGACTGCAGAAGAAATGAAAGAAAGGAAAATTAAAGAGGTAAAAGGAAGGAGAAGTCCTTGGCTATTATCACACTGTGGCCAATTTTGATTTGTTTTTCAGATCTTATATTTAGGGCTGTCTGTTCACACTGTCATTTTGTAAGTTGTGAAATTGGATAAAAGTTTTATGAAATCTACATGGGCTTCCATAGTAGGGTAAGATGGGGGAAGACGTCCCCCCAGGGTATGATGATATGAAGAAGATCTGAATATCAACATTTTTTAGGTTAAATGATCAAATGTTTTGTCATTGGAAAATAGTGATCTCTGACATTCTATTATGCTGGATATTAAAAGTTTTATGCCTATTTCTTAATGGGAGATCTGTGGACACCGTAAAGAATTTAGATTTTTGAAGTAAAAAATATTGTTTTGATTTTGATCTGACAAGATAAAGTTAGACCTTTGGGGTAAGATTGCCCCCCTTAAGTACTGAGGTTTGTTACCACCACAGTAACACAGAACATGCGTTAGTATGTTCAACCAGACTGCACATTGGTAATGCATTGGCCAGTAGTGTATAGTGTACCTCGCAACTGCTTAAAGTTTGTTTCTAGCCTAAGAAATCATATACTACGTGATATTCTGTAAAATCAGTCAACTCAGACTGGTCCAATATCTGTAGACTGGAGCTGACAAGCACAGACTCGTCTTGATTGCAAATAGGGGCTAAAATCTTTGTTAAAGTCTATTCATGTAGTCAAACTAAAAACCCTCTTCAAAGAGCTATTTTGCCATATATGAGATTCTTGAGTCAGCTACATGTTTTTTTTTTTTTAGCAATTAAAAGATCTTCAGATCAGTGTATGTACCAGTACATTGATGGTTTTCTAAAGAATTACAGCATAAAAAAATCTCTGTGGAATTTAAAAAGGTTATCCTATGGCTTCAGGCTAAAACATTTGTTGAGTGTTGACGAAGCACTGTTGATCTGTCAACATATGCTTTTATAGCTAGTTGTAAAGCATTTTAGCAGTCTGTGACCTCAATGGTAATTCTATGATGGTCATTAGTGACCTGTGTGCACCCTTAATTGATGCAGAAGCCAGGCTAAGACTTTAAGCCCTGACTAAAGATCCATTATGCTCTAGGACAAGGCAAGTTACTGCTTCCTGCCTTTTACATTTGTAAGACATTAGCAGGAATAAGCACTAGCAAATGGATCTTTTTGCGCTAATGAAATCATTTTGTTGTGCTTGCTTTTGGTGTAAGCACAGATTCTCTGGCCAAGTGTAAACTTTTCTTAGAAAGTTTACACATGCATCTTCACACAAGCACATACTTGAAGATGGCATACTTGTGTATGCATCCATGTTAGTGTTTGCATTTGTTTATAGGCTGCATAAACATAAAGATTCCACAACGTCTTGAGTGTGATTTTGCATGAGACTCCATTCTCCATCACTCAACCATCGGTGGTGGTGAAAGCCAAAGCAGATGTTCCACTGGCTCCTAATCTCAACCAAGGGACTAAACAAACTGTTGTTGGAGACATCTTTTAAGAAGTCCATATATCATAGTCAATAATGCTCTTCTGGGCTATAGGTCATTCATCATATTGGTGTACAAAGAAAAATGGTTGTCATCTGTTGTAATGAGGGGTCGTTCTCATTTCTATTCCTGCAGAGTGACAGCCCAGCGGAGTATCGAAGATGCAGAAGAGATTGAGAGAGAGAGACGGCGTAGGATCCGGGAGGCCTTCCGAAATCAACACAGCCTGTCTGGATCTGCAGGTTCTCCTCAGGACAGTTCAAGTCCACATGAGGCTAGCCTGTAAGTGTGAAACAAGCTTCATTTTTCAATCCTTCACACTACACCTGGTTTTTGTTTGGCTTGTTCTATTGCAGATTTCCATCTAAAATACAAAGAACAATGTAGCCTTTCACGCTAGGAAGCATTATGTCTGACTTAAGTCTGCTTGCTATTAAACAAGGAGGAGGTATATAGAGTAATACCTGGAGAGAGCTATCTGCTAGCAACTTATCACAGTCATTTATCTCAGTGGTAGTTGCTTGGTCAGTTCTGGGCACATTTTTTGAGCCAATCACCTGATCTGTTTATGCCATGTGACTATTAACTCTGGAGTCACTGGAAAAAGTGGACTTCAAGCAACAGATGCGAACAGGACGGCTACAACGTGTAAAAGGCCATAGCCAAGAAAACCTAGATTTACTCTTTGAACAATATTCGCCTATCAGTGTTGATGACTGCAATTAACTATGATCTTCTGTGGTTATTGCACCACTTAGCGGTTTTGTGCTGCAAATCAACATATGAGTTTTGAGGAGAATGTTCAGGCTACTTAATGTGCTCGCCACACATCATCTCTTGTATCGCTAACGTTAATGCTAACAAAACAGTAAAAATCAAGCATGCACACAGAACGCCGAAGCCACCCACAGCTGTCACTTAAAGTCCATAATCATGTCTTGACAACGCTGATTTGCTGATGGAACTCACAAAGTTTCAAGTCTTCACGAGTGAAGTATTTAAAAATAATGACATGTTTTAGATTTATAGTATGTTGCTTGACAAATGTCATATTCGTTAGTATATGTGGCTACAAAAGATGCATTTTGCCCTCATAATGGTGTAGTTACGGCATCTACCAGCAGGGGCTAACTGTCGATGCTAACCAGTTAAAACCTCCTGACCATGTTCTATTGCCCCTTAGCAAAACACTGCATTCCTCGGTTACTGTTGCTCAGATTTCAGCGAAGAGTGCTATTATCAGTTAATCTAGTGCTTATGATGTGATCAAATTGAATGGATATTTTCTTACATGGGCTGGAAATGCCCATTGCAGTTGACATTGCAAAGCATTTTATTTCCTAGTCTTCCAAGAGGAAATGGCTATTAATGAGTTACATGATTAAAAACTTTAGAGACCACGAATCAGAAAAGATTTGGAAAAAGGGGAAAATATACTTCAGTATGTTCCCTGACAACAATGTTTTACCATATTTTGAGAGGATTGGTCTGTAACGTTTATTAGGCAGGGCTTAGCAAAGGGTCAGTTTAGTTTTATTTCTGTCTCCTTTTTCCTCAACCACACACACACATGCACAGGGGTACAGCTGCCCTCACATCATTACCTAATCTCTGAAGAATTTTCAGCTGAGCAGGCCTTTAGAAAAGGGTTTATGTCATATCCCACACCATAGGGCATTGCTTTTAATCAAAGCAACATTATGGAATGTCTGTCCCTCATATTTTATTGGAGTAGAATTAAATACACAGAGATTGAACTTAATAGAAATAGGTTGTCTAGTACCACTCTGTAATTATCCTTAATTATAAAGAAATACTCTTGGTTTCACTCTTGGCTTGGAGACATGTGAATCATTTTAAGAACTTCTTAGATCTTTCTGACATTGAAAAAGGTTTATTATATTGCAGGGGCAAGAGTTTTCAAACTGGTCTCGCACAATTACACCTATGTTTTGTAAATAATCTTTCACATTTAACTGGATCATTTCGAATTGAATTCTATTGACTTATTGTTGAGGTTAAGTCGTTATGCTTTCCTGAAATTCTGCTTAATAATCTTGAGGAATGTGCTCTGCATTCCTTTCAAGCAGCTACTGGGAAGATGAAATAGATTTTAAATCAGGGCTTTTCATTGAACAGTAAACAGTGATAGTGCAGCTGGTTGCATTAAAAATAGCTTGATCCTTTATTATCCCTATTTTGAGTTTTAAGGGTGCAGGTGTGTGTATTTTAAACGCTTTGTGAACCCTTTGAATAATCCCTTAAAATTATTTACCATGGTCACAATAGTTTCCACCAAAAATCTCATAGTTACTACAATTATTGTTCCTGCAGTAAAACCAGAACATAATAATGTGTGATTTTCTTCGAATAGACCAAGAGGGGCACATACTGTACTTGGGGTTCATTCTTGCATTTAGATTACGCAATTTTTTTATAGAGCGCAACAGACTTTTCATAAAATCCTCCATGAAAGAGTTATAAGCCATTAACCAAACCAACCAGCTCTGAGGTGAATCACAGCATCACAAAATTAGTTTTGAGGCAAAAACGTATTTGAAAACCGGACAAAAGGACAGAGGTACAAGGATATGTACTTAACGTCTTTCACAAGGGTACAAACTACAATTCCATGAAGCATTGCAAAATATGTAATTGAAAAACAACAACAACAACAAAAAAACGTTAGAAATATATCAAACTATTGATTTTAGGTTGTTGATTCTAAGTATATGAACAACATGTTTTATGTTTATTGCAAAATATTCTGTTAGAATTAGATTAGTTGTTTAAGGGTAAATGGATTTCGTCACTCACAGTGCATCATGGGCAGAATTTGTGGGCTTTGTTTGGCCGCAGTTCTCTGATTGATAAACCGTTCTCTACTGTACTACGGGTAATGTAGATGTTTACCATTAATTCTACTAGCAAATTTGATTTATCAACAATGAAGTCGAAATAACACAGACGGAGGCTTCAACAGAAGCACATACCATTGATAAACAACCTCAGAGCACAAGGTAGGTCTGTCTTAAAATATTTATAAGTTTCTGTTGAAAATCAATTAGTCTATGGAAAAATAGAATGGTATTTTTACTTCTGGAACCAGACTGTTGCACTATACAGTTAAACTTTGTCAGAGGCAGTTTCGCTGAGACAAACTACTTGTATTAAAATGAATGGGAGAAGCTGGAACTCTCAAAACGGGGGGTCTAGAAAACTCCCTCCATACAGATAAAAGAGCAAATCATCGTTTCATAGAGACATTGTATGTCAGTTAGCTCGAGAATGTGGATGTGTATTAGTTGAACCAGCCTGAAACTTTTTTAACATGATCTGAGCTAAAGAAGCACAATTTATGATTCTTGTATCTGTACATACAAGCTGTACTTGCTGCTTGTTTCAATAGAAAATAGCTGCTCTGGAGTATTCCCAAGGTGGCCGACGAGTGGACTGACTTGCCCTGAAAGTGACTATGGAACATAGTTCAGGATATAGTGCTAACTTAATGCTTACTGTGCAGTGCATACTGTATTTTTTTATTCAGATTATTTTGTGAAACAGAATGCAGCAAAAAACATTTCAACTCTTGGCAGTCAAGATAAAACAGAGTCAAATAAAATATTACAAAAATTAAGGATAACTTAATTTGTCACTCTGTAGGTATACTTTTCAATGAAATGTGCTCCCATCCACATTTTGGCAAATGTAAGTGTCTAACTGGGTATTACAAACATATATACTATGCAAGTATACATACTTTGTTCTGCAGAATCTGCAAACGTTGTATGTTAGTAGTTTTGTTCAATGCTATTTTGAACATACTCTTCACATATTCGCATCAGACGGATTTTATTCTTCCAGCACCTTGCACCTCAAACATTCGTTATTAAGGCGCCATGTGAAGCAAAAAATAATTCAACATTAAAAATGCGCTTCAAGACCTTTGCATTCAGTTCCAATCCATTGTGCTCCATCTAACTACAGTATTTTTGAAAGTGTTCAAAATCTTTGCAAATCTTTGTTTTTTTAATTTAATGACATCAGTGGCTAATATCACGTTTTATTATAACAGTAACTCTGACTATCCAGATGTGTATCAAAAAATACAATTTTCAATTTTGTATTTGTTTTTTAGAATTTATGAAGTGGAGTAAGTTACAGTATGTAAGAACATATCCCATATCTCTTCATTTTATCTTGATTTCACTCATTTCGTCTCTGTGTGAAGTAGGCTACCATCGTCTGGTTGCCCCTAGCAAATGAAAGAAAACAACAAACAGTACCTTTCAAAATACTCACAAGCTCCTCAAACTTCTGTTTTTGAAGGAACGTGTACAGGTGTGTGGGCCATGAGCTGCTTTCACTGACTGGAGCTGTTCATGCCTGAGTGAATGTTAACTTCCCCAGACCCCTGATAAATGTGATTAAATAATTCTGTCTCTCATTCTTGTAAAAGGTTCCAGGGCCTCACCCCAAAATAATGGAGTCTAGGATGCCCTAAAGAAGAATGAAAAGTTCAGTGTTTTTGTTAATTTTGTGACAGGATGATCAATTGTACTTTACCTACTTTGCTCTGTTAAATTATTTGGATTAATCTCTGTACTTAGTAGGGAAAAATTTTTTCTTCAATTCATCTTCAATTTTCTTCAATAAATGGGTGTTCCCCGTCTGTCGCTCACTTCGACGTCGTGTCGAAGAAGCGACACTAGGGGTCTCTCTTGAGCGCCGAAAGATACCTCTGATCTATGAAAAAAGGCCAATGAGAGTTGGCGAACAGTATTTGCATACTCCGCCTCCGGATACGGATATAAAGGCGAGAGAAATACGCTCGTTCATTCAGTAATTTTCTTCGGAGCCGAAGGTCGTGTGTATGCGAGTAAAACAACTGATCCTGCTTCTGATCCTCTGACGCTCTGCTTTGCTGTTGGATTTACGGCGCACTACAGCGGCTTTTCTCTTCACTGCCGGCGTGCAGTTTGCCCCTGGGCGCTTCGACAGCGCAGAGTTAAAAGAGTTGAAAGAGTGATTCTCTCCGTAAAAGAGTTTATTTCTCTGAAAGAGCATTACACAGCGGCGTTGAACGTCCTTTTCAGGACGCGTCTTTATAAAGATGTAATTTCCGCCCCTGTGTAGTTTCTGGATGCGGTGATTTCTCCCCACCTCTCTCGGTCATAAAACACTGTCTTGCATGCCTGGGCTGCGATCACACGCAGGCAGCGTTTTATGAATGGTTCATGTTCTCAGTGCGAGAACATAGCCATGGCAACATTGCGGTCGTGTGGCTTTCTTTTGTAATGAGAGAAAGCAGTTTCAGCCGCCCCCCGCGCCTCGCCTCCTTCCTACGGGATTGACGCAGGCGCCGCGGGCGATGAATACGATTTGGGGACAATGACGGGCTCTGTTCGCCGGGTAAACCCCCTCGAACCTCCCGCCTCCCCGGCACGCTTGTTTGCTTCCGTCTGAGCCCGGGATGGGCATTCTCTCCAATGGTTCATGTTCTCAGTGCGAGAACATAGCCATGGCAACATTGCGGTCGCACGGCTTTCTTTTGTAATGAGAGAAAGCCACTTCAGCCGCCCCCCACGCCTCGCCTCCTTCCTACGGGATTGACGCAGGCGCCACGGGCGATGAAGGCGATTTGGGGAATATGACGGGCTCTGTTCGCCGGGTAAACCCCCTCGAACCGCCCGCCTCCCCGGCACGCTTGCTTGCTTCAGAATTGGATGACATCACCGCTGCATCGGAGAGCGTTACAGCGGCATTGGATGCTGATCGCTCGCCTGGGCCGCCACCTTCGGGTCTGCCGCCCAGCCTGAGCCTGACGCACGGAGATCCGCTATGCTTTCCCGGGCTACTTGATCGGTTCTGCGGGCAGGTGCGCCGCTCACAGCCACGCCCCCCCCGTTCCTTTCTTCCCGGACGTGCACGACGAGTTGAGCAAAGCCAAGGTTTCTTCGCTCCTCCGCTCTCACTACCCTCGCGGTGGAACGGTCCCAGACCGCTTCCACTCTGCACGCCACGGCCCTTCCTGCAACCAACGCCAGGCCAAGGCGCTTCAAAACTTGCACCTTGGGTAGTCCTGTTCTTGATGTGCTGCAGGAACTGCGCTGGATGACCAACCGCGCCCCCGGGCCACGGAGGTCAGAAGCGCCGGCACTCGAACAGGCGATGGCCACCCCTTCTGGTCCAGAAACGCACCTGTGGACTGGACCTGGTCGAAATGCGGGAGGCAGACAAGGCACACCTTCTCCCACACCCCCGTCTCCCAGCTCCGTCTATTCGGCGACACCGTTGACGACTCTGCCCAGCAGTCCTCAGCGGTGAGGCAGACGGAGGCCACTGCACATCCTGCCCCGCCGCAAGCCTGCCGCCATGGGCCATGCCCCGTCTGCTCGCCGAGGGCGTCCTCCTGCGGCTATGAAACACCCTGCTCCGCCTCAACTCGGGCCCAGCTCTCAGCCCCAGCGTCGAGCACTCCGCAGGAAGCAGACGCCCCCGTCTCACGGACCCCCTCAAGGACCCGGAAGGCTCCCAGGCAGTCCATAGACGCTCAACCCAGGGACCAAGATGTTAGCTCCGGAGGTGGTAAGACCGCTCCGTCCCCGGTGGAGGGCCGGGAGGAGAATTTTTTGTCGAATTAGTTTTCACATTCTCATATTCTCTGTAACGAGCTATTTCCTTTTGTCTCTGGGTCACCTGGCCCGCAAATGCCGTCCCCACGGCACTCTGCCACCAGATCTCAGCAGTCCCGGCTTCCTGGACACGGACCACCCGTCTCCAGCCCCACGACTGCCCCCCCCCCAGCCGGCCGGTTCCGACCAGTCTAGAGGACGCCTACCCGAGACCTCCTCCTCAGTCGCTAACCCGCCCCCTGCCGGGTGTGCGGAGCAAGGTAAGTGCTTTGAGTCTTTCTCAGCACCCCAGCTGCGGGTCGCCCTGTCGCCGCCCAACGCTGCCCTACCTGCTCCGCCCCGCTGCGAAGCCCCGCAGGGTACGTCCAAATTAACTGTCCCCTTGGTGCCCCTAGCGCAGAGGTTGGACGCGTGGCTTTCACTTCCCAACCCGTCTCGCTGGCTGGCCCGGATCATCCGACTCGGTTACGCAATTCAGTTTGCCAGGCCCCCGCCCCCCTTCATGGGCGTCCGCTTTTCCGCAGTACACGGCGAACACGCCCACTCTCTGCGCGCGGAAATCGCGACTCTTCTGGCCAAAGACGCGATAGAGCCTGTCCCTCCAACCGAGATGAAGAAGGGTTTCTACAGCCCCTACTTCATCGTACACAAGAAAAGCGGCGGCTTACGACCAATCTTGGACCTTCGAGTTCTCAACCGAATGTTGCACAAACTCCCGTTCAAGATGCTCACGCAGAAACACATCTTAACCTGCGTCCGGCATCTAGATTGGTCCGCAGCGATAGACCTGAAGGACGCATACTTCCACGTCTCCATCCTGCCCCGACACCGCCCCTACCTGCGGTTTGCGTTCGGGGGCCAGGCGTATCAGTACAAAGTCCTCCCCTTCGACCTGTCTCTGTCCCCTCGCGTCTTCACGAAAGTCGCAGAGGCAGCTCTTGCCCCGCTCTGAGAAGCCGGCATCCGCATACTCAACTACCTCGACGACCGGCTCATTCTGGCCCACTCGCGAGAGTTACTATGTGCCCACAGAGACCAGGTGCTCAGGCACCTCAGCCGTCTGGGGCTTCAGGTCAACTGGGAAAAGAGCAAGCTCACCCCAGTTCAGAGCATCTCTTTTCTCAGGATGGAGTTAGACTCGGTCTCAATGTCGGCACGTCTCACCAACGAGCGTGCCCAGTCAGTGTTGAACTGCCTCGCCGCCTTCAGGCCAGGCACAGCGGTCCCCTTAAAACTTTTCCAGAGGCTCCTGGGGCATATGGCATCCTCCGCGGCGGTTGCGCCGCTGGGGTTGATGCATATGAGACCGCTCCAACACTGGCTCCAGACCCGAGTCCCGAGACGAGCATGGCGCCACGGCACGCACTGGGTAACAATCACCCCCACCTGCCAACAAACATTCAACCCCTGGACAGACCTCTGTTTCTTACAGGCTGGAGTACCCCTACAGCAGGTGTCCAGACGCGTCCTGGTCACGACCGACGCCTCCAGATTGGGTTGGGGCGCCGTTTGCAACGGGCACGCAGCCTCAGGCCGTTGGAAAAGGGCCTAGCTGCGTTGGCACATCAACTGCCTCGAGTTGTTGACCATCCTTCTAGCCCTGCGGCAATTTCTCCCGTTAATTCGCGACAAACATGTCCTGGTCAGGTCGGACAGCACCACTGCAGTCGCGTACATAAATCGCCAAGGCGGCGTACGCTCCCGTCACATGTCACAACTTGCCTGTCGTCTCCTCCTTTGGAGCCAGCACTGACTCAGGTCGCTGCGTGCCACTCACATCCCCGGCAACCTCAATGTGATAGCGGATGCGCTGTCATGACAACGCTTGCCTGGCGGAGAGTGGAGGCTTCACCCCCACTCGGTTCAGCTGATTTGGGAACGGTTCGGCAAGGCCCAGGTAGACCACTCTGCATCCCGAGAGACCTCCCACTGCCCGCTCTGGTACGCCTGTTCAGAGGCTCCCCTCGGGGCAGATGCACTGGCACACAGCTGGCCGGTGGGTCTGCGCAAGTACGCATTCCCCCAGTGAGCCTTCTTGCACAGGTGCTGTGCAAGGTCAGGGAGGACGAGGAACAAGGAACAAGAACTTGTTCTTAATGACTTGCCTGTAAAAATAAAGGTAAATAAAAGTCACTCTCGTGGCTCCTTACTGGCCCACCCCGGCCTGGTTCTTGGACCTTGTACTCCTCACGACAGCCCCTCCCTGGCGAATTCCCCTGAGGAAGGATATTCTTTCTCAGGGACGGGGCACGCTCTGGCATCCGCACCCAGACCTTTGGAACCTCCACGTCTGGCCCCCGAACGGGATGCGGAAGATCTAGCTGGTCTACCACCCACGGTCGTAGCCACGTTCAACCAAGCCAGAGCCCCTTCTACCAGGCAACTCTATGCCCTGAAATGGCGTCTGTTCGTGAATTGGTGTTCTTCCCGGGCAGAAGACCCACAGAGGTGCGCAGTTAGGTCTGTGCTCCTGTTCCTACAGGAGAGGTTGGAGGGGAGGCTGTCCCCATCCACCTTGAAGGTGTATGTTGCCACTATCGCAGCTCACCATGACCCAGTAGACAGCAAGTCTCTGGGTAAGCATGACTTAATCGTCAGGTTCCCAAGAGGTGCCCGGAGGTTAAACCCCTCCCGGCCAAACCTGTTCCCCTCCTGGGATCTCTCGGTGTTCCTCGCCGGTCTTCAGAGATCCCCCCCCGACTCGCTAGAATCAGTTGGCTCAGGGCCCTCTCCTAAAAAGACGGCCCTGCTGATCGCGCTCACTTCCATCAAGAGGGTCGGGGACCTGCAAGCGTTCCCTACTAAAGACACTTGCCTGGAGCTCGGTCTGGCAGATACTCATGTGATCCTAAGACCTCGACTGGGCTATGTGCCCATGGTTCCTACCACGCCCTCTGGAGATCAGGTAGTGAACCTACAAGCGCTGCCCCGGGAGGAGGCAGACCCAGCCCTCTCACTGTCGTGTCCAGTACGTGCCTTGCGTGCCTACCTGGAACGCACCCAGAGCTTCAGGCGCTCTGAGCAGCTCTTTGTCTGCTTTGGAGGACAGCAGAAAGGGAACGCTGTCTCCAAACAGAGGTGTCTCACTGGGTGGTGGATGCCATTCAGTTGGCCTATCACACCCAGGCTGTGCCCCCCCCCCCCCCTTTTTTTGCGGGTTCGAGCCCACTCTACTAGGAGCGTGGCATCCTCATGGGCACTGGCTAGGGGCACCTCCCTAGCAGACATTTGCAGAGCTGCGGGCTGGGCAGCACCTAACACCCTTACGATCTCAGGGTTGAGTCAGTCTCGTCCCGTGTTCTCTCAGGTCCGAGCCCGTAGAACTCGGTACACGTCGACTATCTGACCGGGTGAATCGCTTGTTTCCAGCGCTGTTTCCCTCGATCAGGGTAAAACAGTGCGCCTTCTTTCCCAGAGAACCTAGGTCCCTGGTTGAGCAGTTCAGCGGAGGGACTTGCTGGTCCAGTCCACTACGGGTACCCCAGGCTACCCTTACTGGAATAGGTGCTCCACAGATCAGGCCTCCTACGGGACTCCTCCTGTGTGTATTTCCGCGGTACGGTCACCTACGGTCACCCGCGTCTCCCTTAGGCAGTCCTTCGTTGCCCTCCGGTCGCCGTGTTGTAGCAACTCCCCCCTCCTCGAGGTTGGATCTACCACCGCGCCATTTCCTCCCACACGCCCAAAGTGGCCATGTGATGTATTTTGCCACCTTTACCTCCCCTGCTGGGCGGGTGTGGCCTCCGCAGGGTCTTTTCCCCCTAAAAGAATAGGAATTCGGGAATAAGACCCCCTTCCCTCGATGCGGTAAGGGCCCCGGCTGCTCTTGCTCTATGCCGAGAAAACATAGAGAGAAAAGAGGCCCAGCCAGGCTTGGCCCGTTCCCTAGTTGGGAGCGTCACCTTGTTCCCCCCTAGGGTAACCAAAAGGATGCTGACGCTTTTTCGGGGCATTGGGGAAGAGTACGTGCAGCCTGAACACAGTTGGTCGCTTGTGCACGTGCAAATACCTGCCCGCTTCTGTGTCAGCAGTACACGGCTCAGCGCATGGCGAGTTTTGAAGTGGACCCCTAGTGTCGCTTCTTCGACACGACGTCGAAGTGAGCGACAGACGGGGAACGTCTCGGTTACGTATGTAACCTCCGTTCCCTGATGGAGGGAACGAGACGGCGTGTCTTCCCGGCCACGTCGCTGAGCCGAGCCGCTGAGGTGCCCGGAACTCAGAAAAATCCTGAATGAACGAGCGTATTTCTCTCGCCTTTATATCCGTATCCGGAGGCGGAGTATGCAAATACTGTTCGCCAACTCTCATTGGCCTTTTTTCATAGATCAGAGGTATCTTTCGGCGCTCAAGAGACCCCTAGTGTCGCTTCTTCGACACAACGTCTCGTTCCCTCCATCAGGGAACGGAGGTTACATACGTAACCGAGACGTTCTAATTGTATTGGATGCAGGAGTCTCCCACTCACATCCATACAACCTGTGTGTTATGTTTCCATGTGATAGCTTTGCATAAGGAAAACACACACATGTAAGTTATTGCTCACTAATAATCTAATTCACTTGTGCAAATTTAAACTTGCTGCTTCAATTCGTGTCCCACCATATTTGACTTCAATGACATCAAACTCCATTATTATTGAATGTGTTATTGAACTCATTGGGGTAAAACACTGGTGAGCAAACCTGAGGTGTCAAGTTTGAATATAATGCAAGTCGATTTAGATACTGGATGAGAGCTATGGTAAAAGCCAAACGTTTTTATCAAATAATGACTTAAATGCTCTTACACAAAATGTAGAGTTGCTGAAATGTTGCCTCAAATTCGCCACTCATTATTTCCACATGCAAATTAGCTTTGCGACAAAATCTTCATTGTCACCAAATTTTCGCGGCTGGTTCACCACTACCAGTGAAGAGCTGTAAACATTTGCCAAATATTTGCATTGAATAGCAAGCTTATTTGAATGTGAAAATGAGAGGCGAATTTGCAGTAAGTTTGCCAGAACTCAAGATTTTTGTAAGGGTTAAGAGCTGGAAAAAAGCACACAAAATGAATGGACCACATTTATGTAACTCTTTTGTTGCTTTACTGCCTTGTTTGATCTTAACAGTCGAAGGTCAAAAATATTAGAGTGAGAGAGGGAAAATGGGGCTAGGGCCTGATGCAAGTTGAATTCAAACCAACATCTCCCACATGAGCACCATAGCACATGCTCTAAACAATAGACAACACCCCAAAATATTCTGTTCACTTTAAGTTGTTTTTTATTTTTATGCAGCTATAAAGGTGACCTCAGCACCTTCAAACCCAGCAGCCCAATGACTCTGGATGAGGATGAAGGCTTCAGCGACTGGACCCAAAGGCAGGAAAGAGGAACACGTCCTAGACCAGAAAAGAACGGTCCTGAGGAAAAGCTACATGAGGAGGATAAAAGAGCGAATGCAAGATCTAGACAAAAGGAGAAGACCAGTTTCACCACCTCAATGCAGCATCACCAAACTCAAAACACAAACCAAAAGGATGAGGTAGAGGGACAACGACTATTGAGGAAAAGCAATGAGAGGGTGAACAGTCAGAGTCCAGAGGAACGGCATGAAGACATCAGAAACATCAAAAGAACACAACAGGAAACAAAACCACCAATGGTGAACAAGGTACCATGAGAAGTGGCATTATATTAGAAGTACTGTACATGTTGTCTTTCATTATTGTGTCTAAATCAAAACCCTCATTCACAGATGAACGAGGAGAGAAATGAGGTGAAGGTGTCATACACTTCTAAAGTCTTCCTACAACAGGACAGTCTGGATAATGGTAATGGAGTAGCAGCTGCTGAGGAAGTGTCATCACATTTGGTTAAAACCAAAAGATCTCCAAGGTAATGTGCTTATACTGTATTCATTTACATATTAATTGTGTATTGCGATTCATTGCATATTTTGAAAGTGCTAAAACTGGACTTCATACATACTTCTTTTCCTGCCAAATTGCATTTATTTCCTTTTTAGTACTTTTTTAGTACATACTTTTTTCCTTGTGTTTGTGGTGTATGCCAGTCTAATGCCCCTTGACACCTGGCAAAAGGTTCGCCGTTCTGAACCAGTGTTCAGAACTCACACAGAAAAAAATGTTAGAAACTAACCTGTTAAAATAATTGCAAGCGTTGATGCATTAATATCGACAATTCTAGTTTCTAAACACATTTTCACCACTCTTTGGATTAATCTCACAAAACCATGTCCAGGTCACATTTCACTTAAAAAAAAAAATATTTTTCTATCTATGGGTCGAGATGCGGGAAACTGAAAAAGCCTGCTTTCTCAACGCCTCAATCAATCAATCTCAGACTGTAATGCATCTAAACTAGTATTAATCAATTCTCATTATTCTTAATGCCAATTGCCATTAAAGGGATAGTTCACCCAAAAATTAAAATTCTCTCATCATTTACTCACCCACGGTGGTGCAGTGGTTAGCACTGTCGCCTCACAGCAAGAAGGTCATGGGTTCAAACCCCGGTTGCCCCGGCCTTTCTGTGTGGAGTTTGCATGTTCTCCCCGTGTCTGCGTGGGTTCTCTCCGGGTGCTCCGGCTTCCTCCCACCATCCAAAGACATGCAGGCTAGGTTAATTGGTGTCTCCAAAAATTGCCCTAGGTGTGGATGTGAGTATGAGTGTGTGTCTGTATATGTGTGGCCCTGCGATGGACTGGCGACCTGTCCAGGGTGTACCCCGCCTTTCGCCCAATGTTAGCTGGGATAGGCTCCAGCCCCCCGTGACCCTGTACAGGATAAGCGGTTGAAGATGATTTACTCACCCTCATGCCATCCCAGATGTGTATGACTTTCTTTGTTCTGCAGAACACAAATAAAGATTTTTAGAAGAATGTTGCTCTGTAGGTCCATACAATGCAAGTGAACGGTGATCAGTCCTTTGTAGCTCCAAAAATCCCATAAAGAAAACAAAAAGTAATCTATAAGACTTAAATCTGTATCTTCAGATGTAGAATTGTGTGGATGAGAAACAGAACAATATTTAAGTTCTTTTTTCCTCTAAATTTCCCCTTTAACTTTCAGATGTGAAATTGAAACTAAACATGCACCACATGAAAGAGGAAATTCTCCTTCTCAACGACACATATTTTATCGCTTTTGAATATATGAATATAAACAGTGGATATATATAGATTACTTTTATGTTTCCTTTATGTGATATTTGGAGCTACAAAGGACTGATCACCATTCACTTGCATTGTATGGACCAACAGAGCTGAAATATTCTTACAGCAGAAGAGAATTTAAATTTTTGGCTGAACTATCCCTTTAATGCATAATTCTTCATGTAAAGCATAAAGGTGGTATTACAACTAACAATACCAGGATGTAGACAATACATTACAAGTCTAAGCAAGTTTCAGGAATGAGAACAAAATTCTTTTTTATTTATGAATTTATTTTTTACCCCATTTTCTCCCAATTTGGAATGCCCAATTCCCACTTCTTAGTAGGTCCTCTTGCTGGCGCGGTTACTCACCTCATTTCGGGTGGTGGAGGACAAGTCTCAGTTATCTCCGCTTCTGAAACCATCAATCCGCGCATCTTATCACATGACTCGTTGTGCATGACACCGCGGAGACTCACAGCGTGTGGAGCCTCATACTACTCTCCGTGATCCACACACAACTTTCCACACGCCCTATTGAGAGCGAGAACTACTAATCATTACCACGAGGAGGTTACCCCATAACCTCTACCCTCCCTAGCAACCGGGTCAATTTGGTTGCTTAGGAAACCTGGCTGGAGTCACTTAGTGCACCCTTTTTATTTTATCTATAAAGTTTCCCTTTTTATCAAAAATGTCCCTCAAAAAAGAAAAGGAATACAAATTAAATCTGAACATGTCCAGGTTGTATTTCTTGGCACTTTTGAAATAAAATATCTTGAAGCTCAAGGCTATTGCAACTTATTTTACATGCGAAAAGGTTAGCAAATCATAACAGAGGACATTAATATATAGAAACACATCCACACTAATCCATTTAAGTTTTAAAAATCAATTTTCAGTTTAGTCATCATTTTCCAATGTATGTGGTAATGGAGAGGATTTTCTAAATGCCCCATTTTTAGTGGAGGAAAACACTGTTCTAGTGTGGATGAGAGGCATATATGTGGTGAAATTACTGCTTTTTCAAACAAAGAAGTAATAGTGTGGACATCCCGTTGCCTTAAGAGGTACAGTTGCAAAAACAGCCTGTTTAATTCTAAGGATCAGAATGGGGGGTTGACAAATGGAAAACTAAATTATGACTGTTGTTGGTACAAGAAACCTTGAATAACATTTTAAGTGGACTTCGGGGAAACAAATTTGATGCCAAAAATGTGATGCTAGAGAATTTCCAGAAAGGCTATAAAGAGAGTTAGTTACTATGTAACTCTTTTTTTCCCTTTCGCTTAAAGGTATAGTTCACCAAAAAATAACATTTTTGTCATTATATACAAAGACTTTTGTCATTGTAAACCAACATGACTTTCTATCGTCTGTGGATCTCAAAAGATGATGTTAGCAGAATGTTCAAACTGCAATTTTCTATCTTCTCCTCTCCTGCAGGATCGCAGGTACAGATCAAGCCCGTGAGACAAAGAAAGAGATGGACACAGATCTGCAGGCAGAGCTGAAGCTCGGGAACATTTGTCGTAGCCACCAGGAGAATGAGAGTCAGGAGCTGGAGCATATTCGGCAACGTAATGCCGAGGCTGAACTGGAGCTTGAGGAACTGAAGAAGAAGCGAGAGGAACGCCACAAAGCCCGTGAAGAGGATGAGCGGAGAAAAGAGGAAGAGGAACAACAGAAACAGGCCAAAGAAGAGGTGGCTGTGCATGGAAATTTGCACAAGACACAAAAATGTTGTTCCATTTTGGTTGTTTGAACATTTACATCTCCATTGTTCTTTAGAAAAATAAGGTTGACACAACATTCCTGAAAATTCTCTCATTATTTATTCATAAATCGGTTTTGTGTACTATTCTGATGATAGTGAAACTTTGTAGTATGGCACTTTTCGTACCACTGTCTCCATAAGAAGATTCGCTTATGTTTTTTCCTCATTTGTAAGTCGCTTTGGATAAAAGCGTCTGCCAAATAAATAAATGTAAATGTAATATATTCACCTTCATGATATCCAAGGTGTATATAACTTACTTTCGTCACCAGAACACATTTGAAGAAAAACAGAAAAATATCTCAAATAATCTCCTTAAAATTTCTCTTTTGAAGCTCCAAAAATCATAGACAAGCAGCTAAAATATCATCCATAGGACTCCACTGGTTAAATTAATGTCTTCTAAAGTGATACGATAGCTTTTGGTGTGAATTTTTCTTATCTTTTTTGCCCAAAAAGTGATTGTGTCGCTTTTGAAGACATTAATTTTACCACTGGAGACGTATGGATGATGTTTATGCTGACTGTCTGTGATTTTTGGAGCTTCAAAAGAGAAATCTCCATCCACTTGCATTTTAAGGACCTACTGAGCTGAAATATTTTTCTATTTTTCTTCAAATGTGTTCTGCAGAATAAAGAAAGTCATACACACCTGGGATATCATTCATTTGTGGGCGATCTTTCCATTTAACATTCTAAAAATACTGATTTATAATATTCCAATAGTGAGTCATCTTGCTGAATATTTCTAATACACTGTTTTATACTCAAAAATCAAATGTTTAAAGGATGTTAAAACATTTTCAAGTTTTACTCATAAGTTTGATCAAATACTAATAAGAGAATAAGGATATTCCATTGACATTATTTAAAGAAGGTTTGTTCCTAACATTTACACAACCTTTTTCCTGACAAACAGTTCTGCTTTATACTGCAGTACTGGAGTGCCAAGATAAATGTGCTATTATTAGATTATAAATGCCCAGTTGGAACTGTGGGATAATGCAAAACTCTGTGGCATGTTGTACAGGGGGAGAAGAGACAGATGAAGGAGGAGATTGATTGGAGGAGGATGGAGGCGACAGAGAAGAGAATGAAGAATCTCAACACTTCTTCCACAGATGGCGATGACCCATTTAACACTCTAAACCCCATAAATCCAACTTTCAAAGTAAATATACATATTTTTAATGTTGCAAAGTCTGCTCAATCTAGATCTCTTTTTGTAACCAAAAGTATCCTGGTAAGTGAACATAAAAGTCATGATAATAAATAAACCTGTTCTTTTTATAGATTTCCATTTCATTGAGTTAGTTGCTTTTGCTTTGATGTGCAGTGATTTTAAACACAAGTTTGTATTGTATATAATTGTTTGAATAGTTTTTTCACTCAAGTGACAGGCATGCGTATTCACAGGCCTTGACCTTTGGTTTAAAGAAAATGAAGGTAGTTTAACTTGAGGCAACTAAGTCATAATTAGTGGCACTTGCTAAGACTTATACTTTGGGGACATGAGGATTTGAAGGGGATTTGAACTAACCCCTGAATTTAAGGCTTGTTGAGGAAAGGTGTGTTATTACTTTTATAAATGATCTGACTTACTATTTTGTCCTTGAATGTAAGACCTGAAAAGGAACTTTAGCCCAGTCTAGGGACTTTGGACAGGCTCTTTTGACTTGCCTCAGTAAGCATTCACTTAGCAACCACCAAGAAATCCCCAAGCAACCACCCAGAACACTCTATCAATCGCACAGCAACATGCTAAAAAAACACGTTGGCATAGCATAGTTCCGGCGAGTTTTGCACAGGGATGAACCACTCACATTTTCTTCAGAAAATGCTAAATCTAGTTACAAATATAGCATGAAAGCCACTTTTGTTGATTTGCCCAGCAGTTTGCGACATTTGTGAAAAAGGTCTGACAATTAGCCCTTCTATATGTGAGTTTTCAAAGTATGCATAGTTGTAAAGAGACCAAATAATCTTGCTCTGAATTCATGTCTGAAATACTGAAATCTACAAACTCATTAGTGTGTCAAGGGGACCAGTCTAAACATTTAAATCCAATCTACAGCAAGAGGAAAATGACTCAAGCCCTCAGTGAGCCAGTCTAAACATCAATTTTAGGTCATGAGCTTAACAACGTTGGGATTTATAGCTGGCTTAGTTTTTATTCACTTGTACCCTTGGTCAACCCACAAAGATGCATAACATGGTGTCAAGCGCTAAACTTGTATCCCTGAGGAATGGAAAACAAGTAATATGCCAATTTTGAACCTGCTTCCTTCAACAGGTTTACATTTCCTATGGTGGAAAGGTGGCTCTCTAATGTTCCCTGACAGCACACATACATCACCCAGATGTGTATTTGATGTGTGTTTGGAAGACATATTTTTTAAGTTCTTCTCTTCTGCAAAATGTCTATAAGTGGTCACGTCTCGGATGTCAATAAGCTATGCAATACATCCGTAACATGTTTATGATTAAACATTTTTGTAAATCTGATCTTTTTAAGAAGTTCAGCTGGTGTTCATTAGAATGTGATGCTTTCCAGATGAATCGCTCTTAAACAGATATCTCAGAGATGTATGTGTGCTTTCTGGGCTACTCCTATGGACATAGCTTCCATGCTATGTCCCCATATCCCAAAATAATAAAAAACCTAAAGCACTGTTAAACAATTTGTCCAACCAATGGAATTCAGGAGGAGTGTTCAAGAAAGTTGAAGGAAAATATTAATATTTTTTGCAATTAACAATAACAATAAAAATAATAATGAATAATGAAATAGTGAAATGTCACCTTCTCAAGTCTACCCAACTGTTTGATTGTTCTTAAACTCTTCTAAACAATTTTATTCCAGATCGCAGAGAGGACAGAGTCTTTGAATCGATCTTTAAAGAAAAGGTAAGTTCATTCAGCAACATAAAATCTTTATGGGACACAGCCAGTGAGCATGTCCACATTTTACTGGACATTCTTGGCCTCTAAGCTCATTGCCTCTAGAATGTGCTAGAAATGGTAGATTCTTGAGTGAAAAAATGTACAAGTATGTTGGAAAAAATGGCTGCTGTCTTAAAAGTAAATATTGACATAGGTGGCATAGGTCATCCCAATACTTTGTAAGTCCAACCTTGTCAGCGATGATTTATGGGTTGGCTACCTTTAACCAGATGTGAAGTTTGCGTTTTTTTTTTTTTTTCCTGATGGCTGGTTCAATTTTATAAAGAATTAAAACAAGACTGCAACACAACACTATCAGCAAATAAACAGATAATTAAGGACAATGTGGTAATAAAGGCCTTAAAGGTTAGGACAAGGGTGCAACACTGCAGGAACTGCACCACTTCCTCCATTTTAACACCAATTTAGTCATGATGACTGGTACAGTTTAATAATTTTTTCTAATAAAAATGTTCTTGGCAGTTGCATATTGATTCTTGGGCCCCAATAGAACTGATACAAGCACTGGTAAACTTTAATGGAGACTGCTCTTACTTGATAATAAAAGATGATCTACTGTGGGATCCCCCATAAGCCATTCAGTGGTTTATCCCAAAAGCAATTTGTAAGTGCTAAATGTGCTTCCCATTTGTAAAGTGCAGTACGCGTACATTATTTTAAGTGTTTTGAGTGTGATTTTTAATTGAATGCATCATATGCACCAACCAAGAATCTTTGTTTTTAAAACAGTAACAGCTTTAAGAAAACCCAGAAACCTGTACTGCTGCCCAAGATTGATGACAAACTGGAGCAATACACACATGCAATAGAGGTGAATTTCACATTATTTAAAGTGTTTTGTCATGCCTGGCTTAGGGGGCAGGCTCCCAGTTAAACCATTATTTAGAGAAATAATAGGACTTTCTCTAGAAAATGTAAACTAATGGATCAAAATGTTGTTATTAGCAACATTAGTTGATATTAGATTAAATGGGATCTCTTTCATTACCTCCCCTTGAGAAAGTTTATGGTTACATCTGTTATTACACTTTCGTAGAAGCAATGTATTGCTCTGATTTACTTTAAGAGACAAATCGCCATAATACTGTATGCAGGGTCGTAGCGAGGTATTCTTGGCCCCCTGACTGTATATTGGTCAGGGCCCCTTTCCTATTAAAAAATAAAATGCAGAATTTGTTGTGGGGCCCCCTGGACCTGTGCCCCTGGACCCAATGGCTACTGCCTTTACTGTATGTTTCAGAGCTCCTCCAAAGAACCAAAGATGACTAAGTCAGTGGTGGTGGACGTGCCCTACGTCTCTGCACCAGTGGCCTCTAAAAAAAACTTGTTTGAAGCCGGAGAGGCCTGGATTCAAACCACCCCAAAAGTCACACCTTCAAAGGTCAGAGATCAGAGACACTCATTTATTGACTCACAGCTAAACTAACTTGACAAAAAGATGATTGGTTCTCATTTCTTACCTCTTTAATTCAAATAAATAGCAAGTAATAGTTGGTCTGCATGATGGAAACTTTCAAGTATATTTCAAACTAAAGAGAAATTGGCTATTATAATCATGCCTTTAAAAATAATGAGGGAAAACTGAGATGTCAGAACAGTGGACAGCACTATTAATATTACTTTTTATGAGTATCAGATGTGCAATGTTGTGGGTCATAAGGTGGCCCCAGTGTTGCAGCAGCAGCGTGAGATAGGTCATGTAGTCATTTAGCATGGAACGACATCTGTTCTATACATTTTCACAATCAAATACACTCACACCCACTGTGTGTCAGAGACACAGTTGGAACATCAACATCCAGCAACACTATGGAATTTTTGGGAAACATTAGCTGAATGAATCACATTTAGCTGCCACTAACTGTATGATAAGGACATAGTGGATTATGGTTATTGTTAGGTTTAGGGTTTGGGTTAGGAGTATATTCATGTAATTACTACTTGCATTTGTCCAAAAATCACTGTTGTGACTCACTGTATAGTGCCTAAATGGGCAGCTGTTTACATAAACCTAAGTTCTATCTGAAATTAAAGCTCATAAGTAATTGAGATGCTCTGCATACAGTAGGCAGCATCTTTAACTAAGTTGCTATTTCATGAGCTATGCATATTGCAATCCTCATGAGCCACTACTAGGTCTCGATTACACACACTCATAGCTAGTTTATAAAGTTAACATAGCTAAGCTAACAAGTAAATAAGCTGCCTAAATAAGCTAGGCATTTCACTTGGTTTGGAGCCACCTCAAATTAATCTGTCAAAAATAGCCTTGAGTGAAGAAATAATAACACTGTGGAAGTATTTGAAACAAAGTTGAATATTTCAATATTTGAAGAAGACTCACACCTCACGTGAAACTGGCCTGACAGTATCCATAATGTAGAGTGTTTGACCGGGCACACACTGAACATTCAGTGCTACAAGGCTAAGAAAGAGCTAATCATTCCGTGCAAACCCTTGATGTTTACAGTTAAACTCCCATTGACCTTGTACACAGATGCCACTTCCACAATATAACTTTATACTTTTCCATTTCAAAAGAAACTAAGTGTAACTTTATGCACTGTTATACATTTAGGATACAGACCGTGTGAAAATGGGAGTTGCAAACCTGATCAATCATTGGGTGAAAGGAAGTCCAGAGGGTGGGAACAGACTCTCCCCCTCCACACCATCTGTAAGTGTATTATGAACCTGTTCACTGCCCTTAGTGCCTTAAGTAGTGGGCAAAGTTTTGCCTGAAAATAAATATATAGCTAACAAAACAATAACTTAGGACATGTCTTTTCACCTCTGTTCTTAATTTCTGTCCTTTTTTCATTTCATCCATTAAAGGTTTCTTGTTTACAGTGTATTTAAAATGTATTTGTATATCCCATGGTTGAATAAAAATGCTAATTCTGTTAAAATGGGTTTGAGCAAAACAATGACATGGAGTTACATTGCTACATTGCCATACAAAACAGGCTATACATTCTTTGACAGACTATGTCAGGTGTTTGAATAGACATAAATTAAATTAAACAGTGAAATATACAGTCAAATCATAACATTATACATTCATAGTGCCCTCTTGTGGGAGAATAAGCTACACTTCTTCAACATTTTTCACAAAATCCAGTTTATCAATCATCAAGTTGTAAAAAACTTTTCTTTGATGTGGGTATGTGTTTTACAATGTTGGTAAAGGCCTATAGAAAATAATATTCAGGTCATTAAATCAAAGATTTAAAGAACATCAAATATAACTTAAGGGTACACAACTGCATAATCAGGCTTTTAATTAGGGTGATTTAACATGTTAGTTCAGTGCGATTAATTATTTTCAGCAGGGGGCAGCAAGCGAAACTCCAGCTGGATGGATCGCAATTCTGAATGCAGGGATCTCAAGATATGTTTTTATTATTATTATTATTATTAAGTTTTAAACTACATTTAACTTGCCACAGCGACCTAAAACACTGTTTATGACGCAACCAAAGTGATATGCTACAAAATGTCTGTCTGATGCATGTGTACATATACTTGTGTACTGTGTACTGTTTCAGACAGATTGACTAATGTAATTGCTAAACAGATTGCTGTGAACTGTAGGCCAATAATATGCTTATGTTCAGTAATATGGAGGGGGGAAAAAACAATATATTGCCTTCTAAAACCACTTTTTCATGGTCTTATCAATGCTTTACTTGTCTGACACAATAATACAATGTAAGATCATGCAATGTCCTTCTAAGTTTACCATGACTGGGTTTTTTCTTCTTCTAGTGGCTAGATATGTCTATGAGGATATTAAGTCTATCAGGCTATCTCAAGTTGCTTATCCATTGTTGAGGATTCATCTTGGCAAACCCATCAATTGTATAATTGTGGTGATGATATTGTATCACACACACAGTAATAGCTGACAAATGTTGATCTGTTGGCTTAACTGAAACTTTTAATTGCTGTATTCATAATTGGGTATCCGTATACTTTTAACTCTCTTACATATTTGCCATCCCTCAGCATGGGAGCCAAATACCTGGTTGACCCTTGTGCTACTCAGAGATTTAGCATTTTGACAATTCCTGGTTTATGTTACAAGGGGTGATGGGAGACAAACAGCATGTTTAAGAGTATAAAGGTAATCTTAATGCTGATTTCTAATACTAATTCTCAGGATGTTAAACCTGGAGATGTTCTGCAGAAGAAGAACATGTGGGAAATCATCGGAGAGGGTTCTGCAGCTGAGAGGTCAGGGCTCAGAGGAAAGGTAAATATTCTGATAAGAACACTAATGCTAAACCTCGAACTGATTGAGAATGAATACCTCTCTTATAACATATCTCTCTAACTCCTACTCACTTTGATATTTTCAGGGCTCCTTTATGGGTAAACGGTACAAGTTTGTTGTGACAGGCCATGGCAAATACGAGAGGATTTCAACTGATGATGATTACAGTGTCTGCCCAAATGGTAAATTAAGTGAGACATGTTTTTATATCATACATGATCACTAATTTCAAAACTTTTCAAATTAATTCTGTGTGAAGCATTTTGTCCACTACAAAACATACTGTTGCAGGAGTATACTACATGATTATAGAGCTCAACAGTAGGGTTCTTTGAGTAAAGGTTGCCTTAGCCTTGTAGGGGGACAACTGTATTATACCTTAAATGCCCCCTGTACACATATAAGAGTTTGTTTTGCTGTTTTAATATTTGCGGATATGCTGTTTTTTACTGACAACCAAATATTCACCAAATCTGAGTAATTATTTTTTTGAGTAGAACAAACAGGCTCATAACAAACGTTTCCATTAGTCTACACCCTAACATTTCCCAAAAATTTTCAGCCATGTTGCCACGATGTTCTTTAGAATGACTAATGCAGATTATTGGGTGAAATTAATGAATTTCAAGATTTTAGGTTACAATTTAATCAGTAAGCTACACTCAGCATGTACAGGTCTTGTAAATGGTTACCATTTCCTTTCAAATTCTTCTAAGAATTTTTAAGCACATTTTCAAATTCACTAGTAAATTTTAAATGGTCCAGTTTATTAAGTGAATGGTAAATGCATGTACATAAATCAAATACTGAGTTTTAAAAAGTTGCACGCATTGTAATTATAAGTGATCAAAAGAAAATGTTTCTTATCATTATGTCTGTCAGTGCCTATGCACATTCCTTACTGAGTGCTCTTGGTGTGTGCCACTTATTAGAGAATGCTGTTGCTAATATTAAGCTCAGTTCTCCAATATTTAGCACATGTGTGCCTCTCCTTTGTGACTGGTGCACTGCACGTTAAGTATTTAATTGATAAATGGTGTTCATAAAGAGGACCTTGTGTTTGTTATCTTCCCTGTGAACTCAGGGGCGGCGCCAGAACATTTTGGCAACAGGTGCTGTGAGGGTGTATCGCTCTTTATGAAATCATAGGAAATAGCCAATTCGTAAAAAATGTACGAATTTCATGAGACTGGCATATAACATGAAGCAACTCAATAAAATGGCCACAGATTGACTTTTCATCACCCTCGTTATTCTCCCTATGTTCTCGCTGTGCAATTGCTTGGCATGCAGTGTAGCGTAAGCTCTCAATAACTGCCTTCATGTACTGCCTATTCTGCTGTACCTTTGATGAATGTCCCTTATCCTGCAAGTTTGCTATCTTTGAGCCAGATTCTTTGGTCTGTTTGAATTCGCTCCATGCCACAATCACGTTCTTGTGTTCTGCAGTTTCACCGTGAGATTTTAGTGTCTTTGTAGCTTTTCGCCAATTATGAAAGCCAATGAAGGTCAGTGCTGGATCACAGTGGTATCTCTGTGCATGTTTAAAAAAATGCCTTTATTCAAACCAAAACAGTTTGTCCTCTGAAACGGAATACTCCAACCAAGAAAACTGTTCGTACCTGCCTTTGTTGAAACTTCTTTGCTGTGGCCCAAATGTTCTAGCAGGATATTTTTGAAGCATTGGGCATCGTGGGCCTTCCTCCAGAGTTTGACTGAAATCTGCCGGTCCCGGTGGCACAGCAATGACAATAATTGTAATGGTCACTGAATGCTCTTCAAATTCGCACTTGTATCACTACTTTCAGGATTAGGTCTATTTGAAGTTGCTTCTGCGCTTACATTAACATCGCAATCGGACAGTCTGTACTGACATTAATACCTTAAAACCATGGAAACCTGTCAATTTTACACGACATGGTCGAACTAAGCATGTAACGTAATTGGCTTTTTTACTTTTACAAACGTACGTACGCACGTACTGAAGTCATTACGTATGTAGGTCGAGTGGATGTTTTACCAGAACCCTTTTAATAAGGGGAGCCTACAAGCTTAGCATAAAATAGCATAACGCAGCACCCAATAGACAGTCTATATTCTATAGTGATACACTACATCAGAGTCTCTTCATAGTTTGTTTTGCCAAACTTGTTGAACTACATTTGTCTTGCTTCTGCATTGTACAGTGCAAAACATTTATTAAAGACAGTGGGAAAACATATCTCATGTTATTTATAATACGTGTGTACTGTATGTTGTTCCAGAAATGAAAACCTGACATATACACATAAAAAATATTTTATAATGAATGCTTGCCAAATAAGAGTGGTCTAAAATGAGTTGGGCTCAGGTGAATTTAATAAGGCAGAAAATCAGATCCAGATCCTGTTTCATGATAATAACGTGGGAAATTGTGCTATAAAAGTAACTTAAATTACACTTACATTTACACCAGCATGTGTAATCCACATTAAGTTGAACTGAAATTGGGGGTGGCAGGTCCAATGCAAAACTAACTCTGAAACTTCTATCTTACTCCATAAGTTGCTTGCTCGTTATTCGTTTGACATTCGGTTTCTCCTACCCGAGGAATTTCCCCCCATTCATCCATTATGCAGGTCTTTAGCTGAACAATTGTATGGGGTCTCCCTTGCCATATTGTGTGCCTCATAATGCACCACTCATTCACAATCGGAGATGGTCAGGACTGCAGGCAGGCCAGTCTAGTACCCACACACTCTGCTTACACAGCCATGCATATAAAGTCCAGGCAGTATGTGATTTGAAGTTGTCCTGCTGGAAAATGCAGGGACATCCCTGGAAAAGACAGGTTATATCTAGTGTTGTTGATTCATTATGTTAATCATTTCATTACAGGTCTTGTGAATCCCTTAACAAACAATGGAGAGCTCATAAAATAATGATAATAGGCCATGTGTGGAAATATGCAGGATTTGTGTATGCCCTTTTGATAAAATATTTGACATTCTTGTAATATAATTCAGTCAATTCACAACAAACTGGCAACACGATGCAGACTTTTTCATTCAACAGCTTGCATGTGTTTTCTTCATAATAATAATAATAATAATACTAATGATACCCTCTCTCAAAATCAGGTATTTTATTACAAAAAATATAGAAAATAAATTTAAATCTAGTACAGTGCACCTTAGAATGCAAAGCATTTTACACATCACCATCAGTACAGAAAAAAATATTCTCAGGCTGATGGTTTTTGCAGCATAAGACAAACATGCAAGAAAAGGCCAAGTCTGCATTATTCCATTATTTAAGCCTGAAACAAGAACATGCATGGGTTGACAGTCAGTATTCACTGTTGTTATCTACAGTATTCAAATGATGGAACCTGAACATTTTTATTTGTGGTTTCGTCAAGCCAATTTTAGGGCTTCATCAGTGAAAGCTATTTGTCAACTCTGAGCACTAAGTACACCGTTCCCCGAAGGCATGCTCTGGTCTGCAGAGTATGTCAAGCCCTGCGTTTAGTACTTATGAGGCTTAGCACAAGTTCCAATACTAAGTATACTTACTGTTTACATTCCTTTCATATACAATTTCTGATTCTTGCGTCCGTGGTTACCCAGTTCCACTTGCCCACACTCCTAAAACTCTCACTCAATTGTTCCTGCACTTTGAAATCATACCATGTTATCTTTAAAAGCAAAATTACTAAAATTAGTTTATTAATGAAACTTTTTTTTCTTGAAATCTCTCTCTCTATCTCTTTATATTACTCTCTTTTATTTTTCTTTAGTATAGTACATAGAGAGAAAGACAGAGAATTCCAAGAGACTTTTTATGCCTCTTTACCTAAATTTAATTAATTAAGAATAGAAAAGTGGCGGTAGAAAATTCTAGCTGAGATAAAGATGTGTGTGTTTTATTGTAGTGTTACAGACAAAAAAATGTAAGGAAAAGTGTCATGAGGGTAAACTGGATATTCTTAAATGCTGCATGTATTGAACCATTATATACCTAATTTTTGTCTAATCTGCTGTCCTCTTGATTTGCTTAGTTTTCGTGTGACTTGAATGAATGTTCCTTTTTATTAAATTATGTAAATTAATTATAGTTGTTTGACTAAGATGTTTTTTTGACTGGGATGTAATGATTATCAAAATATTAAAATGTATCATGCTTACAAAAATAATGCTTTGGAAATCTCTTCAGTAAACTGTTTAATCTAAAAGTGATGTCTGTTATAAAACCACATGTTTTTCTGATTAGAAAAAGTGATTCCAAATGACAAATTGGTAATATTTTTTTTTAACTACAAATTTGTTGATGTGCATTTGAAAGAAAATATAGATTTAGTGTCCTTGACAATTGATCTGTTATGAAGTTATACAATTGTAATTCAAATTAGATTGGAGTTTCAGAACTCTACCATCATAATAAAAACGTTCAATATACTTGCCCATCAGTTATATATTATCCAGTTACACGTCAGTGGTTTTAGAAGCATTAAAACCTTTGGCTGTTCTATTAAAGTCTTTTGGCTCTTCATCTTTATTTTTGCGGCCTATGAGCCCCATTTCGAAAACTGTTGCAATCTTTGTCGCTGGTCGTGAAACTGCTTCTCTTAGTCGTCTGGCATTGAATCGAGGGCTGTAAAGGAGGACTGGCAAGCGATGTGCGAATGCAGGAATTTCTTTTGGTGTCTTCTGTTCTGCCTCCATTTTCTTCTGCTCTTCAGTTTTATTGGCTTCAATTTGTTGCATTATGCTCTCCTTGGTGGAGAACATTTGGAAGAGAACAGCATCCCACATTTTGGCTGCCCTAGGGGAGTCTTTGCCTTCCTCGCTCTTACTAATCTTAGCTTCACCTTCAGACTTATTTTGTGTTTCACTTGCGTTTTGATCAGCACTAGCAGGCACTTCTTTTTTTGACCCAGGCTCAGGCTCAGTCTCTGGAAACTTGGGCTCCTCTACTTCAACCACCATATGTTTCTTGAGGCGAGACCAGCCACTAAGCTTTGACTTCATGCCTTTTGGTTTCTGGATCACCTTCAAGAGAGGCTCTGCAGAAAGTGTGGAGCTGTCTTCCTCCTCTTTATCCTCTGTAGGCTTGATCTCCTTTGGGGTTTTCACTTTTGTGTCTGCTCTGTCTATTTTTTCAGGTTCTTCGTCCTTTGTTTCAAGGTCCTTTTGGTCTTCTTTTGGTTTAGCCTGAGGCATATCCCCAGCCTTTTCATCTCCGTGTTTTTCAGGAGCTTTTTTGGAAGAAGCAGATGCAAGATTCTGCTTTTTAATTCTCTCCAACAAAGACATTTTAGTCTCTGTTGGCTTCTCTGGCACCTTTGTTGGTTGGCCATTTATCTGACTTTCTGACAACTTTGGCAGTGCTGGCTTTCCCACATCTTGGTCAGATAATGACACAGCCTTACTTTCAGGTTTCGCAGTTTCATTCACAATTTGAGGGATTGTTGCCATTTCAGTGACCCTGGGAGATCCATAGGTTGGAGTTCTGACTCTTGGTGTCACGGTTTTTGCTGCCTTTGCTTTTGTTGCTACTGGTGGTGGTATGTCAGCTTCAGACACCACAATGGTTGGAATTTGAACATTAGGTAATCCAGGAAATTTTGCTTTTGATTTGGTTTCCTCTGGCACAGATGCCTTGGGAATGTCCCCCACAGACTTACCTTTTGTCTCAGCTGTTGCCTTTGGAACCTCAGAAAGTGGAGCAGTAACATTAGCAGTAGTTTCATCTTTGACATCAATCTGAGATGGTTTGATTTCAGGTAGTTCTTTGGGTTTTACCTCAGGCTTTGCATCCTCTTTTACTGTCACATCAGGTTGAAGTACTACTGGTTCCTGTTTTGGAATTAGAGATGCCTCTACAGCTGGTGTAGAAATGCTAAACGAGGGTGAGTAACTTTGTATTCCTCCATGGGCAACATATTCAGCAGGGGTCAATCCATAATATGTGGATTTGGATGTTGGTGTTTTAGGTCTTTGACCGGCAAATGGAGAGACTCTAGATATAGGTCTTGGATGCCCAACTGTAGATAAAACAGACTTTGCAAGTTCTTTGATTGGTGTTGATAGAGTGTCAGCTTTTGGATGATCATTTGCAGTAAGCTTTGAGATTTCAGGGGTTTGATTGTACTGTATTTGAGGTTTAGTCTTTGGTGGTTCAAGTTTTGAAATGTTTTCAGAAGTGGTTTTATCTACTTTAAAGGGTTCAGTTGATTTGACATATATGTCACCATTTTGAAGACTGCTGTCATTCTCCTGAATTACATCATGTGGACCAGTCAAGCTTGAGGTTGGCGTTTTTGATCTTCTGCCATCCATGTGCACAGGAGATACAGCAAATAAAAGTGGATTTGGTCTTGAAATCTCAATCACAGGTACTCTAGCACGTGACACATGATCTGAGGGTGTCTTGGGCCGTCCTGTAGGTGTTTTTGATAAGGTAATGTAATTTGTTGGTGTCCTTGCTCTCGTTGGTGTTGTAGCCCCTTTTGTCTCAAGTAATGGAGTTGTAGCTTTTTTTGTCTCAAGTGTTGGAGTTACATCTTGTTTAATCTCTGTGGCTGGACCACTGACACACTTGACCACAGAAGATGGCATTGTCTCTTTCTTGATTTTGGCAGTCGGAGTAATGGTTTTCTTCATTTCAGAAGTTGGCGTTGTAATCCTCTTGATTTCAAATGTTGGTGTTGTATCCCTTCTGATTTCTCTGGTGGGTGTTCTATCTCTTCTTATTTCAGAAGTTATAATCTTTCTAACCTCAAATGTTGGTGTTGGGCCTCTCATTAACTCTGCAGTAGGTGTTCTACTCCTTGTTGGTGAAGATGCATGATAAGATGTTCTTAAACCTGCTGACTTTGCAGTGTAATTGGTAATTTGAGGAACTTCAAACAATGGCTTTGCTGTTCTGGAGACATAAAAAATGGTTAGCTGAGGGCTTGGAACTTTTTGTGATGTTTGTAGAGTAGTTTCCATGAAATCAGGTTTCATAGCTGAGTGTGTGGTTTCTTCAGTCACTATAATCCTGATTGGAACCGTAGCATGTGTGCCAAGTCCAGAAGCTGGTGAGGGTATGTATGGAAATGCTGGAGGTGTGTGTTGGGGGAAAGCGTGGCTTGGAGACACATATGGTTGGGGTGAAAACCTTGCTGTCTTGCCGTAAGTGAACTCTCTGTGATGAGGGTAAGGGGATGATACATGCTGATACAGTGGTCGAACATTGAAACGTGGGTGTACCGCGCCGATGTAAATAGATGTTTCTAGAGTCTTGGCGGGAGTTGAGTGATCACTGTATTCCAGATCAGGGCTTGCTTCATTGACTGGGGAGAGGCTTGAGCGGAAGGGGCCGGATGGTTGTGATGTCTGGGCAGCAGCCTTTTTCTTTGCTGTTTTCTTAAGTAGTTTCTGGAGCCGGACATTTTCTTTCCCAGGTTTGGGGAACAGAGGAGGTGGGTACTGCTGGGAAAGCAGGCCTGCCTGGGCAGCAGTGCTGATATTGATAGCCATGAAATATATAGCCCCCCTAAAACAGATATTGACATATATTAAAAGACAAAAATGATTGTTTCTGATATTATTGTTGGCAAAGTGTAAACTATTCTAAAAGCTGACAAAAACAGGCATCTTTATTGTTCATTAATTATATTGTTTTCTTTTTCAGGTGAATTTTCTAACGATGACTTGTGAGGAATTTAATTTAGCAGCAAATTATATCCGTGACTGGGATGATTCACCATGATCTCTTTGTTTATTTTTGGCATTAAATGACCTATAAATACCACAGTACATCAAACAACTTATACTTAAAGAAGTAACAAATAACATTACATTTTATGTACTTTACTGTCTTCAATTTTGATCATTGTTCTATTTTTGACTGTTCAGTTTTCTTCCTAATAGAAATCTCAGTTTGTTACAAATGCAATGTTTAAAGCAAACAAATTCTCAAAAATGTGACCAATTAATTGCCATACATTTTAAAGTCTTTTTTTTTTAAGTAATTGAGTTATTTTCCTCAGTATTAATGTTGATATTATGCCCTCTTTTAACAGTTACTGTATAAAAGAATAATAATGAACTGAATGTGAATGCCAAAGATAGTCGTAGATGTTTTCTACATAAATTTTAATTTTGATTATCAATGCTGGATTTTTTTTATATTCTGAAACATTGTAATAATAAAAAAATAAGATTAAATTGAAATAAATGTAAAAGTAAGGCCTTCTTTAATTTCCAGAACCACTTCTAATAGAGGAAATTAATTAAGATAATTTGCATGACTTTTGAGTAATAACCAATCTTTCAATTTTACTTCCTTTGTGCATGTTATATAGTATTACAAATATTTCATTTTGTTACCTCTCTTGTCATGTTTTTTGTAGTTCTGCATAATGACTACACTCTCTTTGGTTTTCATGAAAACACTGGATTTTGTCAATTTATCATATTTATGATATTAATGTAAACATGTTTGTTTAGTTACAAGCATTTTGTGACCCATTGGTATAATGAACAGGGTGGTTAAAATGGGAATGTGACTTGTAATCCATTAACAGTTTTAGTTTAAATAAAAGTGATATTTTGTTTGACTCTTAATTTTGATTCTGGCTTCTTATTCAATGTATTTGCAAGTAAAATGTTTAGTAGGACTTTTCAGTTTATGACACAGTGAACCTCCACAACAAATCTAGAATGTCGTCTTGGCCTAATTTTAGGCTGAAAGCAAATGAGCAAGTCATCTGCTCCATGTCACAGAGAGTGGTGCCTCACTGTAAACTAATGCCAAATGATCTGGGGCAGTCAGAAGAGGAGCAGCTACATTAAATGACATAATAAATCACTGCAACTTTACTACCAATCAGATTCAATGGTGTCTGTTGATGCACAAACTGAGGTCATATATCATAGAGCTGCTGTTCAGTTCAACAATTATCTGCCTATAAAACATTATGATAATAATAATTGTTCTATTTTAACCACAGATTTGTGAAACACCTATTTTGGCTAATTTATGCATAGGTATAGAGTACAATTATATTCATTCTAATCTGAACCAATGGGTTGTACAGCCAGTTGTTCCAAATATAAATAACTGTGTACATAATTCAACTCTAATTTCAAACATTTATCAAACATATTAACTTTTTAATTTTTTGCCATGGTTCAAATGCAGGCCACCTGTAAGAGAATGTAAAAGAAGCCTTTTGCCCACAGAGTAACATACAGAAACATATGAGAGAGGAGGTCCTCCTTTTAAGGCTTTGGTAAGCTGGGCAGTTTGGAGAACTTCTAAGATAGAATTTCAAAAGAGGAAAGAGCAAGAATAGCCAAGCAGTAAAACCATGCACTGCATAATTAATTCTCAGCAACCACCTATGGTGAAAAAAGAAAAGAACGTGTACATGTAAAGATATGTGTGGATACCTATATGACACACACACACACACACACATATCTGCTTGTAAAAGATGACTTACCAAGATTTGACTGTAACAGAAGACAGTTAAAGACACTTCAGGCAAGGCCCCCTAAAAATATAAACATGCATGAAGTGAGGCAGAACATTTAATAATGTATACCTTTGAAAATATGCAAATACATTATAACATACTTGACATCTATAAGACAAAACAATGGCAGTTATGATATATGGTTGCATTGGAGCACTTGCTACATTTATATTAATAATCATAGTGTGACTGCACTCCCTACTTGCAGCAACCTTCAACAACAGTCAAGTTAGCTTTCTACAATACTACTAAAGTCTTTTTCCAAAGGACAGACATGACACTTACTCAAGACTGCACAACACAAGATACATTTACATGTTAACAACCAGATTACAAAATATATACAATTTGAAGGTTTTGAGGTTGTTTTGTACCTGCGTGTCTGTTGTTTAGGATGTCCGGTGGCTGCCTGCTTGTCCCAGCCTGGACTGTCAGAACGGGAGACACATGTTCAACTATTCCCCCTTCCTTCAAATGGAAGGCACAGGCTCCATAGCAGTCCAAAAATAAAACCCAGAGTCCGTTACTCAGAATGCATGTTGAATGGTGACGGTGTGGAGGGCAGGGGTGGAAAGAGTACTGAAAAATAATACTCAAGCAAAAGTACTGTTACTTCTTAAAAAATGTAGTAACTTAAAACTACTCAAGTAAGAGTAAAAGAGTAGCTCATTTAAAAGTACTCATGAGTAAAGAGTATTGAATACCGAGTTGCAAAATCTATGCCCCTTTATAATAAAAACTCTACGCAGCAATTTAAAAATGTAGCACACATACCATAATTTACATACCCTTTTATGAATAAAATATAGGTATTTTACAGGTGTTTGTGGTTGACAACTTTTAAAATACATCACTTATCTATGATACTGTAAACACTACATGAATCTGATTTAAAAAAAATAAATAAAAGTGTGACATGATTACAGAAATGAAAAGATGAAAAACCTATTTTCAATATCATAATGTATGAAACAATTACATTAAATCAGTTTATGTGCAGGTCTTTCCCTTAATACCGACTGAGAGAGATATTGTTGGACATAAAACGTTCAAAACAATGCAAGGAATGAAAAAACCCCTTTAAAGGAATAATTCTCACAAAAATTGTAATTCTCTCATTATTTAGTCAACCTTATGCCATCCCGGATGTGTATGACTTCCTTTCATCAGCAGAACACAAGTTAAGATTTTCAGAAGAATATCTCAGCTCTTTTGGTCCTTACAATGTAAGTGAATGGGTGCCAAAATTTTGAAGCTCCAAAATGAACATAAGTCAACATAAAAGTAGCCTAATCAATGTGACCAATAAAGAAAGTCATAGACAGATTACATGAGGGTGAGTAAATGATAAGAGAATTTTCATTTTTGAGTGAACTATTTCTTTAAGTAGCACATGGTTGGGGGGGGGGGAATAGTTGTGTTCTCATTCTCATGCATGATTTACAATAAATGTTGATACTTTTCTATCAGGCATTAGAAGAAACATGATAAAGGCTAAGCATAATTCTAAATTATTTGATCATCTTTACTTTCCTGGTAATTTATTATACAATAAATAAATTAACACAATCTCTACATCAGGGGTCGGTATTATATACATTAAAAAAAATAACAATATTATTACAAATATTATTATTACATTTATTTATTTATAAAATACTTTTAAAGCTACTCAGCCAAAAGTAGAGTGGTTTTCTTGTTATTGTTGTTTGATTAATAGCCTTCATATGACATAGCCTACTAGACAGTCCTCAATTCGGTTACATGTACACTTCAAGTCCAACATTTGATATGTCCAACAACATACGTTCACTTTTAATCAAACCGACTGTGTTTACATTAATGCCTCATCAAGACGGGCATTGGCGGAATTATAAGGTGTCAAGTGATCATTCAGGCGCACCTGCAATAGCGCTCAAACATTAGCGCCTGTCAATCAAACATATCTTTTAGATTTTATCTAGATCAACCAACCAGTGGTACTCTTGCTATCGCAATTGATGTAATGAACACCCCTGGTCTAGATGGAGAACATAGGCTAAGTATAGAAAATTACTCAAAAGTTTATCATCAATATCGAGGACATCTGTCTCTTTTTTCTTTCCTGATAAACATCAAGATTGTTTTATTGCCCAGCCCTGTTGATAACGTCACCTTAATCTCTCACAGCAGCCCAATAATCTCAGTGATAGAGAGTTAAATTACAGGCTACATTATAGACACACAGAATCTAGTAAGCAGAAATATGACATTTATCTTGATATGTTTCTTCAAATTAGGAGGCAGGATTAATGCTGGTATCTGGCTTGAGCAAGTTAAACTCACATAACACGATCAAGCAGTTGGCCTTTTTCACTGCGTAAATCCCTTCCAGGTGCAGCTGTGATATTCAGGTGTTGAACTGTGCTTGAGGCATCCTCCACATCCATTACAATTGGCGCCAAATCTGCAGCAGCCGTTCAAGTTTTTTACATGTGATTTGATTTGACAGGAGTCACGAGACTCTCCCTAGCCAATCATGTTGATTGATAAAAGTAAAATCAGGACAGGGAAGCAGCGAAAACAGACAGTGGGAAAATAGTGCAGTAAAAGAGGTTACAGCACTAAAATGTACTCAAGTAAAAGTATGACATTTTTAAACTACTTAAAAAGTACAATTCTTGGGAAAAAGTAATTTTCTAGGGAAAAAATTGTAATTCGATACTTTACACCCCTAGTGGAGGGAACCATCAGCAAAGCAGGTAGGATCTAGGTGCCCCAGGTGCCTGGTGGCCCCCATATTGTGTAACTGAGGGTGTGCACAGCACCCCATGCAGATAAGCAACAATTTCATTTTTGGAAACCTCTGACATTAATGAACTCATGCTTCATGTGGCAGTCTTTCATCTTTTAGACTTATGATGTTAACATTTACCAACATCAACACAAATAAAATTGAAAGGTTGCCTCAGAATATTCATGTACCCTGAAATCGATCCCATTTGGCCAAATTACTGACAAGTGGCATCCCCTTAAGTCATTTTTGCACAATTTCAAGTGTGTCTTATCTTCCCTTGTGGCTCTACTGACAGGGTTGGGAGGATTAGAGATTACAGAATACATGCTGTAAAATATGATGGTGTCTGGTAACATATGCATGTAAAATATGGAGGCCCAAACCTGCAAAAATAATAAATAAATAAATTCATTTAATAATAAGAAAATAAACGTCTTGATAAAACAAATATAATTAGTTTTTATTTACATTTATTCCTGAATTTATTATTGTATAACTTTTTTACTTTATTATTTTCTGTATTTATTTTGTATTTATTTATTCCCACATATATTTATTTTCATATTTATATATTCCCATATATATTTATTTATTTATACATGTATTTATTTTTACTTTGCTGTGTGCAACATGGAAATGAGGGAAGCAGTCCTTGCGTAGCTTCAGTGCATCATTGGTTGAGAGCTCAATAGTGCTTATCGGAAGCAAATAAGATGTACGTCCCAACTTAGCACTCTGACTTGCACAGATTTTGAATATGCAGGGAAACATTTTGCAGAGAGTAATTTTGTGACATTCATACTGGCTTACAGCTCTCCTAAATCATCAATAAGCACCTCCACTCTAAATAAAACATTATTTGTATAGTTATTTGTTTGATGCATGGTTATCAACTTAATTTGCTAAATTGCGCAAATCTCTAGATATATGTGAAACGTCAGCTAAAGTTTACACGAGATATGGCTATGACCTGATGTCACATTAAAACAAGTGAAGATTAATCGAGCACACGCTTCAGTCTATGATAAACCAATGGTAAGCAGGACCAGCCTATATAATTATTATACAAGAGACAGAAATGGAAGAATTAATACAAAAATAAATAAATGTGGGAATATTTAAATATGGAAATAAATCCATGTGGGAATAAATAAATATAAAAATAAATGAACCCATAAATAAATACAAAAATAAAAATAAATGAAAGAATAAAAAAAAGTTTAAAAGAATAAAAATGTAAATAAAAAGAGAAAATAATAAATAAAAAAACAAAAGTCATACAAAAATAAATTCAGGAATAAATTTAATTAAAACAAATTTTATTTGTTTTATCAAGACATTTATTCCTTTATTTATTTTCTTATTATTACATGTATTTATTTATTTATTATTTTTGCAGGTTTCGTCCTCCATAGTAAAATCACTAGAAATAGCATTTTAACTTAGTGTAAAGCTGACAATTTACACAAGGTTTATTTGTCCAAATCCAAACTTACTTAAAATGTACTTATCTGTCTGCTCGTATGAATGTAATACATCATCAGAAAATGTTTCACCGCTGTTCAAATGCAATTTGGATTGCATCAACTATATGTATAAATATTTTCCATCTGAAAGGACTCAATATTAAATGAAACAATTGACAATAAAATGCAAAGTAATCTCTTGAGTAATCAAAATACTTTTTGAATGTAACTGTATTCTAATCACCAATTATTTAAACTGTAACTGTAGTGGAATAAAGTTACTTATATTTTGTATTTTAAATACGTAATCATACAGCAGTAGAATATGTTGGTCAGTGCTGTTTTTGAGTGCTTAATATGGTTACGTTCACACACAGTGCGGTTATTTTCAAGAGTGACAACCACATTCTATAATCGAATTGACAATTGCAAATCTTCTCACAACAGCATTCTCTACAAACCTGTACTGGACAACACAAGCGGTGCCACCCAAACGTCTAAGGTACTGTTGTAACCTCCATTCCCTGATGGAGGGAACAAAATGTTGTGTCGAAGAATAGAAACTAGGGGTCTCTCTTGAGAGCCTCGGCATCACTGAATTTGAGATAAGGCCAATGAGAAATTGGCAGACAGAATTTGCATGTCCCTCCCTCAGACATACGGGTATAAAGGGAGGAAAACAAGCATCTGTCCATTCAGGTTTTGCACTGAGGTGCCGAGAATGAGGTTTGGCCATAACAGTGGCTCAGTTCAGTGTCGTGGCCGGGAGAACACAACGTCTTGTTTCCTCCATCAGGGAACGGAGGTTACAACAGTAACCTAGACGTTCCTCATCTGTCGCTCACTTCGATATTGTGTCAAAGAAGCGACACTAGGAGTCCCTTTTCAATCATGCCATGCGCTGAACCGTGAACGTGCACTGCTGACGCAGGTGCTGGCAGGCAGTTGTGCGCCAAAGCAACAGGCTGCATCAGACTGCATGTGCCATTCCCCAACACCCCATAAAATCATCATAAAAGTTTTAGGTTCCTGGCACCCTGAAGGGGGGAACAAAGCGATGTGCCAAGCATGGGAGCAGGCCGTGCCAGCCGCACCTTTTCTCTCTCTATGTTTCTCGCATAGAGTCAAAGCAGCTGGGGCAATCTTAACGCTATCACACACATCGGGGAAGGCAGTCTTTTCCAACTCCTGTTCTTGCAGGGGGAAAAGACCCTGTGGAGACCACCACCTGCCCAGGCTGGGGGGAGGTAAAGAGTGGCGAATATGTCACATGGGTTTTCAGGCCACATGTGGGAATGGCGCAGTTGTAGATCCTACCTACTGAGAGGGACGAGTTGCTACAAACAAGGTGACAAGGTGACAACAACCCAGTGGGAAAGCCTCTGTTTGAAGACAGCGTTCCCTTTCTGCTGTCCACCAAAGCAGACAAAGAGCTGCTCAGAACATCTAATGCTCTGCGTGCGGTCCACGTAGGTACGCAAAGCACACACCGGACACAGCAATGAAAAGGCTGTGTCTGCCTCCTCCCGGGGCAGCGTTTGCATGTTCACTACCTGATCCCTGAAAGGGGTCGTAGGAACCTTGGTCATGTAGCCCGGTCGGGGTCTCAGGATGACGTGAGAATTTGCCGGACCAAACTCCAGGCAAGTGTCGCTGACAGAGAACGCTTGCAGGCCCCCAACCCTCTTAATGGAAGTGAGTGCAATCAGGAGAACCATCTTCAAGGAGAGGGCCTTTAGTTCGACCGACTCTAGCAGCTCAAACGGGGCTCTCCGAAGGCCCGAGAGGACCGTGGAGAGATCCCATGAGTGGAACAGGCATAGCCTAGGGGGGTTTAGCTTCTGGGCACCTCCAAGGAACCTGATGATTAGGTTGTGCTTCCCTAACGACTTACCGTCCACTTTGTCATGGTGAGCCACTATGGCGGCTACATAAAATTTTAAGGTGGAGGTGGACAGTCGCCCCTCCAGCCTCTCTTGCAGGAATGAGAGCACTGACCTGACCATGCACCTCTGTGAGTCTTCAGATTGGGAAGAACACCAATTTGCAAATAAGCACCACTTTAGGGCATAAAGCTGCCTGGTAGAGGGAGCTCTGGCTTGAGTGATTGTGTCTACGATGGCTGGTGGTAGACCGCTTAGATCTTCCACATCCCATCCAAGGGCCAGACGTAGTGATTCCAGAGGTCTGGACGTGGATGCCAGAGGGTGAACCGTCCCAGAGAAAGAAGGTCCTTCCTCAGAGGAATCCGCCAGGGAGGTGCTGTTGCAAGGAGCATGAGATTCGAGAGCCAAGTCCAAGTTGGCCAGTAAGGGGCCACGAGAGTGATTTGTTCCTCGTCCTCCCTGAGCTTGCACAGGACTTGTGCAAGTAGGCTCACTGGCGGAAATGAAGGAAGCGTGCAGAAGAAGAGAAAAACTGCTGAAAATGCACCATATCTCCAACAGCGTGTGCTCTATTGAGGTAAATGGAACAGCAGTGGGTTTACTCCGAACAGATGCAAGCTTTCCTCCTTTTATACCCATATGTCCGGGGGAGGGGCATGACATTCTGTTCGCCAGTTCTCATTGGCCTTTTCTCAAAGATAAGAGGTAACCGAGGCTCTCAAGAGAGACCCCTAGTGTCACTACATCGACACAACTTCCAGTGAGTGACAGAAGAAGAACTGAAATCACTTATTTTCAACACGACTTTCCATTTAAAAATTTATAAATATTTATTGCAATAAAAAAATCTTTTGAGTAATTTTCGACATTTAGGCTATGTTCTATATCTGTCTAGATAGATCAGGTCTGTGTCGCTAAACCAAAAGCAGTTCGGCTTTCTCAGAATGTGTGAAGTTGCTGAAGTTAGCTGCCATGCTAGATTAGGCTATGCCAGGCACTGTGTTCCATGTCCGGATCCTGGATTGATTCCATTCCCTCTCATCATCTCTAGTGTGTGGTGTGACAAAAGAATTGTGCTGTGTACACCAGCTCTGATCCTTTTGCGCTGTATGAATATTTTTCTTTAACACCGAACACGCTTCATTTATGCCCTGACCAGGCCACACACGTTGCCTCAAATTTACCACATGTGAGTAGACATAAGGTGCTACATAAGTCAATGTGGTTAGCTTTATTAGTCGGCATATTATGACCCTTTAATAATAAACAAACAGGGGCCTGAGTAGCTCAGTGGTAAAGACGCTGGCTGCCACCCCTGAAGTTCGTGAGTTTGAATCCCAGGGCATGCTGAATGACTCCAGCCAGGTCTCCTAAGCAACCAAATTGGCCTGGTTGCCAGGGTGGGTAGAGTCAGATGGGGTAACCTTCTCGTAATTGCTATAATGTGGTTCACTCTCGGTGGGGTGCGTTGGGAATTGTGCATAGATGCTGTGGTGGATTGCATGTCCTCCAACACACGTTACATTTTCTCTCAGGGATACCCTTGAACCCCCATACAATATCATTCAGTCACAAGGGCTTCTAATAGGCCCCCATACTTGTGTGTCTGAATGTAAAGAAGTATATATAAAAAATATATAATCTGAATGTAAAAATATTCAAACAAATATGTAATGCCATCATTATGCTTCAAAACTAACAGATGATCTTTTAACATTTATATCCAACTGCACTCGATCAATAGACTCGACCGAGAAACTATTTTGACTGTTTAGGATTAAAAAAATATATAATTTTTTTCAGCCAACTTGAATATTTAAAAAAAATTGCAATGTGCAAATGTTAATGTATATTGTGTTTACTATAGATATTGAACAATATAAAAAAGAATATCGTGAAAATGTTTTTGGCCATATCGCCTAGCCCTACTACTGAATGCAATTCACATTCATTCATAGCTATTTATTAATGCATTGGAGACTTCTAAACATTCACAATGAAAAGAAAACAACCAAATCTGTGTGGAATACTTATTTATTAGTTATTTTAGTTAAACTCATATCAACTGTCAAACAGTTCATATCACCGTTGAGTTTGTTACACTTACACATCACATGAGTACTTGAGGGACACCTCAACTCCACAGCCAAACATCCATCCATTAACTCCAAATGCCAAACTCGTCACTCTCAAATTCAACCCATTCATAAAAAAGGGTTAATTTTGCTTGCGTAGTTCAACAGCAAATATAGCAACAGTGTCTTGACTGGTTCTTAAGAAACATATGTCACACTCCCTTAAACCCATATTCATCTCCTTATTCAGTGCACGGGACCAAGTTTTGGACCTTCCCTCCTTAACACTTCCCACTATGCCATCTGCACCAATAGGAGATATCCATGTATCAGGTGTCACTATAACAGAAAGACTTATTCAGGCCTAGATATGTGCAGGACTTTACAGCCGGTCTCCACCAGCAGGGAGCTCACTTCTTTCAGCTTTTCTGAGGTAAGGGTGAGAGAGGGCATGAGAGCAAGTGGGTGAGGGAACAGCGAGGGGAGGAATGAGTTGAGAGGGTGAAGTCAGAGACCCACACCTCATCTGAGGACCAGTAGATTAGACATGTGCAAAAAAAAAAGCATTGCAAAAAAACTTTAAGAAAATGTAGGTTGTAAAATGGAATGAGGTCCATGATTTAACGAGGCCTGTACCTGAATACGTGGAAAAACTAATACATTTTTAGTGGAAAATAAATCACATAGATGTAGAAGTCTAGAATTTGAAGGCTGCACTATTCTGCATGTTTTTTTCAATGCACAAGGCTGCTTGTAGATATCAGTTAGCAATAGTAAATGTACCTGTAATTTGTACTTCCTATTTTTTTACTTCCTATATTCTTTGGTGCTGTGCTGATTTGCTGTGGAAAGGACAGTTATATACTTTTGAAGTCACCTTGAGAATAAGATAGAGTGGAGTGAAAGCGTAAATGGAAAAACTGATCTGTTCACAATGTCATCAGATTTGTCTGTCTATCTGAGTGCCACTGCCCATTGAGATCTCTAAACAGATAATCAAACCATTGTGTGCTCTGATGCCACTAACATAAAAAGCTTAGACAATGACAGAAGCATGCGGTTGATTATCACAGAACATAGAAATTCAAATCTCAGTTTGTAAAAATAAACAATAATATATATAATAAAAAAAAATGTTTTTGATCGAAATACACTTTAAATGGTAGTCTATGAGGTAATGATAGCCCCACACTATATTGCACTGTCAACACAACTGTCAACACAATATTTTTAAGTACTAGTAAAAACTTTTTCTGTTCTAATCAACAACATTTTACAGATGTTGAAGCAGCTTAATTTGCATTTAAGTCAGAATATTAATTTTAAGCATTCTGAACTTCTAAGCCAAAATACAGTAAATACGCCAACACTGAAACCTAGTTAAAAATGGCTCCAACAGGGTGTCCAATCAAATGTGGATTTTCTCACTCTGATTTCACTCTGAGCCAACCCCATCTGTTACATGACTGCTATATGCTATGGCTAAGAGACCCAAATTCATATATTAAAAGAAAGTGCAGTTACTGCACTTTGCGTTTTCAGGGCAGTTTAATGGTCAAAATCCCCAATGTTCATCAAATCAGTAATATCTTAGAAATCTGAATGATAAGAAATAATCTATCCAATCTAAATCTATACAAAATCTTTAGGATCTATGCCCAGATATGGAAGTTAAATGTACATTATAGATACTATTTCAAGAGAAAGAACTTGAGCTGGAACTTGGAAACTGGATCCTGAACAATGTTTGTGCCTGTTATAAGCAGCTGTCCAAGTCAAATTCTTAGGCCTGAGATGGCACACATCAAAATGTTTGATTGATCAAAAAATAAAATACAATTCCTGAGAGTAACAGTTCATTGTCTTAATTTATACCGTAGGTCATCAAACCATTTAATTTTTCCATTCAAATTGGGAAACACCACAAAGTAACGAAATAACTTTATTAAGAAACCGAGATTCTTAGTATTCTCAAAGTATTTTTAAAATGTTTTCATCCATTCAAGAACGTGATCTCAAGGAAAGTGCCTTTTAATCATTTCATTGACCTTTACTGTCTTGACAAGCCCATGAATCTTTCACACAGAGTGAATGAAAACATTCTCATAAATCTATGTATGGGTAAGGGGACATCTCACTTATCCTGTGTCAGCCAGTTCTTTAGTCAGCTTATATTTCAGCTGATTTAAAGCTTATAATAAAACATTTCGGTCAATGGTTAGTTAAAAGAGTCTCATATCGAAACTTTGGAACTGTCATAAAAAAGTACCAGACTATTATACCAAATAGTCTTGTTGCCTTAAATGTAATTCATTTTGAAACCTCTTTCACTCTCAGACATTTTGTGAAGCTTAAAGTTAGCCAGAATTTTACATATTCTATAAAACTCGTTTAAGAATTCAATTGGATAATTCTGGAGTATTTGCATACTATGGTTGACTGTCTTGATTACTGTTTTTCATTTAGCAGGAAATCCAACAGCTTTGGGGTAGGGTAAATGGATCAACTTGGAAGGGGAGGAGGCAATTTCATGACAGTTTTATGAATCATCATTCCAAGGAGGCCTCTCCATATATTTAGTGTTCACTAGACACTTGTCTGGTCTAGAAGTTCTGATTTGTCCATTATTTTTTCATTTCCTCACAGTCTCAAAGTCCACTGTCATCATGTCTGACACAGAGGATGTGTAAGTATAAGAAACTTCAGCATTTCATTTTACAACCGTTCTGAGAGAATTGCAAACCAATCTACCCATAATCCACTGAATTTGTATGAACTGTATTAACAGGCCATATTCAGGTTTTTGTTTATCATTGTTTTTGGCTTTCACAGTGATCAAGTCGAGGGTGAGTATATTTTTAGATGTTTTCTTCTAGTATTTTATTTCTGTTGTTATTGTTCATCTCTTTTCACAAGAATGAATTCACAAGCATTTTAGTACACAGGAAAAAGTTTGCAGGAGTATTCTGGAATGCATTTTTATCATTCCTAAAATCACTATTGCTTGGGTGCATCATTCGTCTTGTAGTAAAAGCAAGATGGCAGCTGAGTGAACTGACTTGCTTTACAAAAGGGCTCTGAAAGTTATTAACTCCCCTATAAGTCATCCTCTATCGGTTAACCCCTCCTAAATGAACCCCATGCAAATTCCCTCACCCCATGCATGCAATAGCTATAGAGGTGGAGGTTGAGGTGGCACCTGAGGCTGCCCCAGAACCAGAGACTGAGCCTGAGCCTGAGACTGAGCCTGAGCCTGAGCCAGAACATGAGCCTGTAGAAGGTACGTGGCGTAAACTATTATCTCATCCTTAGGCCCCAATCCCCTCCCCAACCATTTAACAGTGCACTCCACCTTCTTATTGGTCGGTTAGCACTGCAAAATTGTACTCACATGTTACATTGTAGCCAAGGGTCACACACAACCTCCACTTCTTACCTGATATAACCAGAGTAACCATATCTTATTGAAAATTTTCTATTCTGCACTTGCTTTCTGTTTTTGTTCAATGCTTGCTGCATGCACATATCTTTTAAGAGGAAGGTATGTTGACTACTGATGTAATTTAATTGAATTAATTATAAATCTATTAATCAATTATATTTATTTTCCTTCTAATCTTTTAGACACAACATTACACATTTTAAGTTTGAATATTGTCATGTAATAAGTTGCCATGTGTACTGCCTGGTGTGGATTTCCCAATAACCCAATAACATGTACTTGTCCCTTCTTTATTCTTAAAACAGATGAGAAGCCAAAGTTCAAGTAAGTAGTCATTTTCTCACAGAGACATCATTGGGAACTATGCATATACACATGACCGCAAATTGATGGAAATTGTTAATTTTATAATATATAATGATTTTATAGTGATAGCTCATTTTAATTCTTTTATAAAGGCCATCAGGACCCAAGATCCCAGATGGTGAGAAAGTGGACTTTGATGTAAGTATTGTTGCATTGACATTGTGTCTGAATTTCTGTACGAATTCCGAGATGACTTGGAGATTTAACTCAGAGCTGTTCACGTCTTTGAATTCGCAACTAAGGCTGCAATAAAATTTTGATAATCAATTCATCTAACAAGGTTGAGAATAATTTATTGACTATTCAAGCGATTATTGCAATGATAAATCAACAGCTGTTTAAGGTGCACTCTGTGATTTTTACCTTATTACATTTTTTTTACTACTTTGTGATATTGAAATATATGTCTAAAATTATGTGCACTCACATGAGATGAGACTAACATTTTAAAAGCTGTTTTATTCTACATTGAGAGGGTCTCCTCATGGAAGCTTCCATGCTGGAATCACATGACCAGCTGAATACTACTTGCTTAATCTCAGTAACCAACATGTTATTGGACGTTCACTCAAGGATTAAATCAATCAAGGCTTACTCTGAATAATCGTGACATTTCTGACATAAAGTGAACCTTCCATTTGACTCCATGTCTTTGGAACTCTTTTAAAAACAAATATTTATGTGTCAGTGCGATGAGGACAATGACCATATTTTATATTATGTACTTACGGAAACTCACCGTGTTGTCTGAACACAGGACATCCAGAAGAAACGTCAGAACAAGGATCTGATTGAGCTGCAGACCCTCATCGATGCTCACTTCGAGGACAGGAAGAAGGAAGAGGAGGAGCTCATCGCCCTCAAAGAGAGAATTGTGAGTGATTGTCACCCTAGAAGTAAAATTGTTATGAAACTGTTCGTTTGAAATTTGTGAGAAGTATTTTTGTAGCATTTTGCCTTGGCCACACAAACCCTGGTAGCAATGGCTCCAAATGATGAAAGAACGTCTTAGAACGTGGGATTAAGGACTTGTGAAAGCAAAATGTGGATGTGTTTTTGGTGGTGCTCCAACAGGAGAAGCGCAGATCTGAGAGGGCAGAGCAGCAGAGGATCCGGACTGAAAAAGATAAGGAGCGCCAGGCGAGACGTGAGGTGTGTATTAGAGGTAGACCGATATATCTATAGTCTAAAGTTGCTTATTGGAACTATTGTAATCGGCAAACATCTATTGATAGTTGCCAATTGTTTTTTCATCATTGCATAATAAGAGTCCCTGGTGTGTTTAGGCCTTGTTTATACTTAGAAGTCCTGCGTCTTTCATAAGACCACATAACCAAATCTTTCTGGTTATTTTTGGCATTTTGGTTGAACAATAAACTGCATCTGGGATTTTATTCATTTTGGACTTTTTGTGCCTGTCATAGTACGGAAAGTATAAGACATTTTTTGACATTCTTTGAAAAACTATTGGCCGACTAATCCGTTATCGGCCTTTACCACCACCTTAGTTATCGGAATCGCAACATCCACTATCGGTCGACCTCTAGCGTGTATCACTGACCTTCTCAAAGACATCCTACCTGTATTGTGTCCATCCTCTATTAAAACACTCACATCTTCTGTTATCCATGTGTACGGCAACAGGAGGAGAGGCTGAGGAAAGAAGAGGCAGATGCTAAGAAGAAGGCAGATGAAGATGCCAAGAAAAAGTCAGCTCTGTCAGGAATGGGCTCCAACTACAGCAGCTATCTTCAGAAGGTCATTAGATCTTAGTGGCTGAAAGGGAGGATGAATGATTGATATGAATGTGGCTGAAATGTTTTGGCTCTGTTGCTCTTCAGGCTGACTCCAAGAGAGGTGGCAAAAAACAGACAGAAAGAGAGAAGAAGAAGAAGATCCTGGCTGAGAGACGCAAGCAACTCAACGTTGACCATCTCAGTGAGGACAAACTCAGGTCAGTTATATCCCATTCTATCATAATAAATTAAAGCAGATGTGCACATGCAGTCAGATCTCGCTTACTTCTGTCTTGTGTCCTGGACTTCAGGGAAAAGGCAAATGAGTTGTTTGAATGGATGAAGACCCTTGAGTCAGAGAAGTTTGACCACATGGAGAGGCTGAAGAAACAGAAATATGAGGTGAGAACACAATTAATGAAATGGACAAGAGGACCAAAAATAGTCATCAGAACAAGCACATCCCATTTTTTTCACCAGTATTTTATCCTTTGAAGTAATGTCCATTTTTAAGTCATTTTACGAAGGTAAGTCTCTGCAGTTAGGAGCTAAAAGTGTTTGTTGGTCAATTCTGTCTATTGCACAGCTTTGATTTGATGATCTGAACACAACTCTGATTTTCTTCAGGTTACCACATTGCGCATGAGAGTGGAGGAGTTGAGCAAATTGTAAGTCAAGTTTTTGTTTTAATGCATGGCGCCCTCTGCTGTGAATGCCTAGTATGTGGCTGCTTCAGTTAATTTACAGATTTGCTGAGGTGGAGAAAAGGTGGTGCTGCTATCACTTTAGCAAGAGATTTGTAAACATGAGGATACATTTATGGCAATTTTTTAGGGATGATTTTGAGTGAAAATCTGTTTCAATACGATTTTTATAAGTATTTTTGCCATTTGTGACTGTTGGAACATCCTCATAGCAACTTGCTTATGTTGACCAGACATAAACTAATGCAAGGATCCATGTATCCCAATTGTGGTAATTTTTAATTTAGAGTATTAAGGCTGATGTCTATACACAGAAAAACAATAGATTTATATTCTCGATTAAACTCAAAAAGTATCAAATGATGGTAAGTAAATCCTAGTTTTGACTGATATGTATATTATTATGTTATAAATATGAATTAATTCACTTTAAGTATTTCATTTTCAATGGATTGATGGATGTAGAAATGGACAGATGGATTTATGGATGGATGGATGGATGGATGGATGGATGGATGGATGGATGGATGAATGGACAGACACATGGATTGATGGAAGCAATGGATGGATGGATGGATGGATGGATGGATGGATGGATGGACGGACGGACACATGGATTGATGGATGGAGAAATGGACAGATGGATTTATGGATGGATGGATGAATGGACAGACACATGGATTGATGGAAGGAGAAATGGATGGATGGATGAATGAATGGATGGATGAATGGATAGATAGATTATTTGACGTATGAATGGATTTAGCAGTGACAGTGAAAGTAAATTTGCTCACCTGGTTTCTTTTCACTGTCATTTTCATATTACAGCAGCAAGAAGGGCGCCGCCGCTCGTCGCAGGAAGTAAACACATCTACTTGCAGGCCAAGACCACCTCAAAGATGATGGACAAGAGTTAAATTCATCCTTCCCTTTTGATCTGTGCTGCTTACACTCCAAACTCAGTAGTTGCTGTAGGTCAAATATCAATGAACTCTTTCTCGCATTGACCTCTTAGTTGCTTCCAGGTTATGTTGTGTAAATAAAGTGTGACTATAAAGCCTAAGTCAGTAGATCTGTTCTTATACAAACATCAATAAAATCCTTGTTTTTAGACATGTTATCCAAGGCCATTTTGTTCAAAACTTCACAGTGCATATAATGTTTACATATATATAAAATAATTATTACAAGTTGCATCTATGAAACTAGTGTCATTCATTCGCTCACTACCCTTGTCTGTGCATTCCCGTCATGATGACCACCTCAATCTCGCATTCAAACATAACCAGAAATCCATCCACCTTGAGAAGCAGTCCCATAAAAATGCATTTTTGCAAAAAATAAATACAAATTTTGGCATGGAAATATTACAATTAGAGATTTAACAAAATTATGAGCTACATGTTTCTGCTTTTAAACCATTAGAATGCATTGGCTCCTAAGTTTCCAATGAAGTGCCTCACTGTGATTTTAAAGTAGCCTTCAGTGCATACACAAATTTAGCTTGTTATTACAAAATAAGAAATGGTCGAACTTACTTTTTTGAGGTATTGGACAGATGATGTCAACAGATCTTAACCTGTATTGAAGCCAGAACATTATTTTTAAATGAATAAATGTGGCATAAAGCTTCTGAATGTCCCGTACATCTTCTCAACTCATGTGAATGAATGACATTTTGGAATAATCTATAAAAATAAAAAGTGGTAACCTGCAATAACCAAAAAAAAAATAATATTTCTACCTGATTACCTTACTAACTCTTGACATTAGTTTTGTTGTCGAAACCAGTGAAGAAAAAAGATTTCTTTTTTTTTTCCAGTGTAAACTCCACATTGAGCATAAGTTACAACCTGTGTGGGTTACAACACTACATTCAAATATGATTATCACAAAAACATAAGAAATGTGTACATGGGTATATTTGTTGTCGAAAACAGTGCATTAACTGGTCAAACCCAATACGAGACTGAAATAAATAATAACAAATAAAAATAATAGGGTTCAGGCTACATAAGATGGTGCTGTTGTTATGTTTCCATCATTTAATTCATACACACACAAAACTGCATGAGAGGGGATTATTATTCCTTAATTATTCCAGAAATATTGGAGAACCCACAATAAATCATGCAAACTAAATTACTAAAATCTAAATTAACAAAAAAATATATAATAAAATAATTAAATAAATCACATTATGGAATAAATCACAAAACTGCATCATAAATTGTTCAGTATAAATAGTTATATTTTTATTAATCCGACATTCACTCGTTTAAGAAGTATAAATATAAAGTTTAACACAAGACACAACAAGCTAATGTTTCAAACAGGCAGAATTAAATACATAACATGTTTGTTCATTTTCGTTGCTTTAACAAAACAGATCTTATTTACACATGTACAAAAGTGGTCCTACTTTTCGTTTCTGAAATACGATTCTCTCGTAAATAATTAGGAATTACAAGATGATGGTGACAGAAAATATACTCACAAAGGGAAACATGTGGTCACGTGGATACAATTATATAAATAAGCATAGTTAAGAAACTCACTTCTGCTGATCTGCTGACGAATTTGATGTTTTCCACAGCATATAAATAAAATAAAGAATAAAAAAGTGAGAAAGAAAGAAAGAAAGAAAGAAAGAAAGAAAGATCATTCGTTCCTAGTTTTCCAGCAGTGGATCGAAAAGGTCTTACTTTATTTGTTAAGATCGGAATTGCCATTTTTATTCTGCTGAAAGTTTCTTTCAGATTGTCTTTTTATATTTGTTGAAATGTTGTGAAACTTTATAGCACTTGGTAGATGGGATCCTGAGTTTGCTGTTGGGGGCAGTTGGTCGGGGAGGGTGCAGGGGCCCCGGTCTCACTCAGGACAGACCCTTCCTGGGGAGAACACGGGCTTCTGTCGGGCCCCTCCGGCAAAGACAACACGGGACACGCGGGGGTCTCCTTGGAAATTCTCTCCACGATGCTGGATAGGCAATCCAAACTCGACACCACTGTGTTTTTATTATTCCGTGCATCAGCTGTAAAAATAAAACACCACAGTTTAAAAATTAAAAAAGAATGATGGATTTGAACTTTTGAGTCACTCAATGTCCACAAACACAAACTACATTTACGCTTTTTTTGGGATCATGACATTGAATTTTGTGCGGGTATATGACGTACCATTTGGCGTCTCATTGAAGTAAGAGCTGTCATAACTGTTCCTTCTTCTCGACTGACATGCGGGACCCATGAAATCCATCTAGAAAACACAAAACTCAAATATTTAGCATAAAATAAATAAATAAAACCCGATAAAGAATACGAAAAATGAACGTAATTATAATGCTGTATTTCCCTGAATGCTGAACATGACGCGATGCCATGGTAATATTATGATAATTATTTAGGCTAAGTGCATTTTCCTTAAATACTTAAAATATACCAGTTTAATTTATTTCATTTGAGACGGTAATGAGACGGCAATTTGTTATGAAATCGAATGCGTAAATATATATATATATATATATATATTCATTATTATTCATTATTCAGCGAACTATTTAATGCAATAAAGAAAAATTGGCTATAATAATCAGCCTATAAATACGCTATAAAATGCCATATAGTTTATTTTATTTTAGTTTCGGTTACTGTATTCAATCGTTAACCAAATTAAATGAATACAACTTTAAATATCTAAGGATTTTTAATTCAATTTGATGGAAATTCGTTGTGAAATGGAAATGCATCAGTTTTACAAATAAGCCAATTTTTTTTTTTTTCATTATCACTAATATTTAATATAAAATAGTCCTATATTGTTAAACAAACATGCAATAAAACTTCTTACCATGCCATCAGAGCAGTTGGATCTCGGGCTGGAGGCGTCTGAGTCTCCACTGTAATGTTCCAGAACTGGGTAATAGTTTTCTTCTTGACCCCTGAGCAGCGCCTGCAGAGACTCAATGTAACTGATCGCGTTTCTCAGAATCTCCACCTTTGGCAGCCTCTGGTTCGGGTTGGTGGACGTGCATCTCTTGAGGGTCTCGAAAGCGTCGTTCACTTTACTCAGTCGCCTCCTCTCCCGCATGGTCGCGGCTTTGCGGCGGTCAGCATTGGTGGTTTTTCTCTTGCAGGCTTTGCATGCCCACAGCAGACACCTGCCGGCCTGGTGATGCCCGCTGGGAACTCGCACGTGCTCGTCCTCGATATGGTGATGCTCGTCGGGCTTGAGCAGGCTCACGTGGACGAGCCTGGGGTCCAGGTCTTCGAAGAAATGCATGTCGTTGGTGTTGAAGCAAGGGTCATCGTAGAAATCATCAGCTGAAGGGATGGGGAACGGAATATCCGACAACTCCATCTAAATTTTGTAATTGGGGAAAAATTTGATGCTCTCAAATTGGCCTACTTGGAGTAATCTTGAACGATTCCCAAGCAGTATTATTGACCTAGAAAGGTTTTTAAGGATATAGGTATATTAAGACAAGTTCCTTTCAATCTTGAAACAAGTTAATGCTCAAGACAACGGTTAGAATTCGCAGGTCCTTTAATAGTTACTTTGCTTGTACCCTACAGGTACTTGTTGCTGGTAAGGGAGCATGGCCGTTTATATAGCATCTTAGCCGGTCCGGGGGCGTGTTCTGGATGTGACTGTTTGACCAATGAACGTGTGCACCGAGAAAGAGGGCGGGGTTTTCAAGGCCTAGGACTACTGCTAACACAGTGCTATAAAAATGTTAAAATGATAAATGCGTTTATAAATAATCGTTACAGTTGTTCTCACCACATTGGTTCTGTTGTAAACTGAACTAAAATACAAGTTTCAATGAGATGGAACTGACAGCAAATCCCAGTTGTCAGCTTATCACAAGTTAAAATCCAATTTCCTAAATTTTCCCATGCAGGGAAATTTAGAAATAGGACAGGGAACCTTTTCAATACTTTCTTTCTGATTAATAATATCCAATGGCTTTGTTATATTGCAGGATTTGATAAGACAATACACTATAGGGTATTGTCTATATAATCAAACATGAATCTTTGCTCTAAAACACAATTTTACAGATTTATATGTTCCTAGTGTTCCATTATAAAGTCTGTAATACTTTAAACACTCACACACATAATAAGAACAGCATTGAAAGCACACAAATAGTCTACAAATAGCCTAATATATATATATAATGCAAATTCTACCAGTGAAAGTTAATGTGGTTCATGATCTATTTATGATGAGGCCCATTTTATTGAGTGGACACACACACACACACACACACACACACACACACACCCACACCCACACACACACACTTCACCAAAAGGGGGCGTTATTGAGCCAAATGAGAGTTCAAAGCTCTGCATTTTCCGAAAAAGGTCCCACAGTTTGCCTTCTTTTTTGCCAGATTCACCCACTTTTTAATTTTAAGTTTTTAGAGGAACAACAATAATTACACAATTAGCCTGGTAATTAGGCGTCAAAAATCATAATTATTAAGAATACTTTTATTTATTGAGGTACTTCTGTACAGTAAATAAAACAAGACTGGAAAAAGGTTCTTTGTGGGACAGAAAAGGAGGAAGCAGAAGCCGGTTTCCACAGTCCATGTGAATCATTCTTTATTATCAATAAAACTGAAATTTATTTTCAGCTTACACCAACCAAAATACTTCTTTTCAGCAACAATGAAACCAGTGGCATAGTCAGGGCTGGGCCAGGGTGGGACCACCTAAACTAGACCTAGGTCAACCCAGAATTATTCTTTGACTTCAATATATACATTTATAAAATAGTAAAAAAAAAAAAAAAAAAGTTTTAAATCCGATTTCTGCAAGCGTCAAAGAACGGTTTGATTGTGCCACTTCTAAAATTTGGTAAAAAATATTTAGCCACAATTTAACCACTTCCTCTCTCCCTTGGGCGAATGCTCGGCCATGTCCCCGCCTACACAAAGACAGAAAATATTGGCAGTGCTGGATAATATTCAATGGCCAAAGATTTCAAAATGAACACCAAACATGGATTGTAAATTACATTTTAAATAGAAATGTAATCTCAAAACTCTTTTGAGCTCTTTTGAGACTTATTTGTGAATACCTTGATTTTAGTGGCATTAAGATAATATTTTCAACAAATGGAGTGACCTCTTGTTTATACAAAAATGGCATCATGTAAATGCAATAGTACACCTTCTAGGAAGTTCAGGCAGCGATTGCTTTTGTTTGGATGTAATGCAGGTAGAGGAACAAAGAGGAAGTCTAGGCGATTGTCAGGTTTTTTGTAGCTGGTCGATAAGGTGATCGCAGAAGCCACCTGCACTGTCATTGGTGCAACCCACTCTGCGAGTGTTGGTCAAGATGTCACCTATGAGCTTGACCTTTGGGACGAGGGTCCGAAGGAACTGACTTTTGATTATACTGGCAGTATGAGGATCTCCACACTCAAGAGCCAATTGACTCAGCTCCGCCACGATGGACAGCTCCTCCTTCCATTGGTTCAGCTTAAATAACATGCATGAACTCCAGACAGGAAGAACAGCACTCACCTGTTCAGTGCCTGACCACTACACACACACACACACGCACACACACACACACACACACACACACACACACACACACACACACACACACTCACACACACAGGGTTTTTTAACTATATAAGTGAGGACATCTCATAGACGTCCATTGATTTCATAAGCAAGTGAATTTAAAAAAGCAGTGAGGCACTTGAGGCTGTGCTATTTTGTCAAGATCTGGCTTTGAAGTCATACATTAGGCCCAAACCAACCTAGTCTCATAGAATGAACGTTTCAGTTTTGTAAACTGACTTTTACGTGCTGAAATCTGTTTCGCTGCAGTTTCTTGGTGAAATTAACACTAGAAGTGCAACAACAATACGGCTGATAATGACTTTATAAACACTTCTTTACTAACACACTGATATGTTTTGATATTGAAAAATGTTTACTCTAATGCATCATTTGAAAAACGATACATTTTAACGCTTGTATTACAGACTCACCTACTTTTACACACTCATTCCAAGGTAATTAGCTTCCGCTGTAGCTCACCTGATAGAGTGTTGGACTTTAGACTCTGAAAAACATGGTTTGAGCCCAGCCAAACGTGCAAGCTGACACAAAATATCACGGTTGCTTCAGAAAATGGGCTTTAATTTTGCATTTTGTTTTTGGACGCTATGGGTTATGTTTAGATATTGGTTAAGGGTAAGGATGTCTGTTTTGTGTCAACCTCTCATTTGATTTTAGATCACTATTTGTTAGGTTTAAGTTAACGATTTAGATTAGGTTTTACACATTAAAACTTCCATCTAACATTCACCTTAAAACCTTGACTGATTATGAAACCATTTCACTCATTTTTGGCGAAATGTGTCATAACTAATGTAATGTCGTTTTGTTAAAATATTTTTGATATATGTAATATTCACATCATCAGGCTGGCCCAAACTGTGTAAATTAAAAAAAAGAGCATGCAGTTGTTTCACAGTGTGCACAACCATCACCCAGCACGGTTGGAGGGATAACAAGGTGTTCAAAATCGCTGCTGATGGACCCTCACCAGTCCTAGTCCGGATCAGTTTTACTCAAGTCATAAAAAGCAGGGATGGGTGGATGGTAAAAAAAATAGAAAGTGCAGAAAAAGACAAGAGGACGCAGTGTAAAGTGACAGCAATGCTAGTGCCGATCCATCTGGAACTACAATTAATGCACTGTCCTTTTGCCTTCACATTAATCTTCCCAATTTTCCGGAACTCGAGGGAAACGTATACCATGACAGGCATTAAAGCGGAGATCTCTGCATAGCCCCCCCTGTGGGTTTACCCCATCTCTCCGTTTTCTGTCCTCTATCCACACCCCAAAAGCTGTTGCCCCAGCCAGCCAGCCAGCCAGCCAGGAGCCCTTATCAAAAGTGATATCTTTAATTTTTGGAGGAAAATAATTTTTTTAGTCTTATTATTCTTCTTATTATAACAACCATTTAATGTTTTGAAAGTCTGTATGTGAACGCTGAAAGAGGTAACCGAACCCTGCAGCATAACTAGGGTCTATTTCCATTAAGAAACATCATGATCAACAAGTTTGATCATATAGCTTTGTCTTATATGTAGTGGCCTTTATTTTTATTTTTACAAGTTGGTTTCAGAATAACTGTACCTGGAGGTTCTTTCAGCAGAACAGTCTTCCAGGTTGGGACAGGTAATGCAGCATTGCCTCTGCCCATTCTTGTTCACAGATTCCAAATGGAAAAGTGCTTTCACTCACAGTAAAGCCAAATCATTATGCTCATTTTGGCCTATAAGCAACAAGAAGAGAGGACAGCTCTGATTTAAAGCCTAATAACAGGAAAACAGACTTATGGTTTTGCAAACAACAATTTCCTCAGAAGGTTCCTGTAGCAAAAAGTTTGAGTTGTATTGAGTAGGAATGTTTTTCACATTTTGTGAATTTATTTCAAGTAATTAATGTTATAATTAAAATAGAAAACAGTTTTATTTTTATCAAACCACAAATCAATATCATTACGTAATATTTACAGACAAATATATCATATGTACAGACAAAATATTTGCAACATTGAAAAGCAATGCAACTCTGTAATACAATCTAATACTTTAAAATAAGGTGTGTTAGGTATCATATGAATAATATATTTTTACTGCATTATTAATCATCTTGGTTAATGTTTATCTATAAAAAACACAATTGTTTATTATTCATTCATGTCAGTTTAATAATGCATAAACTAATGTTAACACATACGACTTCTTATTTAAATATATATGCTTTTAAATTAACATTAACAAAGATAAATAATTGTTCATTGTTATTTTATATTAACTTATGCAATAAACTAATGTCAAGGAATACAACTTTATTGCAAAGTGTTACCAAATATATAAATGATTTGGGGCTGTACGTTACATTAGTACTCTGCAATGCAATGCAACTGTGCATGTTTACTGCAAAGTTTTTGTTTACCAGCGCCTCCAGTCTGTAAGAGACCTCCAGAAGTAAGGTGGAAACACTCAATAGACTTTCCAACCCAATCTAATGAAAAGTCGTACATAATTTACAGGTTGGCTATTTTGTATGGTCTCGCATGATGTTGTTCACATAAACTCATCAGAATTCATCACATGCAAATTCCCGGATGTCTAATGCAGAAGTAAGCGTGAGTTTTGTGCACAAGGGGTTAGGGATATACTTATAAATATTATGCCTTTACTCAAACCCCTTATCTAAACTTAACCAATCAATAGAGTGTATAAACATAATAGGAAGCTGTTGTGTGTGACAAAAGCAATGATGTCCAGTAGCGTCATTGGCTGTGGTGAAAGTCGTAAGAGTTCAAACGAGTCCAGTTGCGTGATATCATACAAATTAGCCAAATTTAGAAAAGTTGTACGAATCCTGATGAGTTCACAGTGAGAGTGTGTTCTGTGGACATTCCTCCACAACAGATGGAAGGTTTAGCTTTGCCTGACTCGTGACAACAGAAACATGTGTTTCACAGAGAGGGAGATTGTTTTTTATTTTCTTGACTTTTGGTTCCGACATGTTTACGAGGTAACGGTGCATGCAATCTTAGTCAATACTCTCCTAGATGATTGTGTTGAATCGGCCTTAATATTATTCTTCACACCACGGTAACGATAGTTTGCTGTTTGAAATTCAGACTTTGGCTATAAGCCCGCTATGCGCTGTCGTAGACATGCAAATAATGTTGTGTGTTATTCTTTATGATTTCCACTCTGCAATTGGTCATTTAAATGTTATGATTCTTCATTTTTTAACACCTAGATGACTGAAACCACTCTCATCTTGACCAGTCTCATTTGTGAATTTCTTCACAGCAATTTATCTTCCTGTCAACCCTTTTTAAGTCCATGAGTCGGGAAGGTCACTCTTCGCTTTCACGCAGTCTGGGTTCATGCAGATTTACTTGTTTTAGACAGAGCCTGATTTAATCATATTTGGTCACATTTGATTGCATCTTTGTTGTATTTTGAGCCAATAGCGAAACAGTATTCTGCGCTTGCGCACTGAGGTGTTGAATGCAATAATGGCGATTGAGCAGCAAAGATGTGTTATAAGTATAAAAATGCAACTGAATTGGTGACGAGATTTGAAAAGAACCTATAGTGCAGCAAAACCACAAAAGAGTGGAAATATTTGTGTCTGCCCTGAAACAAAAGAAGAATCAGGAAACGCAAGTGTCTGGGTATGTCGGACAAATGGATGCTTTTGACAGTATGGTGGAAGGCTGGGCGACATACAGTATGTGGAGAGTGTTGAACAGTATTTTTTAGCCAATGATATCATGGACAAGAGAAAAGTGTCCATTCTCTTGAGTGTAATGGGTGCGAAAACATACAACCTCTTGCGCAGATTAACTGCACAGTAAAGCCAGAGGAGTAAAAATTTAAAGAAATTGTGGATGTGCTGCAAACGCATTTGAATCCAAAGCCCTTGATAATCGTGGAATGCTTTCGCTTCCAAAAGTGTAACCAACAAAAGACAGAATCGGTATCTGTGTACATAGCTGAGCTCTGGAGGCTCGCAGAGCACTGCCAATTCGGAGATAGTTTGTCTGACGTGCTTAGGGATAGGTTTGTCTGCGGTCTGTACAGTGAGGGCACGCAAAAGAGGATCCTGACTGAGAGAGAGCTCACTCTGACGCGAGCATTAGAAATCACTGTTTGAATGGAAATAGCTGTGAAAAAAAGGACATTTGCAAAAAGAAACATAAGGGTAAATTAACTGAATGAATCAGACTAAACTGTGATACAGCAGGCTTGTCAAATACAGAGCTGCATTCTCTTAAAGAGACTGACCGCAAAATTACCTGGGCGACTCCTATCATTGAAGGGGAAAAATTATAGATGGAAATTTACACAGGATCAGTGCTGTCAATAATATCACACAAGGATTACAAGGACCACTTCAACAAACTCAAACTGAAACATAATTCATTAATGCTCAAGATGTACATGGGTGAGAAAATTGTGCAAATGGGAAAACTCAAGGTCCGAGTAAGATGTGAAAATAAAATGTGCTGGAAAAGGTTGGATTACCCTTATTTGGATGTGAATGGTCTGCACTTATATAGCACTTTTTTTAACCTTAGAGGTTACCAAAGCACTTTACACTGTGTCCCAATCACCCATTCTCACACACACTCATACACCAATGGCGGCAGAGCTGCCATGCAAGGTGCTAGCCTGCCATTGGGAACAACTTGGTATTCATTGTCTTGCACAAGGACACTTCGGCATGTGGAGTCTTGTGGGCTGGGAATTGAACTGCCAACCCTGTGATTGGCAGCCGATCCGCTCTACCAACTGAGCCACAGCCGTTCCTGATGTGAATGGCTTAGTAGCATTCGGCTCAATTGGCAGTCCATAAGTCAACCTTGCATTCTGTGCAGGACAATTTAGAGCGTGTGATAGCGCAATCCGCACAAGTTTTCGAAGATGGCATTGGAACACTGCAATACATCAATGCAAAGCTTTATATTGAGAGTGATGTGCAGCCAAAATTTCACAAGGCACGCCCTGTATCATATACAGTATTCCCAAAAGTGGAGGCTGAGCTAAAATGACTAGAAGAACAAGGAATCCTGTCTAAAGCAAACTGGACTGACTGGGCTACACCTATAGTACCAATTGTCAAGAAAAGTGGTGATGTATGAATCTGTGGTGACTTTAATGTCACAATTAACCTGGTCCTGCAAGCAGATCAGTATCAATTGCCTCGTATAGAGGACCTTTTTGTGTCACTGTCAGGTGGGCAGCGTTTTTCAAAAATCTTGCCCAGGTGTACTTACAAATGGAGATGGAAGAATCTTCAAAGAAGTACCTCACTATAAACATGCACAAGGGTCTCTTTCGATATAACACACTTGTCTTCGGGGTTTCATCAGCTCCAACTGTGTGGCAAAGAGCATGGATCTAGCTTTGCAATATTTTCCAGGTACACAGTACTATTTAGATGATATTATTGTCACTGGCTACGATGATGAGACTCACCTGGCAAACTTGAAGGCTGTTCTTGCAAAGCTTGCTGAGTATGGACTGAGAGCAAACAGAAGTAAGTGTGAAAGATTCAACTGAATACTGTGAAAACAAAATTGACAAGGGCGGCCTTCACAAATCTCCAGCCAAAGGTTTTGAAGGCACCAAGGCCAGAAAATGAAAACTAGCTTCATCTAATTCTTGTACTTGTGAATTATTATCATACATTTTTGCCAAATATTTCCACAGTGATACATCCATTGAATTCATTACCACAACTGAAAACCAAATGTATGGGGTCCAATGAGTGCAACAATGCTTTCAAAACTGGCAAACAATTAATCACATAATATGTTAACACATTATGACCCCAGTCTCCCTTTGCGTCTAGCTTGCAATGCTTCGCCATACGGAATTGGTGTCGTATTGTCTCACAAAATGACAGATTGATCTGAGAGGCCAATCGCATTTGCGGGTCCTTGACTGCTGAAGAATTCAAATATATTGGTGTGTTTAATCAGTATTTGTATGGGAAGCACTTCACATCGATCACTGATCATTAACCTCTAGTGGCTTTTTTCAGCCCTAGTAAAGGTCTTCCATTGATGGCAGCAGTACAATAACAGAGTTGGGCATTATTCCTTGGTGCGCATGACTATGCAATTGAGTTCAAAGGTACGAAGCACCACAGCAATGCAGATGGACTGTTGCGTCTTCCTCAGAAAAATCCAGATTAAGACATAGACGATGCTGATATTTTTCACATTGCTCAAATTGAACCCTTACCAGTCACAGTATGGTATATAGTATATAAAAGGAGGAGCCGGGGACGAGAGAGAGAGAGAGAGAGAGAGAGAGAGAGAGAGACGCACGCAGAGAAACACAGCAGTGTTCATGTGTGTGCCCTTTTGTTTATGTTAAGTCTTTGTCAGTGTTTTATTAAAAGTTTGTTGATTTTTATCAAGTTCCTGCTTCCTCCTTTCCCAAAACCAAATTCGCCACTGCCATCAGAAGGAGACAGAGGAGACGCTGCCGTATGCCAGGAGAAGCTGCTATCCGCCGGGAGGCAGAGGAACCCACTTACTCCTTTCCCAGATCCGTTACACACACAAAACTGGATTTGTGAAAACTTTCACAGATTGATTTTACTCAGTATGATGGCATTGGTTTGTTGTTGACAAATTACATTTTTATATGGATGATACATCAACTAGCTAGTCATTTTGATTAACCCTTGTGCTGTGTTCGGGTCATTTTTACCAATTTTGATTTAAGTTCTTTAATAAAAACTGCATCCTTCATTCCGGTGGGCCAAGGCTTTTCCTACATTTGCCATTAGAACACACAAAAAATTGGACTGTATTCAATGAGTTTAGGCCATGTGACTAAAACACAGAGCAATTTCAACACTAAGCCTATTTTTCAGGTAAACTGTTGACTCCAAAACAATGGTTAAGAGACAGAATCTATTCTGTGAAAATAAGGAGGGGAACAGGCTTGGCCGGGAGGGATTCAACCTCCGGGCACCTCTTAGGAACCTGATAATCAAGTCGTGCTTACCCAAAGACTTGCCGTCTACTGCGTCGTGGTGGGCTGCAATAGAAGATACATACACCTTCAAGGTGGATGGGGACAGTCTCCCTTCCAACCTCTCCTGCAGAAATGAGAGCACTGACCTGACTGCACACATTTGTGGGTCTTTGCCCCGAGAAGAACACCAATTCGTGAACAAGCGCCACTTTAGGGCATAAAGTTGCCTGGTAGAAGGGGCTCTGGCTTGGTTGATCGTGTCTAAAACAGCAGGTGGTAGATCAGCTAGATCTTCCACATCTATCCAGGGGCCTGACATGGAGGTTCCAGAGGTCTGGAGCGTGCTCCGTCCCTGAGAAAAAAGGTCTTTTCTCAGGGGAATTTGCCAGGGAGGGGCTGTCACGAGGAGTACGAGGTCCGAGAACCAAGCTCGTGTGGGCCAATAGGGAGCCAATAGAGTGAATTGTTCCTCGTCCTCCCTGACCTTGCACAGCACCTGTGCAAGAAGGCTCACTGGGGGAAATGCATACATGCGCAGCCCTGTGGGCCAGCTGTGTGCCAGTGCGTCTGCCCCGAGGGGAGCCTCTGTTCAGGCATACCAGAGCAGGCAGGGGGAGGTCTCCTGGGAGGCGAACAGGTCTACCTGAGCCTTGTTGAACCATTCCCAAATCAGCTGGACCAACTGGGGGTGAAGCCTCCACTCTCCACTGGGCAAGCATTGTCGTGACAGCGCGTCCACCATCACATTGAGGTTGCCAGGGATGTGAGTGGCACGCAACGACTTGAGACGATGGGCAAGTTGTGAAATGTGGTGGGAGCGTACGCCGCCTTGGCGATTTATGTACGCCATGTGGTGGTGCTGTCTGATCTGATCAAGACGTGTTTGCCCTGAACTAGCGGGAGAAACCTCCGCAGGGCAAGAATACAGTCAACAAATCTAGGCAACCCAATTTGGAGGCATCGGTCGAGATTAAGACGCGTCGGGACACCTGCTGCAAGGGGACTCCTGCCCGCAGAAAGTAGAGGTCTGTCCAGGGTTTGAATGTTTTGAGGCAGGCGGGGGTGACCATCACACGGTGCGTGCCACAGCGCCATGCTCGTCTCAGGACTCGAATCTGGAGCCAGTGCTGAAGTGGTCTCATATGCATCAACCCCAGCAGCGCAACCGCCGCGGAGGACGCCATATGCCCCAGGAGCCTCTGGAAAAGTTTTAAGGGGACCGCAGTGCCTGGCCTGAAGGCAGTGAGACATTCCAGCACTGACTGCGCACGCTCGTTGGTGAAGCGTGCTGACATTGAGACTGAGTCAAACTCTATGCTGAGAAAAGAGATGCTCTGAACCGGGGCGAGCTTGCTCTTTTCCCAGTTGACCTGAAGCCCTAAACGGCTGAGGTGCCTGAGCACCTGGTCCCTGTGGGTGCATAGTAACTCTTGAGAGTGGGCCAGAATGAGCCAGTCATCGAGGTAGTGGAGTATGCGGATGCCCACTTCCCTTAAGGGGGAAAGAGCGGCCTCTGCGACCTTCGTGAAGATGCGAGGGGACAGGGACAGGCCGAAGGGGAGGAACTTGTACTGATACGCCTGGCCGTCGAACGCGAACCGTAAGATGGGTCGATGTCACGGCAAAATAGAGACGTGGAAGTAAGCGTCCTTCAGGTCTACCGCCGCAAACCAATCTAGCTGTCGAACGCAGGTGAGAATCTGCTTCTGCGTGAGCATTTTGAACAGGAGTCTGTGCTTGAGAACTGAGGTTGAGAACTCGCAAGTCCAAGATTGGTCGCAACCCGCCACTTTTCTGGGTACGATGAAGTAAGGGCTGTAGAGACCCTTCTTCATCTCGGCTGGAGGGACAGGCTCTATCGCGTCCTTGAGGAGCTCTGGCTTGTTGGCCGCGCACTAGAGTGGAGTGAATACCACTGAAACGAGGTGGGAGCCGGGTCGGATGGTCCTTGCCAACCAGCGTGACGGGTTGGGAAGCGATAACCATGCGTCCAAGCTCCGTACGAGGGGGACTAAGGGGACGATCACATTTGACGTACCGGGCGGCGCTTCGCGGCAGGGGGGAGCAGGTAATAATGCGTCGGGAGGCAAAGGAGCGTCCCGAGGCTGAGGTGCTGAGAAATGGCTCAAAGCACTTACTTTACTCCGCACACCAGCAGGGGGCGGGTTAGAGACTGAGGAAGAGGTCCCGAGAGGGCGTCTTCGAAACTTGTCAGCGCTGGCCTGCCAGGGCCGGACAGTCGCGGGGCCGGAGGCGAGAGAGCTGCGTCCGGGACACCGGCTGAATGACCCAGGGAGTGAGGGAATCACTCTGTAGGTACCGCAGCCCGAAGGCGGTGCGGCAGGTGAAAACAAGGATTCTCTTCCCGGCCCTCCACCGGGGACGGAGTGGTCTTGAAACCATCTCCGGAGCGAACATCCGACTGCAAAATATATATTTTTTTCAAAGTTCTGCCCACTGTTTTGTCTTCCTTGTGAAAGTTTTTTTTTTTTTTTAAATTCAACTCCACATCAAAATTACCCTGCCATCAGCATCACGCAGAGACAGTAGCTTGAGTATTACAATGAAAAATGTCTACAAAAATTAAGTAGTTATGCAAGAACAATGTTCAAAATCTAAGATGGTTCTTTTCAAATGTTTCGCCAGCCTGCAAAATAATGCAAAATTTAGCACATTCAATTACTGTGTGTGATTACTTACATCACCAGTTTTGTGTTAAAATTGAAAAATTACTGTAATCTAATTAATAACTATAACTATAATCTAAGTAAAAAAAAAAGTTAAGTTCATTACTTTTAAGTACATTTCTTGGGTTACACATATTTCTTAATAACATGTTAAATCCTTATTGAATTTGATGTTGATTTGATGCAGAGTGTGGTGTTCTGTATGTTTTACTCTATCTTTGCCCCTACTCTCTCTCTCTCTCTCTCTCTCTCTCTCTCTTTTGCTCTCTCTTTCAGTGGGTATGGATGAACTTGAGCGATGTTCACGTGATGTGTACTGGCAAATCAATTAGCTCGGCAGTTTAAAAGGCACCATAAACCGGATGTCGGGGAGCTCATTATAGAGTGGATCTTTGAGAACTCTAGAACAGAGTGTGAGAGCTCTTGGGTTCTCTTCCCTGTCGCCAGACCAAACTGTGTTCTTTGGCTTAGCTGTTGATTTATATGACTCATACGTTTATTGAGTTTGGAGAGTAGGGGTCACCTGCCCTGTATTATTTGATATAGTTTGTTCTGTTTTTGTTAGTGAAGTTAGGTATAACTGTACTATTTTTTTCATACATTAGGTAACTTTCTTTGAAGTTTTGTTTTAAGCAGTTCTGTTTATTATTTGGCCTTTGGTCATTCTGAATTTTTATATTTCAATTGTTATTGTTCTCTTTTTTGGTCTGATGGTTGGAATGGGAATCCACATGGACAATACATATTGCACCCCAACTCTAGATTGAGGAACATAATATAATAATATTTACGAAGAATACTTTTAAAGTATGAATTGTGTAGCCTCTGTAGTGCCCCCTTTAAAATGGGCATGTAAGACAGCCTCAGTAACACCCCCATTTTCACCTACAGTCACCAACATTTGGTACATGTATAGTTCTCACCAACAACTTTCATAATTATAATCATTAGCTCTGCCTAACAGTATGTCAGCCATTTTGGATTTTCTGAAAATCGCAAGCTCTGAACTTTTAAATACTCCTCCTAAGGGATTCATGTGACTGGCACCAAATTTGTGCAACATCATGTCAAGACATTGTAGATGCTAAATTCCAAACTGATTTTTGATATCTTGAATGGTGTCGCCATGGCAAAGCAATACATTTATGGCGAAGTTCCTTATATCTTTTGTGTATATTTTCTGCTGGATGTTTGGTAATGGGGGCTGATCAAATCTATGGGGCTATTATGGGTCACGGTCATAGTCCCACCAACTGGCAGCAGGAAGTATGGCACTTTAAATGTGTGTCCCACTCCATTTTGTGCTGCACACAACAACACAAATAAATGGTTTAGAACGTTAGTGTCAACAGCCACAAGCCACTGTGTCGAGCTGGGTCAATGGTGTAGACAGGGTATTGTAGTTTTTAAGATTTCTATAATTTTAAGATTATAAATTATACTAATTTCTATTATGACGTCAAACAGAATTACCCAGGAAACTGTAGCAGTCACTTCCAAGAATATTTACTTTCAACAACCACATATCGACATAATATACATGTCCACATACTAAATATATTCACATTCAAAATCCTTAAACACTGCTTGTTGTTAAAGGGGCAAGCCAATTCCCACACCTGCTTTTAGCTGTAAAGATGGTAAACTGCCTTGACGAGACACTTTTACAACAACCCCAACTCTGTGCTTGGACGGGCCTAGCTCTAGATTACATTTCCAATGGATTAAACATTGGAAAGTGAGTGGACATTGAGAGGCAGAGGGTTTTGTTGGACATGGTGGCTTGACAGTGTTACAGCATTACAGGGATTATGGCCCCTAAACAAATTTATGAATATGTCATCCAGGAGCCAGTCATAGTTCCTGTTTGTCTTGCCTACGTTCTACTCTGTCATCTTAAAGAGACGATCCTCTAGCTGCAGTGTCTCACCCTGTCAATAAAGCGCAAGAGTGGCCGCTCACTTATCCAGCTGTTTTGGTTCCAAAAGTTTTTTTTTGTATTTTTACAAAGAGTTCTAAACCATGAACCAAACCTACCAGCTCCGAGGTCAATCACAACATTACAAACTTTGAATAAAAAAAGTGTTTGAAAACCGGACAAAAAATGCAAAGGTCTTTAATGAGAGCATGAACTACAGTCTGTTTAAAAACAGTCATTAATATTGCAATCCTGTTTGGTGACTCTATTACCAAAGTATACACTTCAGAATTAAAAATTTGTGGAAAATGATTGTAGCCAGAATTGCATGAAAAGTAGCAATTCTTTCAGAATATATTTGCAGTCTTGGATATGTTGTTACTCAATACCAGTGCAAGGTAGTAACATATTACATGTAATTTGGATAACATAATAAGATTACAAAAATCAGTACTTATAATTAAATTAAATTACATTTAAAAAAAAATTGTAATCAGATTACAGTTATTTTAAAATGGATTCATTTATTACATATTAATCAAGCAAAGGCATTAAATCTTTTCTAATTTGTTGATTCTTCTAATTCTTCTTTTTAAATATTTTATCTTTTTCATTCTATCATTTTACAGATGTTATATGCTGGTGGGTTGGTGGAGGAATTGCACATACAGATCTGTTACAAGCCACCAGCCATATTTACACTAAAGTTGGAGCAGTAATCCACAAATAAATGAAGAACTGACTGCATTAGTGCAGTAAAGTTTGGTTTAGTTTCACAAATTACTTCTGTACTCTGCTTCAAAAATGAACATGAATGCACTTTGCATCAACTTTTGAGATTTTTTTTATGATGATTCACAGATATAACTGGTCTGTTACCACACATTGATGGTTTTTGTGATGCCAACATTTCTGGTTTAAGACATTTTTAGTGCCTTTTTTATTTCAATCAGAAACAGACGAGTAATACACACACTTAAAAAAAAATTCTAAATATCGATCCAAGTTTTTCCACTTTTTAACTTTACATTCAAGCAACATTATGTCAAAATTGTATAAGCTTATCCAACTCCAATACATATAACATAGAAAAAGAATTAGGTCAGAAAAGTATTCCAAAAGCAATCAAATTTGATTTTTTTAAAAATGGAATCCAAGAGATTACATTACTGACTACAATTGTAGGCATGTAATCAGTACTGCATTACAATTCAGAAGTAATCTGCTCAGCACTGTTCACTACTAAATTACTTCAAAGATTTGATACCATCAACCTAGCAAACCTTGGTGAATCCAGGGATCTTCACAGATTTATAAAAGTATTAGCCTAACTTCCACGAGTTGCGTAGCAGCCAGAGATTTTAATTGGCTAGATCTTGCAAGTGTTTATTTAATACGCATTTGTCTGGTCATGGGCTAGCCATCTGAGGCTAGAAGCTTTATAACAAATGCTGAACTGTAAAACTATTAAACTTAGATATTTTTCTTGTAGTATCGCAAATCCTGCCAGTCACAGCAATTATGGTACCTTTCATAAGTATCCCACTTTAGAAGTCTGGAGGGAGGATTCCCCAGTTGGATCATTACTCCAGCTATGTGAATCTGACCCCATTTATCAATTACACTCTTGTTAAAGGGCATTGTCTCATATTTCTAATACATTCTTAAAAAAACGTTTTTTTTTTTTTTTTTTTTTTTTAGATTATTGGGAGGGATTATAATGGTGTCTCTGTACCATCACATTTGTGGTACTATTTTTGTCATTGTTGATGCCAAGTATCAAGGGGTTTGTGTGTGTAAATTAACACCGCATCAGCATTGGAATGTGGCCTTTTGCTTTTAATGCCTGTCTCTCATCACACGACTCAAAATATAAGAAGTGACTGCTGCTCAACTGAGACTCAAGAATCTCTCGCAGTTCCTTGGCACTTGTTTTTAACAGAGGAGACACATTAACGCTCTTGATGTGACTTTATTGGTGTATTATTTTACGCCCAAAATGGAGAGAAGTGTTCTGGAACTGCACCCAGTGACATTGATGGCTCAGTGGGTATCACTGTCATCTCTCAGCAAGAAGGTCCTGGCTTCAAATCCCAGTTCAACTGGTCCAATTATATTGCATGTTCTCCCTGTGTTAGTGTGGGTTTCGTCTGGGTGTGTTGACCTGAGATGGACTGGCCACCAGTCCCAGGTGATTCCCTATCTTCGGTCTGAGACAGCTGGGATAGACTAGGCTCCAGCACTACCTGTGATTCTGCATAGGACAAGCGGCTATAGAGGATGGATGGATAGTTAGATTCAACAGTCAAAAAATACTCCACTGTGTGCTTCTTCGATTTCAGGTACTTTTACTGTGAACTTCAAGAAAGTAAAGTTTTGTTAAAAAAATTTCACACTCTCACTAGTTTATTTAGTTTGTCCACAATAAAGTCCTACATTGTATGCAAATGCATCACAGGAGATTTATGAATATTTTGTCTTTTTTCCCCTGAAATTCTGTATTGTGTTTATTTGAATTCTGTGGTGGAAATGATGGCGATGGAAATTGCTTTTTTAAAATCTTTTAAATAAAATGGCCGACTCCTCTGTCTTGCTTATACTAATTTATACATGGCATTTTATGTTATAAACAGTCATAATTTTTGCATAATTTGGCAAAATTACAACTTGATTGGAAATTAGAATATTTAAAAATCTTGTTGAAATAGACTAATTTTAAGAGGTTTCAAGGTAAATAAGATTAATTTAAGTGGATCTTAAAACTGAATGACACATACTCGGTAAGTACACTATATTATTGCATGACACATTTTTCACATATGAAAAGTAAAGCTATCAAATACATTTTTGGAGAGAGGAGGAAATATATATGTTTTTCTGACAAACATTAAAAGACAAAGTAACTAAATCAAAATTAAATATAGCCACAATCTGCGATTATCAAAGTTCATGCATATGGTTGGCGAGCATCACCACAAAAAACAAATTTGAAAAGATTTTTTTATTTAATGACAAATTCAATGTGCTTGATCACAGTTGCACAAAGAAGATTTCATTAAATTAAAGTGCCCCCTAGAATTGTAAATTGATTAATCTTGGCATGCATCTTAAGAATGTCTTTGGGTCCATGTGCACCAAGTTTTGTAAAGTTCGGACATTGCGATGACAAGATACAGACCAATTAGTCATCATGGGCCACACCCAAAAATGTATTGGCTTATGTTTTCTGCACAAGTTAATGAAGAATTCTTTTGGAGGAGAAGTTTGAAGAAGTAGGATTTTAAGAATATTCAAAATGGCTGAAATTTTATAGACAAAAATGAAAATAGAGATATAGATTTTGTTTGGCTTGTAACAAGGAAGAAGATGAAAAAAAGCCAATACGGTTCTGTAGTTATAAGTGTTAACGTAAATACACTTATTACAAGCTTTGCATTGGTAGGCACCAAAATGAAAAAAATCTTGTTGAAATAGACTAATTTTAAAATATTTCAGGGTAAATAAGATTAACTGTGGATCTTGACTCTGAATGGCACATACTCTGTAAATACATGATATTATTCAAAAGGAATGTACGATCAGTGAACTCTACATATGACGAGCTATATGAGGAGTCACTCCTCAGGTCCGATGACTAGAGGTAGCCTCTAGCTTACAAGCACAGCTGGTAAATACATCAATGTGCTTTAGGTTTTATCAGGGCCAGCAGCTGTCTATAAACAATACTCTGTAATGTCACTTGCACAACTTAGCCCAACCTGGCAGCTCACTAATTGCCATCTTAACAGGGTGGAAAGAAGGGCAAAGACAAATACAATGGTGGATCATAACACTTGAAAGCTTATCCTTCGATGTGCTCCCTTTTTCATAGCTGGCATTTGACACCGTCCCTGCAGTCATCCTGGTGGAAAGACTCTGTTATGGGAGCTTTTACTGTTGTGTAAGGGGGTGTCGGAGTGCGTCTCAAACTTGGCTGTCTTTGTAGTGCTATTAAAGGTGTAGTTAAAAGAGTTGTGAGTCAGATGTGTCTTGTTGACGACAATCGTACGTTAAAGGAATATGAAATGTGTGTACGTGAGAGGGTGTCCGGGCATTGTTGTTCTAGACACAATGATTAGACAGAAAGCTCCCTGGAATGCTGGACCCTCATTAAAGAGACAAATATAGAGTAGCACATTTCAGTGTGTGTAATGAAATCCTCTGTGTTATGTGTCATGAAATGGGGCATGATAAATGGTGACGATGATGTGGTATCACTTAGAGAGTTGAGGTTATCAGATGCCTGGTTGTTTTCGGCATTATCAGTTATACCTAAGCTAACACTTTACGGTTGAGCGTGATCAACAGATTGCTATCTTAAATTATAACCATTTTCTGAAGAAAAGTGTTCAAAACCATGTCCGCAGGATGCTAGCATGTTTTGGGTGGTTACTAGGGTGCTGTGAGGTGGTTGCTAGTGGTGGTTTCTAAGGCCACATCCACACTATTCCATTTTGTTCTTTAAACCAGTTTTCAGTTTCTGAACGTAATAGTTCCCTTACAACTCAGTACACTTGACATTGCGTCACAAAGCTGATGCATATGGGGAGTGTCCTTCTAAATGACCTAGTTGAAACCTCTCTACAATAACAGCAATTCTAATACTGGATATGGTGTTTGAGCCCTACCCTTTTAGGCACAAAGCTGGCCACTATAAAAGCAGGGGGCGTAAACACCATTCCTCGGAATTTTCATCTTTCATGACAGTGATTCGTCTCTCATCTAGAAGCCCTCTACTACTTCGTCGCCTACATACACGAGTCAGCGTGCATGATCTTCTCTGCAATGAGAAGACTCTCCGCTTCGCTGCACTGTTCAGGTGAACCTTTATTCCACCTTGATGCTTCACTGGTGAACTGGCCGCTTCAGCTTCCTGATCCCCACAGTGCTTCGGCAAGAGTTTTGTGTCCTCATAAGCTATTATGTTATTGTGCATATGTATGTGTATATACACATACATATACACATACATATACTACGCCTACGCAGAGACAGCACTCATAGAGACAGACTGCCCTCATTGTGAGGGCATGAGTCTTAAGACGCTTCCCTCATGAATAGCCCTCATTCTGAGGGACGGTAAGCCTCATGCACCCTCCCACCCGCCTCTTCTCTGACTCCTGAGGGATCAAGGAGGATGAATTTGAAGTGGACCTCATGCCAGCACACGCCTAGCAAGCCCCTAAATCTCCATGTACAGTGTGTGCGTGATGAGCTTCTACTCTCTGTAGAGGTGTGCCACCTCGTTGCGTTTGGCAGTTCTGACCCTGGGAATGATGATGTTTTGTCTCTCGCTGCATCTAGTGAGTGGTCAGAGGATGATGCTGCTGCCCCTTCCCCCAGTGAGTGCGAGGAGCATGCACACGCTACTGAAAAAGAGATGCTTTGTGTCCTTTCAAGGGCAGTCAAAGAGCTCAGTCTCGAAAAATCTCCAGAGAAAACTGAAAAACCTCACCTTGATGAATGGTTAGTGGAGTCCAGATGCCGTCAAACGAGCATGCTCCGCAGATCTGCCCCACTCTTCCCGGAAGTTCATAATGAACTGAAAAAATCCTGGCTATTCAGCTCGCTCGCACAGTAATTCCACTTTTTTCAATAAAGTGGGCCATGGGGAATACAAAATATATTTATGATCCAGAGATATTCAAACAGATCCGCACCACTACGGGCTCGACTGGTAATCTGGCATACTGGGCATTTTTCAGATGGGCCGACGCACTTTGGGGCCTATCAGGGAAGAACAGTCCATCGGGAGAACCGAGGGGTCTGGTGGGTCAGCCGTGAAACGGGCAGAATTGGCCGCGATTACCAAAAATTAGCTGCCGTGTTATGCATAATAGACAAAAAGGCGCCGCGATATGCAGAAAAGGACAGCGAACACCCCCACCCGCTCAACCACCTTTCGGCCAGTTGCTATGTAAAATTCCAGGGCAGATTTCTCTTCCCAGTTCAGCCCTGTCCACAGGCCACTGGAAAGTCAATGAGCAAAATGGTGTTTTTGGATCGTCAAATCTAGCTGACCGTCACAGAAATGTGTGACGTGGGAAAAGCTGCTCTATTTGATGTGCCGGTGTCTCCAGCCTGCCTTTTCGGAGGCTTTGTGAATACATTTGCTGAGCGCTACGTCACACCTCAGCAACACTCATAGGCTATGAGACATTTGATGCCAAACCCGAGCAGTACATCATATCATGTATGAACATACAAAGATTGCAAAAAGAGTACAGTGCTCACACGAGACGCTCACTCATTTCACTAAGGGCTTTCCCATGTCAAAGCCCACACATTATGCACAACTGCTTCCCAATGGTAAGTGGCGCATTATATCTTGCAATGAACATACAAAGATTGCAAAAAGAGTACAGCACTCGTTGCAAATGCACAAGATGCTCACACTTTTTCAAGAAAGAGCTTTCCCACATCAAAGCCCACGCATTCTGCGTAACCGCTTCCCAATGGTGAGCACTGCATTATTTGATGTTATGAACGTACCAAATTGCCCTCTGTCCTGTTACGCAGACACGTTGCGAGCTCTTTCTGGCATTCTGACTGGGTGCTAAAAATGATCTAACATGGTTATATGATAAAATTTGCACATCAGGCACCCCGTTTCAGCGGTGTTCCATCTTCCACGATTCCATTCGAAGATGCGCCAGTGTTACGATCCGAAATACACAATCTTTTCACAAAGAACGCAATATCGGTAGTTTCATATGAATTAATAAGCCTGCTGTTCCGCTGTACGAATGCTTGGCAAGTCCTCATGGGCATGTCAGAGCTGGTGTTTACAACAGTCAAGCACAATCTGTGGTCCAACCACAGGATGTGCCAGTGTTGTGCACACAGACAGTGTCACACCAGCAGGATTTACAGCCACCTGGACAGGTGCAAAATGGTCGTGACATGTCAACCACCTAGAGCTACTGGCTGTCTTTCTAGCTTTGAGAGCTTTTCATTCTGATATTGTGAATCACCACATTATGATTAGTTTGGACAACACAGTAGTAGGGTAAATATGTCACCATGACATGCTGGCTCACGTATGGCCGGCAAAAGGCAAGTATGCATTTCCCCCGGTGCCATCCTTAATTTTGTCATCAGCAAAGTCCAAGTGGACATGGAACAGTTCTATTAATTGCGCCGAAATGGCAGAATCAGTCCTGGTTTCTCCAGGTGGTAGAAATACTGGATATATACACGTGTGGCCTTTGAAAGGAGCACAGTGGACAAGCCAGAATTAGCTTAGTTGTTTATGAACACCATATTACAGGCTAGTGCGCTGTCCACAAGATGCCTTTATGCACTGAAATGGAATGCATTCACTAATTGGTCCTTTTCACACAGCAAAGACCTAGTGAACTGCCCCATACCTGAAATTCACAGATTTATTAAGAGCAATCAGATGCAGGGCTCACTCTGTCTATGGTCAAAGTTTATGTGGCTATTATATCTATGTATTGCACACTCTCAAATCCAGAAAGGCTATGTGCCTAAAGTTATAAACACACCCTTCAGAACAAAAGACATTTTCCCTCCTCCATTTATTTCGAATGAGGAACAGTCCTTGCAATTTTTGTGCTCTTTGCGAGTGCTACACACAAACATTGAGTACACACACTTGTTCAGACTGTCTGACCAACACTTTGTTTGCTATGGAAGACACACAAAAGGAACGTCAGTCTCCCAGCAAAGACTTTCTCACTGAATTGATGATATGGTTACCCTGGCTTACGAGTCGAAGGGTGTGGACTTCCCAATTGGTGTTAAAATACACTCAACAAGAAGCATGGCCTGATCATGGGCATGGACAAACAGTGTGTCCTTACAAGACATATGTTTTGCAGCAGGATGGTCTTCTCAAAAAATATTCGCAAGGTTTTACAACCTATACATAATGTCTCTCTCAAAACAAGTCCTCTCTGTCTAGAGTGCTTGCTATTTTGTTGATCAAATATATACTTATTCCCCTATTTTTCAGTACGAGCTCCCTGTCACTTTACACATCCGCCAGTATTCAGACCGTTGTGTTCCCAAAGTTACAGGCACTTAATTATAAATAAACTTCCTTTTAGACTGGGTTTGTGAAGGAGTTAATCCATACTATATGACCATAATTCATATATATATTCTGAGTGTTCCCCTACTGGCTGACCATGAGGGTCATTAACATGTGGCATACTCATGTTGGTTCTCGTCCCGTGGGACTGTGGCATCATGTTTCTTCTCTGGAAGGTAATATTGTGTAGTGCAGCATGATGGGTCTCTGTTCCCCATAGGTGTCAGCTTAGTGATGGATAGTCAAGTGTACTGAGTCATAAGGGAATGTCTCGGTTATGTACGTAACATAGGTTCCCTGAGATGAGGGGAACGAGACATGCATAAGCTGGCCGCACAACAAGACTCAGAGTTCTTTGAGGTACGAGCGATGTGCTCTTTGTCATTCAGTCTTGAAAAGATTGAAAATATTGAACAGATTGAAAATTCTGAGGAATGGTGTTTGCGTGCTCGCTTTTATAGCAGACAATTTCACGCCTAAAATGTCACGGCTCAAACACCATAGCCAATATTAGAATTGCCGTTATTGTAGAGAGGTTTCAACTAGGTCATATAGAAGGACACTCCCCATATCCATAGGTAATAGAGGCAGTTTTAACTGAGAAAAAACAAAATGGCTCAAGAGTAAAACGTCTCGGGTTACATGTGTAACCCTTGTTCCCTGAAAATAGCGGAACGAGATGCTGCGCTGCTAAGCGCTATGGGGAACAATCTTATTGTGAGCTGCTCTGAACATGTGTGTAACACGTCAATGAAAATTGACCGGAATTTATAGCCTCGGTTGGTGAGATCATTGGATGCACCTGTGGCCAGGCTATAAATAGGAGGCATCACCAGAGTGTCGTCAGATATTTTTCTGAAGAGCGGTCCTGGGACGTCCCAGTGCGGCAAAAGAAGCGCAGCATCTCGTTCCGCTTTTTTCAGGGAACAAGGGTTACACATGTAACCCGAGACGTTCCCTTTACAAAAAGCTTCACTATGATGCTGCGCTGCTAAGCGCTATGGGGAACGCAATGCCCACGCCGCCGCACTGGGGCTGTCCGGACCCCTGACCGTTGTGAAGTGTTCTCACACAACGCGAGAGGTCCCAGACATGAGCTTGAGATGTCGACTCAAGGACATAAAAGCCCGGAGTAGCAAAAACATCTAACACCATAAAATCTGAAGAATGTGTGCGGAAAGGACTAGCCTGCCGTATCACAAACCTGTTCAGACATGAGCTTGAGATGTCGACTCAAGGACATAAGAGTCCGGAGTAGCGAAGCATCTAGCCCACAAAGTCAGAAATGAGTTTGAGAAGCCGACCAAAGGACATAAGAGTCCGGGGTAAAGCATCTAACTCAAAAAGTTCGTACCATAAACTTGATTTGGCATGAGCCTGAGATGTCGACCCAAGGACATAAGAGTCCGGGGTAGCAGAGCATCCAGCCCATGAAGAAAATTGTAGAATGTGCGTGGAGAGGACCAGCCCGCCGCGTCACAAACTTGTTCCGGCATGAGTTTGAGATGTCGACTCAAGGACGTAAGAGCCCGGAGTAGCATGAACATCCAAACTATAGAATCTAATGAATGTGTGCGGAGAGGACCAGCCTGCCGCATCACAAACTTGCTGCAGAGGGACCCCTCTAGCCAAGGCTTTAGAGGAGGCAACCCCTCTGGTGGAGTGAGCCCTGACACCTACTGGCGAAGCTTGACCGCGCGCCTCATAGGCCAGGGCAATAGCATCCCTCACCCAATGTGACATAGTCTGCTTAGTAGCGGCCGCCCCCCTGTTGCGGCCCCCATAGCAAACAAACAATTGCCCTGATTTACGCCACTGGCTTGTGCGGTGGACATAAGTCTGAAGGGCACGGACTGGGCAGAGTCCGTGAAGTCTTTGCTAGAAACGGCGGGGAGCAGAAGGCTTCCAAAGTGACAGGATGTATTGTCGAAAAAGGAACCTTAGGAAGGTAATCAGGGTGAGGATGCAAAATAGCTTTGGCCATACCTGGGGCAAATTCTAAACAGGTCGGCAAAATAGACAGAGCCTGTAGATCCCCAATCCTCTTAAGAGAGGTAATAGCCATAAGAAAGACCACCTTGAGAGTCAGAAGTCTGTCAGACACTGACTCCAGAGGTTCAAAAGGGGTCTCAACCAGACCCTCCAGGACTATTGTTAAGTCCCATGAAGGAGTTCTGATCCTAATGGGAGGCCTCAGTCGCTTGGCTCCACGAATGAAGCGAGCGAGTAGAGGGTGCCTCCCTAAAGGCACCCCGTCAATCAAGGCGTGGCAAGCCGAAATGGCGGCCACATAAACCCTGAGAGTAGCGGGGCATATGCCTGCTGACAGTTTTTCCTGCAGAAAATCCAGAACTGAAACAATTTGGCAGTTAACTGGATCTGCACCATGTGAACTGCACCACCTTTTGAAGACACCCCATTTATTGGTGTAAATTCTTCTGGTGGAGGGAGCCCTAGCACTAAGAATGGTTTCAATAACCCCAAGCGACAGCCCTGTGTCCCTCAGCTGGTACCCTTCAGGGGCCAAACATGAAGTTTCCACAATTCGGGCCGGGGATGAAATATTGTCCCCTGTGCCTGAGACAGAAGGTCCCTCCTGTCCGGAATCGCCCAAGGCGAGCTGTCTAGGAGAGACATCATCTCTGAGAACCAAATCCTGTTCGGCCAGCAAGGCGCTATCAGTAAGAGGCAAGACCCTTGCTGGCGAACTCTGGCCAGGACTCCCGGGAGCAGAGAAACCGGGGGAAACGCATACAGACACATTCTGGGCCATGTTTGCGCCATCGCGTCCAGACCCAGGGGGGCTGGGTGACTCAGAGAGAAGTAGAGGGGACATTGTGCAGTCTCTAGAGAGGCGAAGAGGTCCACTTCCGCTCTGTAAAATCTCTCCCAAATCTGTTGTACTACCTCGGGGTGCAGTTTCCACTCGCCCGTCGGTAAGTTTCGTCTGGACAGAAAATCTGCTCTCACATTCAGGCGTCCAGGGATATAGACTGCCCTGAGTGACAGTAACTTGCCCTGGGCCCAAAGGAGAATCCGACGTGCCAGCAAATTGAGGTGGCGAGAACGTAGGCCTCCTTGATTATTTATGTAAGAGACTGCTGCTGTGTTGTCCACCCGCACAAAGACATGGCAGTCTCTCAAATGTTGGAGGAAGTATTTCAGGGCCAGAAATACTGCCATCAGCTCGAGGCGGTTTATGTGCCAATCGAGTTGATGACTCTCCCATTCCCCTTGGGCTGGACGACCACTTAAGACCGCACCCCAACCCGTCAGGGAGGCGTCTGTCGTTAGCATCCTGCGACGACACAACGCACCAAGAGTGGGACCCAAGGTGAGAAACCGGGGTCTGATCCACATAGAAAGGGAACGAAGCACTGGGCGTGTAACCCTTATTTGCCTGAGGGGACTGGCCCTTGGATGAAACCCCCTGGCTTTTAGCCACAGCTGAAACGGTCTCATATGGAGAAGGCCCAAAGGAATCACCGTGGACGCAGACGCCATGAGACCTAACATTCGTTGATACTGAAGAACAGTGCAACCCTGACCTAGCCTGAGATTGCTCAGGGAGTTCTGAATGGAGATGACACGAGCGGGAGACAACTGTGCCTGCATCGTGATCGAATTCCATATGACCCCTAAATAGGACATTTCCTGGGTCGGGGAAAGAACGCTCTTTTTGGCGTTGAGTCTCAGACCCAGAGAACCTAGATGAGCCAAGACGATATCCCTGTGCTGAACTGCCAGTTTTTGAGACTGGGCTAGAATCAGCCAGTCGTCTAGATAATTCAGAATGCGGATGCCCTGGAGTCGCAAAGGAGCCAGTGCTGCATCCATGCATTTCGTGAATGTGCGGGGTGATAGGGCTAGGCCGAATGGAAGGACCCGATACTGGAAGGCTTCGTCCCCGAAAGCGAACCTCAGGAACTTCCTGTGCTGTGGCAGAATTCCAATATGAAAATATGCGTCCATGAGGTCGATCGTGACCAGCCAATCGTGACGTTGGAACTGAGACACGACGGACTTGACTGTTAGCATCTTGAACTTGAGCGTCTTGACCGAGCGATTCAAGCCACGAAGATCTAGGATCGGACGCAACCCACCCCCCTTCTTGGGGACCAGGAAGTATCTGCTGTAATAGCCTGACTCTTTCTCTGGAAGGGGAACATGTTCTATGGCCCCTTTTTCCAAGAGATTTTGCAGTTCTACCTGAAGTAGACACGCCTGTTCCGACCTTACGGTAGTGGAAACCACGCCGTTGAAGCTCGGAGGGCGGCAAGCGAACTGAATTCTGTAGCCTTTTTCTACTGTTTTTAGAACCCACATAGAAATACCTGGCAGAAGTTTCCACGCTGCCAGGTTCTCTGAGATGGGGGGTTCTCTAATTTCAACACTTCCTGTCGAGGGGGTGTCGAATGTTCCGTGTCCTGGATTATGGCAGGGAGCAACGGTACACTCAACATCTTGTTGGAAACCCCTGTCACCTGAAACACCAAGGGTGGCGGGAGTGGAGAGGTTTCGTGAGGGTATCGGGAGGGCCGAAGTGAATGATACACGCGCCCCGTCCCGAAGGGAACTACTCACACAGAGCTGGATACAAGACCGTCAGGGCTTCTTTCTCTTAGAAATACCAGCCCTGAGGTCTTATTTGGGAGGCTGCTGAGGGCGACGAGCCTGTCCCCAATCTTTGCGAGGGGGAGCACGACTTGCCACGCTTTGCTTTTGAGCCTCCCTCCTAACGGAATCAGGGCGAGACTGGGTGGCCGACGGCCTCGCCCCCTGAGTGCGGCGAGGAAGAAACTGCCCAAAGGCTTCCTCATGGCTTTTCGCCTCCTGGAATCTGGAGATAACCGTATTCATGGCATCTCCAAAGAGACCAGAAGGCGAAATTGGGGCATCAAGGAGGAAAACTCTGTCCTTATCCTTGATGCCGGATAGGTTAAGCCATAAATGCCTCTCCGTGCTGACCAAAGCGGACATAGACCGGCCAATAGCACGGGCTGACTGCTTGGTGGCACGGAGAGACAAATCTGTAGCTCGACAAAGTTCCGAAAAAGCTTCGTCGTCGAGGTCTCTTCCTGCACTCAGGTCCTTTAGCAGGTCAGCCTGGTACGCCTGTAACACAGCCATGGTGTGCAGCGCAGCACCAGCCTGACCCGCCGCTTGATATGCTCTCCCGACCAGCATGGAGGTAACCCTGCATGGCTTAGAGGGGAGAGCAGATTTTTTAAGCGACGATGCCGAACCCGGCGAGAGATAACCCGCAAGTGTCTCTTCGACCGGTGGCATCTTTGAATATCCTCGCGCCTCAGCGCCCACGATAGTCGAATACACCGACGTCGAGGGCACGTGAACGCGTGAGGTATAAGGTTTCTTCCACGAACGAGAAAGCTCGTCGTGGAGATCATCAAAGAAGGGAAGGGACTGATGAGGCGTTCCCTTCCCTTGGTCACCAGACAGAAATCTGTCCTCTAACTTGGAGCGCTTGGGGGGATCTTGGTCGCGTGGCCAGTCTAATTGAAGTCTGGCCACCGCGCGAGTAACCACATCGAGTAACTCCTCCGAAGATTTTGAATCGCGATTGGAGTGCTCGGATGTGGTTAACTCAGAATCTGTACCAAGAGAATGGAGGTCCCCCTCGCGACCTGAAGAGGCGCCGAAGCACGCTTCAAGATCACGCGAAGGACCAGCAGGATCTGGGGAGAGAGCGAGCGAAAGGGACGGACCCGTCTCTCGCTCCTCAGCCAGATCCATGCGAGAGCCCCACGAATGAAATGTGGGTGCTGGCTCACGGAAGTAAGCAAGGCGAGCGCGAAGCATCCCGACCGAAAGTAGGTCACAATGCGAGCACCCGCCCTGCCTCAACGCGAGAGCAGCGTGCTCTTCCCCCAAGCAGACAAAGCAAAATTCATGCGTGTCCTTGTCAATCATAGAGCGTTGACAAGGAAACACGCATTGTTTGCCCTGATTCTCTGCCATTTTATACATATATAGAGAAAGAAAGGAAAGGAAAGTTCTCTTTTTTTTAAAAAAGACTAAAAAAGATTTTAACAAATTTCTAACAAAGAGTTTTGTGAAAACACACAGAGAGAAAGCTCTGAAGAAAAATGTCTGACGACACTCTGGTGACGCCTCCTATTTATAGCCTGGCCACAGTGATCCAATGATCTCACCAACCAAGGCTATAAATTCCGGTCAATTTTCATTGACGTGTTACACACATGTTCAGAGCAGCTCACAATAAGATTGTTCCCCATAGCGCTTAGCAGCGCAGCATCATAGTGAAGCTTTTTGTAAAGGGAACACATGGTTAAGATGGAAAAAAATTAAGATGGAATTAAGAATTTTCAGAATAGTATGAAAACAGAAAAACAATTATAGAATGCATTTTATCACTTAACTCCTTTACTGAACACCATAATTAGATAGTTAAAGACTTTACACTCTTGTTGGAAGGATCAAATTTATATAGTATGCTTTTTAGTGTGTCTGATAGTGTTTTTATAAAAACATGTTCCCTTACATAGTTTGTTAGCTTCGACCTTTGTCTACAAATGAAATCCATTTCAAATTAATTTAGTATTAAAAAAAGACTTAAAAAAATAAAAACATAAATTAAACATGTTTTTTCCCTTATATCATGAATCAGTGCTCTATGATGTTCTATATCCCCAATTTATTGTCTGCCAGTGCCAAGCAAAAATGGCAAGCCTAATCTTTAAGAAACATTAAAGCACACCTTCTCTTAACAAGCCTACCATTTTAAATATCCTTCATCCAGTGTTGTATAAAGAATCTTGGAGCCCCAGTTTTCTGAGTTTAATGTCAATTAAAGAATTATGTAAAGAATCAAACAAATTGATATTGGACAATTCTGTTTTACTTATGTATTTTGATTGTAATGTTTAGATTGTATAAATTTTTGTACCATTGATGAAGAATAAAACTTGCCAGAAAGTAAGACTCATTTAGCTGGTTTATGAGATGAGATTGTGCAACAAAACAGTCCATATCCATAACAAATTGGAACACTGAAGGAGGGAACTGAGCCATATTTAGTATGGGTGGGCTCTTTTAATTTGGACCAGTAAGCAACCACCCAGCAACCACCCACCCTAGCAACTGCAAATCAATGTTCTATAAACACAAAGACTAACTTAACAACAGCATGGCAACAACCTGGCAACTATCCAGAACAGCCTAGCACCTGCCTAGCAATGTGCTACAATTTTACAGAACAACATAGTAACAACCTGGCAACCAGCCAGAACAGCCTAGAACTCACATACTGTAAACAACCTTTGTAAACATGCAATAGCTAAAAGCATGTATAACACCTTAGCAACCTCACAGAACACCCTAGTTTTGCTTGCTTAGGCAAGCACCATTCACATCTTAAGAAAATGTTAAACATATTCTCCAATTACTGTTTGTTTCAGGTTAAATAAGTTGCAAATTTCCTTGTCATTTTGACTCGGATTTGTCATTTGAAAAACAAATCATTCAGACCACTTTTCAAATCTTTTTGACCTGTTCAAAGGAATCAAATTTTAAATTTCAACTCAAGTGATTCTTTCACGAATCAGACATCACTATCACAGATCTGCATGCAATTTACACGTACAGATACAGTATGTTTTTTTTTTTTTGGTGTTCAGTCACAAAAATAATGAAAGGTTCTGGAGAAATGTATAGGAATAAAAGTATTTATTTTCTCTTTTAAAGTAGTCAAGGTAAAAGTGAAAGTCAACAGAAATATTTATACTCAAGTACAAATATTTAAAACATGTACTTAAGCACAGTAACAAAGTGTTTGTACTTCGATTCTATACACCTCTGCCTTCATGTCTGAAACACAACCTTTGTGGGACAAGTTACACTCTTACAAGTTACAAGTTACTGAGTATGTGCAGCAGTAATCGTGACCCTTGACTTAGCAAGCCCACTAATTACACTTAATGGAAATTAAACAGTTTGCCAATAATTGCTATTTTCTATTCTTCAGTTCAACAACAAACCAAATAATTGAAGTTCAAAATGACAGAATCTCTGGTGTGAAGCTTTAAATATGCATGTGATAGAAGATCTACATGAGCATGTGTGCCATTCATTTGGCTGAACAGTCACCCGCAGGTTCCAGCTCTCTGACGTTGAGTAGAATGTGCGTCATGTTGAATGTTGTGGAGGCAAGAGTTGGCCTAGGCCGGAGCGAATGTTTTGGAAGGTAGAGCTCTGCCTCTGCTGCCCAGATCACAGGCTCAGGTTTCAGCTCAGATTCTGTGAATAGTGATGATGACGCCTGTACCATATGAAAGTCATCTCAGCCTCATAGCTTGTCCAGAGACGTGTATTGTTGTGCTTTCTGCTACTTTCCGCAAACTTCCTACTCATGAGTTTCATTATATGTTGTCCATTAATGACCATGTAGTCACTGGTTTAAAATGTGCTATGCCATTCCAAAAATAAAAATCCCCATCCTTGCTGAATAAAAAAATCCATCTTAAGCCAGCCTTAGATGGTTTTATGGTCTTCAAGCTGCTTCAAACTGGTCTAGCTGGTCTTCAACTGGTCTCCCAGCCTGACCAAGCTGGTCTTCAACTGTTTTAGCTGGTCTTAAGCTGGTCTCCCAGCCTAGCCAAGCTAGTCTATGGATTTTAATCCCAGCCTGGTCAAGCTGGCCTTCTCACCTAGCCTGGCCAAGCTGGTCTTCAGTTGGTCTCCTAGCCTGATTAAGCTGGTCTTTAGCTTGTCTCCCAGCCTGACTAAGCTGATTTACAGCTGGTCTACCAGCTTAACCAAGCTGGTCTTCAACTGGACTCTCAGTCTTCCGAAGCTGGCACTTAACTTGTTTAGCTGGTCTTAAGCTGGTATCCCAGCCTAGCCAAGCTAGTCTAAAGCTTGTAATACTAGACTGGTCAAGCTGGTCTTCTGCTTGTCTCCCAGCCTGGCCAAGCTGTTCTTCAGCTGGTCTCCCAACCTGAACAAGCTGATCTTAAGTTGGTCTCCCAGCCTGAGCAAGCTGGTTCTCATCTGGTTTAGCTGGTCTTTAGCTGGTCTCCCAACCTAGCCAAGCTGTTCTTTAGCTGGTCTTCCAGCCTGTTCAAGTTGCTCTTCAGCTGATCTACAAACCTGAACAAGCTGGTTTTTAGCTGGTCTCTCAGGCTGGTCAAATTGATTTTTAGCCAGTTTCACAGCCTGATCAATCTGGTTTTCAGCTGGTCTCTCAGCCTGACCAAGTTGGCCTTCAGTTGTTCTCCCAGCCTGACCAAGCTGGTGCTCAGTTGGTTTAGATGGTATTCAGCTGGTCTCCCACCCTGGCCAAGCTGGTCTTCAGTTAAGCATCTAGCCTGGTCAAGTTGGTCTTCAGCTGGCCTCCCAGCCTGGTCAAGTTGGTCTTCAGCTGGTGTCCCAGACTGTTCTATTTGGTCTTTAGCTGGTGTCCCAACCTGACCAGCTGAAAAATGCCCGAAAACTCTCTTTAACCTGCTAACAGGACAAATTGGCCAAGCTTGAAGGACAGATGAAGTTTGACTGGTTTAAGCATTTTTTTTAAATGTTTTTTTTTTATGTTTTTATTTATTTATTTTTCCAGCAGGATATTTTTTTTTTTTTTGTAAACTGACTTCATGATCTTACTATTAGATAAAGTTGTTTCTAGCCGTTTTTACTAATATTAATATTCAGTTAATGTTCAGTTAAAACTAAACAAATGTAAAACATCAAAAGTATGATGAAACATTCTTTTTGGCAAAAAGAATATAACAGTGCTACTGTAAATCCTAAAGACTTGTGGTCATTAGACTTAAAACTGGTTTGGCAACAGGGATAACAGGACAATGGACAAATTAGAGGTGTTTAAAGTGTCAGTGTGTGGATGTATGTTTTTCAGACAGTCAGGGACTTTCATTAGGTGGGTTAAGGGGGATTTTTAGTAGGACTTTAAATGGAAACGTAACTATGAGATCCTAGAACAAAACTAAATACTTTGTTAGTTAGAGATGGCTAGAGTTGTGGATGACTTGAAAAGTAGACTGGGAATGGGGTCTGTTCAGCTTGATGATGTGTGTGTGTCCCTGAGTGAATGTGCGTGTGTGTCATTGTCCCTGGTGCTCCATGGCTAATCTTTGGCACCCCTGTAAACATGTGCTTTGAAGAAGAACCCTATAAAAATAACACTAGTGGTCATCAAGGTACACCTTCTGGTTAGCTCACCCAGATGCAAGTTCTGTTGAGAACTGTCATAGGTTACTGTCTATTCTATATTTTTGTCATGTTCTTTTTTTGTCCATTCCAGCAAAAAACATCACCAATGTTTTTCAATGTTATCAATCAAACTTGTGGTTCAGCCTTGGAATTATTTCCCTTGCCAGAGAGGGTAACTTATGTAATGGCCTCTTTAAAGAAGTATACCATTCTCTGTTGAAGACTGTAGAGTGACTTTTGTTCCAAATGCACCCTCATGATCACTTTCCAAATATTTCATAGGATTTTAATAAGAGTCATGTTACATTACAGGTTAGGCACAAGGTCATTCCGATGTGTGGTGTGTGTGAAAGAGAAAAGGAGAGAGGGCTTTCTATGTGGTCTTTCACCTCTGAACAGTCGCAAAGTCAAAAGACATCCAAAACTTAATACCACCTCAGACACAAGCACCTAGATGCAGTAATATGAAAATATCAGAAAACTGTGTCAAGATATTTTAGTTACTGATATATGAATTGAGAGCAAAGTGAAAGGAATAACTTCACTCTAACATTCAACTTTTATTAATTTCTTTAATTTAATGTCTAAACAGTGTAACTGTGAAAGTTTCCTTTCTCTCTTGTGAAGGAGGAAGCGGGAGCCAGGTGAACAGTGCACGTAAGTCTTATATTACTTTTAACAATCTCTGTTTTACACATAAAGGTTTATAAACACATACAATATTTTTAGCACAACAAAATTAACACACACAATGCAGATTCGTGCATCGCTTTCTCTCCTCTCTGGTGGTCTGGAATGCCCTTATATATCTCTCGAGCTCTCACTGCAACACAAAACAGCTCTAAGGGATCATTTACCACAGGTGTCAATCCTTATTGCTCTTCAACTCCCTGCTCCACTTTCCACAGAATATCGCTCGGCCACACCCCCATCCCCACAGTAACATTTCATGCTTTGTTCTAGAAAACTAGAACATTCAAGCATAAAGAATATTATTTAAGTTATTTTGTATTAACAAAGTCTTTTAAAGTTGAGATGTTGAGTGTGTTTACATGCACAGCAATTTGCCGATAACCACCAAAAATAAGCATATTCAAAAAATCTGAAAAAAAAAACATTTACTTAATACTAGAAATCATTTTGGGTTACGTATGTAACCCTTGTTCCCTGAAAAAAAACAGAACGAGATGCTGAAAAGCGCTCTGGGAACACGTCTCAGTTGTGACCAGCTGTGAATATGTGTGCAACACGTCAATGAACATTGACCGGAATTTATATCCTCTGCCAGTGTAATCATTGGACACACCTGGCACAGTGGCGTCACCGGAGCATCATCAGGTATTTTGTCTGAAGAGCAGTCCCGGGGCATCCCAGTGCGGCAGAAAAGCGCAGCATCTCGTTCCACTTTTTTCAGGGAACAAGGGTTACATATGTAACCCTAGACGTTCCCTTTACAAAAAGCTTCACTATGATGCTGCGCTGAAAAGCGCTTTGGGAACGAGAATACCCACGCTGCCTGTCCGGACCCCCTAAGGTTGTGTAGTGTGCTCACAAGAGCGTGAGAGGGCTCAGACATGGGCTTGAGATGTCGACTCAAGGACATAAGAGTCCAGAGTGGCATGAACATCCAAGCTGTAGAATCTAATGAATGTATGCAGAGAGGACCAGCCTGCCGCATCACAAATATGCTGCAGAGGGACCCCTCTGGCCAAGGCTTGAGAGGAGGCGACCCCTCTGGTAGAGTGAGCCCTGATGCCTACAGGCGAAGCTTGACCGTGCGCCTCATAGGCCAGGGTAATAGCGTCCCTCACCCAATGCGACATAGTCTGTTTGGTGACAGCCGCCCCCCTGTTGCGGCCCCCATGGCAAACGAATAGTTGCCCTGACTTACGCCACTGGCTAGTGCGGTGGACATAGGTCTGAAGGGCACGGACTGGACAAAGTCTGTGAAGTCTTTCCTGCTTCTGCGTAGAGAACGGTGGGGAGCAGAAGGCTTCAAGAGTGACCGGGTTTAAGGTCGAGAAATGCACCTTTAGGGAGGTAATCGGGATGAGGGCGAAAAATTGCTTTGGTAATTCCTGGGGCAAACTCTAAACAGGCTGGCAAAACAGACAGAACCTGTAGGTCCCCAATTCTCTTTAGAGAGGTAATAGCCATAAGAAAAACCATCTTGAGAGTCAGAAGTCTGTCAGACGCTGACTCTAGAGCTTCAAAGGGGGTCTCAACCAGGCCCTCAAGGACTATTGCTAAGTCCCAAGAAGGGGTCCTGGTCCTTTCAGGAGGCTTCAGTCGCCTGGTTCCACGAATTAAATGGGAGGGTAGAGGATGTCTCCCCAAAGGCACCCCGTCCATCAGGGTGTGGCCACATAAACCCTGAGAGTGGTGGGGCATATGCCTGCTGACAGTTTTTCCTGCAGAAAGTCCAGAACTGAAGCAATCTGGCAGATAACAGGATCTGCGTTATGTGAACTGTACCATTTTTCAAAGACACCCCATTTATTGGTGTAGATCTGGTAGAGGGAGCCCTAGCACTTAAAATGGTCTCAATAACCTCAGGTGAAAGCGCTGTGTCCCTCAGTTGGTACCCTTCATGGGCCAAATGTGAAGGTTCCATAGGTCGAGCCGGGGATGAAATATTGTTCCCTGTGCCTGAGACAGAAGGTCCCTCCTGTTCGGAATCACCCAAGGCGAGCCGTCGAGGAGAGACATTATCTCCGAGAACCATACCCTGTTCAGCCAGCGCGGCGCTATCAGTAAGAGGCAAGACCCTTGCTGGCGAACTCTGGCCAAGACTCCAGGGAGCAGAGAAACTGGGGGAAACGCATACAGGTGAATTCTGGGCTGGGTGACTCAGAGAGAAGTAGAGGGGACATTGCACTGTCTGAGAAGAGGTGAAGAGGTCCACTTTTGCCCTGTAAAATGTCACCCAGATTTGCTCTACTACCTAGGGGTGGAGTTTCCACTCCCCGTCAGTAACTGCTAAAGTGATGTAAACTGCCCTGAGTGACAGGAATTTGCCCTGGACCCAAAGGAGAATCCGACGTGCCAGGGAATTCAGCTGGCATGAACGTAGACCTCCTTGATGATTTATGTAGGACACTGCTGTTGTGTTGTCCACCCGCACCAGGACATGGTAGCCTCTCAGATGCTGGAGGAAGTATTTCAGGGCCAGAAATACCACCATCAACTCGAGGCAGTTGATGTGCCAACCGAGCTAATGACTCTTCCATTCCCCTTGGGCTGGACAACCACTTAAGACCGCTCCCCAGCCCCTCAGGGAGGTGTCTTTCGTAAGCAGTCTGCAACAACAAGACGCAAGTGGGACCCAAGGTAAGAAACCGGGGTCTGATCCACATAGAAAGGAAACGAAGCCCGTGGCACGTAACCCTTATTTGCCTTAGGGGACTGACCCTTGGATGAAATCCCCTGGCTTTTAGCCACAGCTCATATGCGGAAGGCCCAAAGGTATCACCGTGGACGCAGATGCCATGAGACCTAGAATTCGTTGATACTGACGAACAGTGCAACCTTGACCTAGCCTGACTTCGCTCAGGGTGTTCTGAATGGAAAAGATCCGAGTGGGAGACAATTGTACCCCCCACCCTTCTTGGTGACCAGAAAGTATCTGCTGTAATAGCCTGACTCTTTCTCTGGAGGGGGAACACGTTCTATGGCCCCTTTGACCAAGAGATTTTGCAGTTCTTTCCACAGTAGACATGCCTGCTCTGGTTTCATGGAATTGGAGACCACGCCGTTGAAACGCGGAGGACGGCGAGATAATTGACTTCTGTAGCCTCTTTCTACTGTTCTTAGGACCCACATAGAAATACCGGGCAGAAGTTTACATGCTGCCAGGTTTTCTGAAATGGGTACTAATTTCGACACTTCCTGTTGAGGGGATGTCGAGTGTTCCGCGTTGTGGAATAAGGCAGGAAGCAGTGATACACCCAACATTTGGAAGCCTCTGCCTTCCTAAACACAAGAGGCGGCGGGAAAGGAGAGGATTCGTGGGGGTACCCCGAGGGGTGAAGTGGATGGTACGCGTGCCCCGTCCCGAGGGGAGCTACCCCCACAGGGCTGGGTGCAAGACCGTCAGGGTTTTTTGCCAATTTTTTATCTTTATGAGATAACTGCCCTGAGGTCTTGCTTTGGAGGTTGTCGAGGGTGACGAGCCTGTCCCCAGTCATCACGAGGGGGAGCACGACTCGTCACACTCTGTTTCTGAGCCTTCCTTCAAGCAGGACTGGGGCGGGACTGGGTGGCCAATGGCCCTGCCCCCTGAGTGTGGCGAGGAAAGAATTGCCCAAATGCTTCCTCATGGCTTTACGCCTCCTGGAACCTGGAGATAACCGTATTCATGTCATCTCCGAATAGTCCAGAAGGCGAAACCAGGGCATCAAGGAGGAAAGCTTTATCTTTTTCCTTGATGCCCGATAGGTTGAGCCACAGGTGTCATTCCATGCTGACCAAAGCAGACATAGACCGGCCAATGGCATGGGCTGTCTGCTTGGTCGCACGGAGAGATAGGTCCATGGCTCGACGAAGCTCAGAAAACGCTTCCTTGTCGAGCGCGGTACCTGCACTCAGGTTCTTAAGCAGATCAGCCTGGTATGCCTGTAACACCGCCATGGTGTGCAGAGCAGCACCAGCCTGACCCCCTACTTGATACGCCTTCCCCACTAGCATGGAGGTGGTCCTGCACGGCTTCGTGGGGAGAGAGGGTCTTTTCAGCAATGATGCTGAGCCCGGTGAGAGATAACCCTCAAGTGTCTCCTCAGTGTCTGTCTGTCGCATCATCGAATACCCCCATGTCTCAGCGCCCACAATAGTCGAATATATTGATGTCGAGGGCACGTGGACACGGGAAGTGTAAGGTTTACTCCATGAACGAGAAAGCTCGTCATGGAGGTCATCAAAGAAGGGAAGGGACTGATGAGGCGTTCCCTTCCCCCAGCCACCAGACAGAAATCTATCCTCCAATTTGGAGCATTTGGGGGTCTCTTGTTTGTGTGGCCAGTCTATCTGAAGCATGCCCACAGCACGAGTAACCACGTCGAGTAATTCCTCTACTTATTTATTATCAAACCTGGAATACTCTGAGGTGGATAACTCGAAATCTGCCGAACCAAGAGATTCAAGTTCCCCCTCATGAACCGAAGAGGCGCCGGAGCGCGCATTGAGATCACGGGAAGGACCAGGTAGGTCTGGGGAGAGAGCGAGTGAAAGGGATGGACCCGTCTCTCGCTCCTCAGCCAGATCCATGCGAGAGCCCCATGAGTGAAGTGTGGGCGCTGACTCCCGGAAGTAAGCGAGGCGAGCGCAAAGCATTTTGCCCGAAAGCAGATCGCAATGCTCGCACCCACCCCACCCCAACGTGAGAGCAGCATGCTCTTCCCCCAAACAAACAAAACAAAACTGATGCGTGTCCCTCTCGGCCATAGAGCGGAGACAGGGGAACACGCATCATTTGCCCTGATTTTCAGTCATTTTTTTTTTTTTAGAGGAAAGAGAAAGGAGAAAAGGTTCACTGCGCACTACCTAACATATTCTAACTCCTAACAGAGGAAAGAAAGTTTGACAGGCTCGTGATAGCACACAATACAGAATGGCTCTGAAGACAAAAGATCTGATGATGCTCCGGTGACGCATCTATTTATAGCCACTGCGCCAGGTGCGTCCAATGATTACACCGGCAGAGGCTATAAATTCCGGTTAATGTTCATTGACGTGTTTGCACACATATTCACAGCTGGTCACAACTAAGACTTGTTCCCAAAGCACTTTTCAGCGCAGCATTATAGTGAAGCTTTTTGTAAAGGGAACAGCATTATTCTCAGCTTTTGACATCAAAATGTAAACAGTCATGTGCACAACTATTGTGCATATTGGATAAAGGCCTTAAATGCAACATGAAATTGGGATAATGGGCAAAAATCTACATGATGCAAATCTACGATCGGTTTATGATTAAACTTTATGACCATAACCTGATAAAGGAAAACCATTTGAAGTGTTTAAATGTCCTCAATCATTGTTAGTGCTTAGTGACAGCATTTACATGCAAAATATTTTTCCAATAGTAATTGGTATTTGGAATGTATGAATCATGTAAAATGTTAATCTGAATACAAAAGCTGACATATACTTGTATTAATTGGAATGTTGAGCCATGTAAACACCTTATTCCAAATATCCACTGTAACTTAATATTCTGTTGTATCAGCAAAAATTGAGAAAAAAATGGAAAAACCTGTTTAAAGCATTTACATGAGCTCACATACTGTATTGTCATCTTATTACGCATAATAGGTGTAAAAACAAGAATGGAAACATACTCAGTGACAGCATTTACATGCACAAGAATGTTCCGGTAGTAATTGGAATTTGGTCAGATTCTAAATTATATATGCATCATGTAAAAGCATTAATTAGAATAAAACAGCTAGTATTTACTTGTATTAATTGAAATTTTTGGGCCATGTAAATACCTTATTCTGAATATCCACACTGAATATTTAGTTAAATCTGCAAAAATCAAAACTAAATTAATTTTTGGCTTATGAAAAGTCAAGCTTTTAAAGAAACACCTTTTTGGTGAGTGGAGGGAACATGAGACAAGACATGAGCTAAATCAACATAAATTAAAATACAGATCAATACACTAATTGGTAAAAGCGTTGAAAGAGTCTAATGGCCTACATTTTGCAATGCATTTCACTGTTATGTGCTACTGATATTGACATAAATGAGAATTGAGAGTTGATTAGATTACTGTGCATCTCTTTTTTTGTAAAAAGAAAGTACATTTTTAGTTTTTCTTGGATAGTACGATTACAAAAAATAGAAGAATATAAATGGCATTGGAACATGTAAACCTCCTTTTTGGAATAAAATATTAACCAGATTCTGGAGTTTAATTTGAAAATGATGCTCATTTAAACATGGTCAGAATCACTGAGATCGAAATGTCCCTTGCTGGTTGCACTTTCCAGCTTTTTGATGCCCTTTCCAGCTTTTTTTAATATCTTGTTGGGCATTTGAAGTTAGAGGGCCTCTGCTGGGGCCACTGTCTATGCTTCAACCGTCTGATCAAGATCACAGCACTTCAATATTGTCATTGTGTCCACTCTTTGATCTCCCTGTGTAAGCTTGTGTCCCATGGGGAGAGTCCCGGGGAACACACACAGACACACTGGCCTGCGACAACAGGATATTAAAACGTAAGCTAAGAGTTTGGGACCTGGATGGTGACAGGCTGGCAGGTGTGAAAACCAGCCTGAAGACACACCGACTTCTGCCAAATTTAGCTACTGGAGGCCAGGAATGAGGAGGAGATGGGTCAGGGTAATGCCTCTGTTGTAGTTAGCTGCTGTCACCTCCATGGTTTTGTTGCTTTTGTCTTGGTGGTCCATTTTGCAAAAAATTTTGTCACATGCAAATGGTACAAGGGTTTGAGATGCATGGTGACCAAATGTAGTCATTAAGTGCCGTCAAGAATGTGTAACTGCCACCAGGGACAATTTCACTCACTAAGATTCACACCTTTGAGTGGCTTAATCGTTTGTACATGGAATGGAATGCGATGGATGGTGATAAAAGATTAATTTGCTGTATTTTAAAATGAAGGTTCGTACTGCCCTTAAATGCATTGTTTCTCCTCAAGATGGTTGTCATGTGTAGTCTTTAAAGGCTAATTTACTACTTTAACATACTGATGCTAAATGGAGACCGCATACATACTGAGAAGGGATTGTGTGAAACAGAAGGCACTTTTCATTAATTACACTAATTTTGAGTAATTAGTGAGGTGGGAATATCTATCCTCCCCGTGGCTTGTTTACTGGCTGTCACTAGTTGCATGTAAGGAAGAGAGTAGCTTGATCCTGTCACCAAGAGTTTGAGAGAACTGAGAAAAAGTTATTTGACAGCATTTGGTACTACCTGTTAAATATTAGGTCCCACCTTATGTGTTTTTCAACATCAATTCTAAATTGATCTTGAAACCATAATACTATTTGACAGCTTTATTTAATATTATTTAATTAAAATTGAATATTTGAAAGCTCTTATGCAATAAAATTGTTATAGCAATGATATTGTTTCATTTATTTATTTTTCATTATTCTTTTTTAGATTTTTGTTTAGAAAGGCAGTGTGATTGGTTAAAATTGTTTGTTCAAATAATGTAGGAAATATTGGCATATATCAAAGGAACAGTTCACCCAAAAATGAAAATTCTGTCTTACTCAACCTCTTGTTGTTCCAAACCTACATGACTTTCTTTCTGATGCAGACAAAGAGATATTTTTATTAATAATTTGGTCTGTATTTTTAGTCCAATAAAAGTGGATAGTGACTCAATTTAAATCATAACAAATTAACCAAGTGTCAATGCATCTTGTTTGTCAAATTCCCCCCAAAAAACAAAAGCTTGTTCATAGTGTTTGTTTATGCAAGAACTTAGCATGGGTATTTTGCTCTCAGTCAGGTACTGATAGTTTTTTAAGAAATGACAGTAATTTACCATCATACATTGTGAGTTTTGTTATAAAAAATAAATAAAAAATGTCTGTGAATATGTGTAGCCTACTTTGTGTTCACTCCCAAGGGGAAGACACTGCGGAGACTACACCCTGCCCAGAAAGGGGGGCATTTTGAATGGAGATACATCACATGGTCTTTCCGAGCATAGCGGTGGTATGTCATGTGGAGAAGTCCCATGGTAAGTCCTACCCAATGGGGGAGGAGACTCTACAAACATGGTGACTCTGATACATGGTGACTGGGACAGAGTGGCCTCTGCCCAAGGAAGACGCAGTTTACCAACAGGAAAATATTACAGTGGAAGATATAATTCACAAGGGGTTACCTATGGGGAACCAGTACATGCGGGGCACCTACCCTAGTACAGGGCTTTCTCCGTAAACTTGTCTGCCACAGGGCTAGGAGGAAGTCGTCCAGGGAACACATTTTGTGAACACTACTGGGAGTCAAGAGCATACGTCTTCATCTCAGTGGAGTTGAAAGGCACTATACGCAAGTGATACACCCGGCCAACTGTATCGGACTTACCTGTTTGTTCCTGCTAAGACACGGGACAAAACCGGCTCAACCTGGAGATTGTAGAATCTTGCAAAGGTGTTGGGTGTTGCTCAGCCCGCTGCTCTGCAAATGTCTGTTAGAGAGGTGCCACTGATCAGGGCCCAGGAGGCTGCCATACTCCTGGTAGAATGGGTTTGTAGCCCTGCAGGAGGTGGCACGTGCTGAGCGTGGTATGCCATAACTATGGTGTAAATGATCCAGTGGGCGATCCTCTGCTTGGAGACACAGCAACGTAAGGGCTGGGTCTGCCTCCTCCTGGGGCAGCACTTGCAGGTTCACCACCTGATCCCTGAATGGGATCGTGGGAACCTTGGGCACATAGCCCGGTCGGGGTCTCAGGATCATGTGAGAGTAGCCCAGACTGAACTCCAGTCACCTGACCTCTTGATGTAGGTGGAGGGCAGTCTCCAGAGAGAGTGCCTTAAGCACAACTGACTCTAAGGGCTCAAAGGGGGCCCCTTGTAGGCCTTAGGTTGGAGAGCACAAGCCACGCATCCAAGCTCTGGGTGAGGGGGACCAAAGGGACAATCTTGTCGGACATACCGGCGGGTGGGTCCTCGCAGTGGGGCGAGCCAGAGATACCACATTGACAGGGCTTTAGCCTTGTTGCCATGCTGAGTCGAGAGACATCGAAACACTTACCTGACTGCTGATACCCACCAGTGGACTTTTGTTGAGTGTTTGGGTACCGCATTACTAAAATAAATTAAAACAAAACCAAAGATTCTCCTCCCAGCCCTTCACCAGGGGACGGAGTGGTCTGTCTACCAGTTCCGGAGCAGCAGGTCTCCTCGTCCCTGGGTCGCCTGTCTCAGGGATCTTGAGACGCGCCGGTGCAGAATATGTTGAATGACCACCATCTGCTGCTTCACCACCAAAAACTATAACTATATAAAACTAATAGGCCAGCCTGGGAAATGGGGGTGTTCAGGAATTGTGCGTTGTTGGCCACTTGCATTTCGACCAGGTTGAGCCATAGGTGGTGCTCCTGGACCAACAAAGTGGACAACTTGGAATGTATGAATCATGTCAAATGTTAATCTGAATACACAAGCTGACATATACTTGTATTAATTGGAATGTTGGGTCATGTAAACTGCATCATCAGTTCCTTATTCCGAATATCCACTGTAACTTAATATTCTGTTGTATCAGCAAAAATTGAGAAAAAATTGAAAAACCTGTTTAAAGCATTTACATGACCTCACATACTCTATTGTCATCTTATTAAGCATAATAGGTGTAAAAACAAGAATGGAAACATGCTCAGTGACAGCATTTACATGCATAAGAATGTTCCGGTAGTAATTGGAATTTGGTCAGGGATGATGTGAACCTACAGGCTCTGGACGGGAACTTGGGGCGCCTGTGCCAGGTGGTGGTGCTCTGTGGGCATAGGTGCACCGCGAGCGCCTTAGCCACTGTAGGCATTGCCACCCCACCATCAAGGGTAGTGAGAGCGGAGGAGCTGAAATATTTGGACTAGGCAGTGAAAGGTGCCTCCCATGACCTTGTCAGATCCTCATGCACCTCTGGGATGAAAGGAACTGGGGCGGGGCGTGGCTGTGTGTGGCACTGCAAGCCCAGAAACCAATCATCAAGCCGTGAGGGTTCAGGGGAGAGCAGAGGGTTCCACAATAGCCCGACACTCATGGCTCTCTGGGAAAGCATGTCTGACATCTCCGCGTCCACCTGTGACTGGGTGCCCATGCCTGAAAGGATAAGCGCAGTGGAGGTTTCCACGTCTGACTGGACGAGACCGCTCTCTGATGCTGTGCTCGAAAGCTCATCACCTTCGCAGGCACCAAACATGAGGTTGAACTCTCCCTGAGATGAGCCGGCACACTCATCCAGAAGCATAACCGGAGCAAACGAGCTTGCTGGGAAATGGGAGGTCCTTGGGGATTTACCCGGCGGAGGTGGTCCCATTGGGGTCCCCAAATCGCCCCCAGTGCTAGCCGCGTTGTCCTCATATCCGTAGGTAGAAAGACAGAGGCGGGGAGCCGCTGGGGTGGCGTGCTTTCTTACCAAAGCGAGACGTGACCTTAATGTTACCATGGTCATGTCCTCGCAATGAGGACATGACACATCCACGAAGGATGTCACCATGTGGGCAGTGCCCAGGCACGAAAGACTGCGATCGTGGCTGTCAAAAGGCGAGAGATAACGTCTGCACCAAGGAATAACAAACAAACGGAAGGGCATATTTAAAAATACACGTCTTTAAAAAGACACTCTGTTGTGTGCCGCTCTTTTAGAATATACTCATTTAGGTTTGGAAAAAATACTCTTTTAAAATATACTCTGATTCTGCCGATGCACCCAGATGCGATCTCTGCAGCACACCAGTGCAGAGAGGGGAGAAAACCGCTGTAATGCACCGTAAGGATCCAGCAGAGGTGAATGGAATGTAAGCCGTGGGAATTCAACTGTGTGAACATCGACCGCTTGGCTCCGAAGAGAAAATATGAATGAGTAGTATGCATGCTCCTTTATACCCATATGTTTGGGGAATTGGCATGCAAATACCACTTGCCAATTCCCATTGGCCTTTTATCAAAGATCAGAGGTGTCTCAGGCCCCCAAGAGAGACCCCGAGTGTCACTTTTTCGACACAACTTCGAGTGAACGACAGATAGGGAAGAGAGTTTACTCAAGGTTGTGCTGATGGTGTTAAGTGAAACATTGCACACTATGCATTGTTTTGTGTATTCGCAAGCAGTAAGTCAGTTTTTACATCCATAGTTATATGCAATGCACTTTATAAGTCAGTCTTTACATCCATAGAGTTATATGCAATACATTTCAAATGAAATGAAATCAAATCATTTTATTGTCACACTACTGTGTACACGAGTGCAACAGTAGGTGAAAGTCTTGTGTGCAGTTCCGAGCAACATTGCAGTAATGACAGTGACGAGACATAAACCACTTTACAATAAACAACATATTTACACAACACAATTTACATAACAAATGTACACATACTTACACAACAATTTACATATCAAATGTACACATACTTACACAACAATTTACATATCAAATGTACACAATACACACAATGTAGAATACACATACACTAGATAAGGGTATAAATATATATATACACTAATTGAATTGGGAGTGAGAATATATTTGACAGAATGAAGATTAATAAAGTGCAGTGCTGATTGTTGATCGTGAGAGATCATGTGTTCAAAAGTCTTATTGCTTGTGGGAAGAAGCTGTCATGTAGTCGGGTGGTGCGGGTCCTGATGCTGTGATACCGCCTGCCTGATGGAAGCAGTGAGAGCAACCCATGACTCGGGTGGCTGGAGTCTCTGATAATCCTCCGAGCTTTTTTCACACATCGTCTGTTATATATATCCTGGAGGGAGGGAAGCTCACCTCCGATGATGTTTCTGGCAGTTCGCACCACCCTTTGCAGGTCTTTGCGGTTGTGGGCGGTGCTATTGCCATACCAGGCGGTGATGCAGCCAGTCAGGATGCTCTCTACAGTACTGGTGTAGAACCGTGTGAGGATGTGGTGGTTCATTCCAAACTTCCTCAGCCGTCTCAGGAAGAAGAGGCGCTGGTGAGCCTTCTTCACAACGGCCTCAGTGTGGATGGACCATGTGAGTTCCTCAGTAATGTGGACACCGAGGAACTTGAAACTGCTGACTCTCTCTACCGGTGCTCCATTAATGGTGATGGGGCTGTGTTCTCTGTCTTTCTTCCTGAAGTCCACCACAAGCTCCTTGGTTTTACTGACGTTGAGGGAGAGGTTGTGCTCCTGACACCAGCATGTCAGAGTGTGCACCTCCTCTCTGTAGGCTGTTTCATCATTGTCAGTGATCAGACCTATCACCGTCGTATCGTCAGCAAACTTAATGATGGCATTGGAGCTATGTGTTGCCACACAGTCATGTGTGTAAAGGGAATACAGGAGTGGGCTGAGAACACAGCCCTGCGGGGCTCCAGTGTTGAGGGTCAGTGATGAGGAGATGTTGCAGGCCATTCTAACCACCTGACGTCTGCCTGACAGGAAATCCAGGATCCAGCTGCACAGCGAGCTGTTTAAGCCCAGAGCCCGGAGTTTCACATCAAGCTTGGAGGGCACTATGGTGTTAAATGCTGAGCTGTAGTCTACAAACAGCATTCTCACATATGTGTTCCTTTTTTCCAGATGGGAGAGAGCAGTGTGTATTGTAGATGCAATGGCATCATCAGTGGAGCGGTTGTTGTGGTAGGCAAACTGCAATGGGTCCAAAGAGGTGGGCAGATGAGAGCAGATGTAATCTCTGATCAACCTCTCAAAGCATTTGCTGATGATGGGGGTGAGGGCAACAGGACGCCAGTCATTTAAGCAAGTGATTTTTGATTGCTTCGGTACAGGCACAATGGTTGATGTTTTGAAGCATGTGGGGACTACAGACAGGGAGAGGGACAGGTTGAAAATGTCCGTAAAAACACCAGCCAGTTGGTTCGCGCACGCTCTGATGACGCGGCCCGGAATGCCGTCTGGACCCGCAGCTTTGCGGATATTCACCCGTCGAAAGGATCGGGTTACATTCGCAACAGAGACGGAGAGTGAACCAACCTTTGTAGTATCGGCCGCGAGTGCTCTCTCCGCGAGGGCGGTGTTGTTGTTGTCCTCGAAACGAGCATAAAATGTATTAAGCTCGTCCGGGAGAGAGGCAGCGGTGTTCATGGCGGAGTTTTTATTCCGTTTATAGTCCGTGATGGTGTTAATTCCCTGCCACATACTTCTGGAGTCAGTGGTGTTGAACTGTCCTTCAATTTTGTGCCTGTACTGGTGTTTGGCTGCACTGATGGAGTTACGGAGGGCATAACTGGCTTGTATACGCTCCTCCGCGTTCCCGGAATTAAAAGCGGTGGTCCGCGCAGTGAGTGCCATGCGAACATCGCCGTTAACCCAGGGTTTCTGGTTGGGGTAGATCCGTATAGTTTTTGTCGGAACAATGTCCTCTACGCACTTCCTGATGAAACACGTTACGCTATCAGCGTAAACCTCGATGTCGTCATCGGAGGCAGACCGGAACATCTCCCAGTCCGCGTGATCAAAACAGTCCTGTAGCGCAGAGTCTGATTGGTCCGACCAGCACTGGATCGTTCTGAGGGCGGGTGCTTCTCGTTTCAGTTTCTGCCTGTAAGCGGGCAAAAGCAGAACGGAAGAGTGGTCGGATTTGCCAAATGGTGGGCGGGGGAGGGATTTGTAGCCATCCCGGAAAGGAGAATAGCAATGATCCAAAACCCGGTCCCCTCGTGTGTTGAAGCTGATATGTTGTTGGTATTTTGGTGCTATTGTTTTAAAGTTGGCTTTGTTGAAGTCCCCGGCAACAATGAACGTGGCCTCAGGATGCGCGGTTTCCTGCTGATTTATACTCCCATACAGTTCCATGAGTGCCCGGTCTGTGTTGGCTTGTGGGGGGATGTACACAGCAGTGATAATGACCGCTGTGAATTCCCTCGGTAGCCAGAATGGTCGACACAGAAGCATGAGAAATTCCAGATCAGGAGAGCAGAAAGACCTGATAAAATGTACATTCCTCTGATCACACCATGATTTGTTGATCATAAAACATACACCACCACCTCTGCTTTTACCTGAGAGGTCTTTCGCTCTGTCCGCTCGGTGCACGGAGAAACCCGTGGGTTCGATGGCCGAGTCTGGAATCTCCGCGGACATCCAGGTTTCCGTAAAACAGATAACGCAGCAATCTCTCGTCTCTCGTTGGAAAGAGATCCGCGCTCTCAGCTCACAGATCTTGTTGTACAGAGACTGAACATTTGCCAGTAGTATACTGGGTAGCGGGGGGCGATTTGCACGACGTCTTACTCTGATGAGAACGCCGGCTCTTTTTCCTCTTTTCCTTCTGCGTTTCCGCGGCCGGGCAGCCCAGACAAAGGGCTCCGCTGGCGTGTTTGTAAACCGCGGGTTGGCATTGAGGAATTTGAAGTCCGGTTTTCGGTGTGTGATTGCCGAACCAATGTCCAAAATCGTTTGTCTGTCGTACACAATAAAGCAGACAACATCCAAGACAAAAAAACACAAAACTGTAAACAAAACAAACAATAAACTGCAGTGTTTTGACGGAGCCCGCAACGCAGCAGCCATTTATAGACATCTATGCAAAATATAGTTTAATCCAATTTAAACAAAAAAAGTTTTGATTATTTCCATGACACTAACTTAATTTAAAACAATTTGTCTAACTGATTGATATATTTCAAGCAAGCACATTTAGCCATTGCTTACTACAGGGCATCAATAATTCATAATGACCCCCCCAGGGCAAGGTCCTAAAATATTTTCATTTTACTAAGCAAATGTTACAGCCTTAATTCCTCTTTGGTATTATTTTATAGATTTGGTAATTTCAAATTTGTTTGTGAAACATTTCTAAACAACAAAATTATGTTTGCTAATATTTTCAGGCATGGTCTGCAAATAATCAATTTAAATTTCATGTTGATTGGACAAATGTTATAGGAGAACCATGGTATCATTGTTCTCTGCATGACTCACACAATCTAACAAGGCCAGTCTCACAAAAATGCAAACATACAGCCTCAAGTCCATTTTGGTGTGCTCAATGTCAAATTTGTTTATGATTGGCCAATGTCTGCCATGTTTCTCTATATATACAGCTGTCCTCATGATCAGTGATGCAACTCCCCCAAAGACACTGAATGCAAAGACACTGCATGCGAATTTAGAAATGAATTGAACCAATGATTCTATATTTAGAGCCACGTTCATATTGTTCCATGTTATAGCTCCACCAAATGGCCAAACACTGCCACATTTTCTGTGTGTTCTCAAGTTGAGCCCTTCTATAAGTGTGTCAAGTTTGGTGAAAATTTCAAATATCACTCATCAATATATGTGAAATCAGAGACCACTTTTAAAATTCGTCTACCTGTTTTTGGCATTTCCGAGCAAAATTTTAATTTACGGCATTTACGAGCAATTCACTTAAGTAGTTTCAGAACAATTTTCGATGTGGCAACAGGACATTAGGCGAACCATAGCAAATATATCATCATTGCACTCGGCAAGTCCTTAACGAGACCAGTCCTGTGAAACTAGACCAACACCACTAAAAGTTATAAGCTCAAATAGTAAAAATAATTTTTTATTCCACAACAAGGTGGTGCTGGACCCAAACTTCTTAGACACATTCAGGGTCCTGATGACACATCCAAAGTTTTGTAACGATACATCAATGTGTTCTGACACCCAAAATGGTCGACATGGGAACATCTTTTGACTGAATCTAAAGAGACCAGCTTTATAATTTTTGGCCAAAGTGTTCAAGAGATATAGGTCCAAAATAGCTGTTTTTGCTATCTCCTGACCAGTAGGGGGCAATGTGGTGAAACACTGCTTGTGACCTCAAGGCCTGACACATACCAAGTGTTGTCACACAATCAAAGTGTTGCGGAGATAGAGCATGAAGTCCATTTTGTAGAGCTTGCCATCAACTTCGTGAAGCCATTTCTCAGGAACTATTTCAAACATCGAAAAACAAAAAGTGATTTACCTTTTAAGTCAAGTCAAGTCAATTTTATTTGTATAGCGCCTTTCACAACACACATCGTTTCAAAGCAGCTTTACAGAAGTTCAGCATTAACAGACGATAAAAATGTAATGTCTATAAAGTCGATAAATCATCATCATTGTGCAGGGCTCCAAACTGCGACTAAAAATGGTCGCATTTGCGACCAAATAAATTTATTTGCGAGTGTAATTTCTGTCAAGGTCGCCATTGGCGACAGTAAAAATTTACTCCCTTTGATTTTAAAATTTGCATTACATTTCCCGAAATACATTACAAAAGTTTATATCAAAGAAATAGCGGGGAAAACGGAGTTCATTGCAGGAACTAACCATTTCAAAAAAGAGACTGTGAGAAAACACGGTGACAGTAACAAGCATAAAAAATGCACGTGATCACATAATTGCGAAGAATGCTCCACAGACTACACTGTTAGCACGTGCAGTTTTTCTTGCATGCGAGCTGCGGGACGAAAAGGAATGGAAGGAGTTAAAAATGAAAATATTTGGCGCCTGTTTTTCCCCCTATAGGAGCCAGTGGCTCCTTAATTGATTTTTTGTTTGGAGCCCTGTTGTGGAATTAGATAAGATATGATTCTTTATCGTGTTTAAAAATAATTAAATAATAATTGTATTAATAACCCCAGTGAGCAAGCCGAAGGCGACTGTGGCAAGGAACACAAAACTCCATAAGATGTTGGTTAATGGAGAAAAATAACCTTGGGAGAAACCAGACTCACTGTGGGGGGCCAGTTCCCCTCTGGCTAACATCATGAATAATGTAAATAAGAATTATTTATAGTTAAAAAACATGATTTAAAAAATTATTAAACTTATTAAGTGTTAAGGGTCAGTATTTAGACAGTGATTGTGTTTGAACTGCAAGATTAGTGACCAGTGTCTTTGAAGTCCATCCTTGATTAAATTCCAGAAGTTCACTTAGATGCAATTGTCCTTTTAAGTAGCTCTATCTCACTATCACTTAAAAACATGTTTGTGAAAATTGGACAAATATTGTTAGAGGAGTAGCGAAAAAAAGCTGTTTCCTTAAAATTTAAAATGTGGAAAATCTAGTCAGGCAGAAATTGAAACAAAGGTATGCATTCAACTCGCCGTGAGCTCAGGAATCAGGGGATTTTCATTTTTTTCATTTTTGTCGCAAGGACTTACAGTTCAAAAGTTTTTAGTGTAAACATGAGTGAAAATTTGACCTGTTGGTGGTGTAAAAGGATTTGAGTTACAGACTCCAAATTCACTGTGGTATCAGTTCAGAATGCCCTTTAGTTAATTCCATAACTTTCCTGTGAACGGTTCTATGGGCTGCCATAGACTCCCATGGCAGAAAAAAAGAATAATAAGAACACTAACGATTACAATAATGAAGTAAATAAATTAAGCAAAAAAATATATTGTTAAATGTTTGTTCATGATGTCTAATGCATTAACTTATGTTAACGAATGGAACCTTATTGTAAAGTGTTACCACGTGTATTAATCTACTTATAGTATATACATTTGTAAATTACATAAAATTATATTAGAATAAAATTAATTGAATCTAACTTTCTACTCTCCATGGCAACATCACACCATCATCAAGTTCATGCATTTTTTATTAGACCAACCATGAAGATAGCAAACCTATTAACAATTTCCATTCAAAATCAATTAAATCATGCACTTTGTACATCTTAATTGCCAGAGTTCCTTTTATTACACTCCTCGTGTCCACGTGATTCAGTTACTACCCAAATAATTTAATGCTAATCTGAAGCGTGGCTGTGACAAAATGCTGGAATGTGCTTGGTGTGGACAGTTAAGAGTCTACCTTAGTGTTTATAGCCAGAGAGATACAGTTCCTCTCCTAATATGAGGTGTCGAGACCCCAGTAATACTCTATCTTAAATTACACAAGCTTGCAGGGTGAACTTCACAATAGCCAGTGGGTAGTGAGTGCCTTCATTTATTTATTTATTTATATTTTTATTTCAAGCAAATAGTGTAACAGCAGAAATGATACACAATAATAATAATAATTATACTAATAATAACTTATACACTTATGATTGAAATGGAGTGGGGAGAAGTAAAACTTATTAAACCCCACCCCGATCTGTCAAAGAATTTATACAAACAAAAATAGCTGCTTCCTTCTTCAATAATCTCAAAGAAAAAAAAAAGGGAAAAAACAAACAAAAATAAAATAACAGTAATAATGATACCTCATTTAGAAACAGTATTATAGTTGCACGAGTGCAAAACCACACATACATACAATACATTTTCATAATATACAGATATTACCTCAGGTAACAATGATTATCAAATACCAACAATGGTAGACGGAATACCACAAGGGTACATAACAATGACAAACAGCTACCAACAATGGTAGATAGAATACCACAAGGGTAAATAACAACTATTCCAACACTCCACACCACATGAATACAATCAAACCTCATTGTCACTGTAATGGGACCAGACCTTTTGTTTATAAAGACGTTTGAAATTGTGAATGCTTTGACATTGCTTTAATTCACGTATAGCTCTTTTCTGTAACAAAAAAAGTGACTGTATTGCATTTTTGTAATTATTGCCCCATACCTCTACACAGTAGGTTAGATATGGCTGTATTAAAGAGCAATACAAGGTATGGAGTGCATTATAATCAAGGATATGTTTAACTCTATTAATTATAGCAAGGCTTTTGGAGACTTTAGTAGTTATATGTCTGATGTGGGCATTCCAACTTAACTTATGGTCTATCGGTACACCTAAAAATTTTATTTACAGAACATTTTCAATGTGAACTCCGTCTATCTCAACCACTTTCCAAAAAACATCACTTTGGATTTATCTAGGTTTAAGGATAATTTGTTACTTTCCATCCATTTTTTTAATTTACCTAGTTCTTTGTTTATAACGCTAATCAGTCGCTCCAAACTATCGTTACTATAGAAAATGTTTGTATCATCAGCATACAATACACATTTAACCAATTGAGAAACATTAAAAATATCATTAATATACAAATTAAATAATTTGGGGCCCAATACTGACCCCTGAGGGACACCACAAGCAATGTCAAGACATCCAGAAGAGAGCTCACCCAATTGGACATATTGTACTCTGTCGCTCAAATAACTTTTTACCCATTTCCCTGCAACCCCCCGTATTCCATATCGTTCTAATTTCTTAAGTAGTATATCATGGTTAATGGTGTCGAAAGCTTTTTTGAGATCAATAAAAATTCCTATTGCATGTTTTTTATTTGTTAAAGCCTTCGATATTTCTTCTGTGGCATCAATTATGGCCATTGAAGTGGATCTGTTGGGTCTAAACCCATATTGTCCTTCATTAATCAGCTTATGCTTATATATCAAATTTTCTAGCCGTTTGTTAAAAACCTTTTCAAGGATTTTTGAAAACTGGGGAAGGAGTGAAATGGGTCTGTAATTAGTGAAGTGATTCTTATTTCCATTTTTGAACAATGGTATGACCTTGGCGATTTTCATTTTTCTTGGCACACAGCCACTATTAAGCGACAGGTTACAGATATGTATTAGAGGCTTTATGATACTTTTAATTATCTTTTTTATTAGTACCATATCGATTGAGTGACAGTCTGTCGATAACTTGTTTTTTGATTTTTGAACAATATTCATTATTTCACACTCACTGACAGAAGAGAGGAAAATAGTACGGTCGTTTCTTTCGGAGTTCAGCTCCAATTCTTGGTTAGGAATTTTGGCTGCTAAATCAGGACCAACATTTACAAAAAAATTATTAAAGTTATTTACTAATTTATACATGTCATTGTTTTCTCCATTAGAGTCAACAAAATATTCCGGATAATGCATTGTATTAGATCCTTGCTTAATGATACTATTTAATACTGCCCAGGTTCTTTTTATATTAGATTTATTAGCAACTAATTGTTTTTCATAATATTGTTTTTTCACCATTCTCATTATAACTGTCAATTTATTTTTGTACAGCTTATATCTGTCCTCAGCTTCTTTGGTTTTCGATTTGATAAACAATTTATAAAGGTTATTTTCTTTCTTACATGCATTCTGCAGGCCTTTGGAAATCCAAGGGCATTTTAGATTTTTTTTCGGTTTACTAAATACTCTGATGGGACAGTGCTTGTTGTACAAGGAAGTAAATATTTCTATAAAATTATTGTAAGCCACATCAGTCTGCATCTCTCCATAAATAGTATTCCAATCTTGTGACTTTAATTCTTCATTAAATCCATTAACAGCTTCATCAGTTCGTACTCGTCTATAATTCACATTGCCAGATATATTACGTTTACAAACATTACAATCATATATAGTAAAGACTGGTAAGTGGTCTGTGATATCACAGATCAATAGACCATTTACAGTATTATTTGAAAAGTTGTTAGTAAAGATGTTATCAATTAAAGTTGCACTGTGAGAGGTAATCCTACTAGGCTTTGTGATTGATGGAAATAAGGACATACTATACATCCTATCAACAAATTCACAGGTAGGTTTGTGGTTGTTTGAGTTCAAAAGGTCAATATTGAAATCCCCACATACAAATAAGGGCTTATTTATAACTTCAGAAAACAATTTCACCATCCATTCATTAAATAAGTCTACACTTGATCCAGGTTATGATAATATTCTTTTGCTTTTCATTTTTTAGTTCGATAGTTACACATTCCATTACATTATCAAGTGCTATTGACAAACTATTTACTATTGAAAAATGTATTGTTTTATGGACATACAGTGCTACGCCACCACCTGTCTTGTTTTGTCTGTTGATGTAGTTGAGGTCATAGTCATTTATTTCAAAGTTGATTCCTTTGTCATCATTAAACCAAGTTTCGGATATTGCTATGATACTAAAAGGATGAATAAATGACTCTAAATAGTCACGTATTTCACTGTAATTAGAGTACATACTTCGACTGTTGAAATGGATAATAGACAATTTACCCTTTGTAATCAAGTTAGTATTATACTGTGCATTAGTATAATACTTGCAATTAATATTCATCTATCTACATCTATCTATCTAACACCTAGCAATGCCTTAGCAACCTGCGAGAAAACCCTAGCAACCACATAGCAATCAGCCAGAACACCCTATCAACCACCACAATGTCTGACTTCAAAGCCTGTAAAATTAAAAATTTCAAACTTTTCAGGCATGTCTTTGTCAAGCCAGCATAAAAGTCTGTCCTGATGAACTTTACTTTTCCAGTTGACTTTTGCAGTTTATCGTACGTTTATTCATATTGTTCTTTTATTATATGATAGTCTCTTTGGTGTGCTGACATTTAATCTCACTGTCAACCACAATGCCAGTTCCCCACTGGCAACCTCTCAATTACGCCATCCTCCCATAATTCTCTTTTTGTCAGTGCTGTCATTACTGAAAACTTTGGTGTGCGTGTGGAGCATTATGGACCTTGTCCCATCAGCACTTGCACCGTCTGCCAAATCTCCCCAAATGGTCTCGGTCAAAACAGGCATTTTAGAGCAAATGAGGTCTGTGACCATGTTGCACATTAAAGTGAAGTCCTGAATTCAACAGACATTGCTGAGGTTTCAAGAGGTGAAATAAGAGCCTCTTTTTTATAGAAATTGTGTGGACAGAGAGGAAGAAAAGCAATGGACATGATTAACGCTGACAGAGAACCTAGTATTCTACATAACCTCAATTTGCAGGTAAATATGCTGAAGTAAATTGAAAGTAAGTGACATCCTAGTTAATTCCGTCCATGCCAAAGTAGGGGTAATAAGAAAACCTATAGAAAAGAATGGGAAAATTACAAAGAAATTATTAATAATAGCAGGACCTACAATAACTCACACATGCAAATTTAAATTATTGCATGAAAAATCATTATAATGATAGTTCTCCAAAAAATAGGGATTGTGTCAACATTGACTCACTTTATGTTATTCCAAACCTGCATGACTTTCAGTCACCATTCACTTCCATTGCATCTTTTTTTTTCATTTATAAAAAGTGAATCGTGATTAAGGCTTACATTCTGTCAAACGACATCCTCATCAGACTTTTTGAATCAACTCAAGCATGATCACATTTCCCAGTTGCACTACTCTGAGACATATTTGCATAATCGTGTTATCTTAAACAATGGTGCGTGCTATTTAAAGGTTGCATTTTCACTCTTAAATTACATTTCTATTGGGGTTTAAGTTAGGGGGTTGTGATAAAGAAATGTATTACATAATTTATTATTTGATTTATTATTTGATTATTGTACATATTTGATTTGGAGTGCTTTAGCAGAACTAATGTGCTTTCTTTGACAGTTCCATTTGGATTGTGTCACATACTCATCCTTTCTCATAGAACACCATGCTAAGTGTCTCATCTCAGGGGGTGCCCAACCCAATTTGGGCTTGCATAGCTCGCCTCCTTCTCGCACAACTTTTCATTATGATTTCTGAAGCAGTTTGAAAATTTTAACGCAGTGGGCTGCATTCAATGATATCAAATGGCTGCCGGCAGTGGAAAATGTTTAAGTTCCTGATTTTTTTTCATTCATTTCATGTCCATGCCAGGTGCAGGTGTAGCCCTCTAGATCTGGATCCATTCCCCAGTTCTGGGTCTCGTAACAAGCCATGCCCTCATGTACCGAGACAAAAAAGGCACACACATATGATTTCCTGCATCACAGGCTTTAAAGAAATGCGGAGAGTAATCCTGACTCCTACAGCCTTGTGAAACATTAAATGTTTCTTTAAGCACCAGTGGCGCCGTCCAGCCTGTTCAGCACTTAAGGCAGGCACAATGCCAGCCTCAGAGTGGGGGGTCTGTGCCGCTGGCACTGACCTTGGAAAATGGGAGTGTGTTCTGCCCAGAGAGGGAAGAATTTCAGCAAAGAGGCGATCGGGTCCGAACGATGAGAGATATCGAGGGGCTGTGGTCATGGCACCTTACCAACCCCTGTCCCAACAGAATCAGTCAAGAACCAAGAGTACAGTTTTGATATGTAGGAAAAGATACAGCTGTGTAACTTGCATGCTTTTTTATTATTATTTAAGCATAGACAAAATGTTAGCTTGATCTAACATTTGGTTCCAAACCTGCATGACTTTCAGTCACCATTCACTACAGAAGTAACCAAAGTGTCCTTAAAAGCAAACTTTGAAATGTATTAATGCACAGGCCCAAATTATTTGAGTGATTTCAAAATGTCTTGCATTTCAATGTACTGTAAACCCTAATGTTGTCATTACTGGAAAAATCAAGTTGTCTTAATTAAAAGTTGTCTTTCATTACATGAAATGCCTCATAACTCAAAAATATAAGTTCTTTGAACTCATTTTTCTTAAAGATCCATAGACTTTTGAGTCAAGATATTAAGTGTTTATGACTCAACTATTGAGTACAAATTGAGGCTATGGGGATTACCAATAATGCCTTGCTCATTCATGTTTTCTTGGTCAAATGGGTGCATGAAATATTGTTTTTTGCTCTTTAGTAGTATTATGGTTGTTTTGTTGAAAATAATTATGGATCCAATTTTCATATAACTAACATATATTTTAAATACGTACCTACAGTATATGCTCAAAATTACAATGATTCAATACACTAAATGCATTGTGGTCAATGTGCATTTTGGTCAGCGCAAATCATGTTTATCCTCATTAAAAATGAACCTGTATTTATTGAAGCCTGGGGCATATATTATTTTGCCTTGTGTAGTTTTTTCATTGTTTTCAAGAATGTCACAAAGCCTGTCCATGTTGCCTTCTTCCTAATTTGGCTTGGTTCTACAAAGTGACAGAAGAATTTCCAAAATACAGTTGAGATTAATGGGAAAAACAGCCTTTGATTTCAACATCAAAAGATTTCCTCCCTTTGAAAGTTAATAAGCCTATTTATTTTGCCATCATAACTATGCACAATAATACGATTAGTTGCATTTTACTATTTGCATTTAGTATTGTTTTTTCTTAATTTTTGTCTCTCAACCCACCAGTTGAGAACAACTGATGTAAACTATTTACTTTACCAAAAAGTATAATTTATTTTGTCAAATATTAGCCTGATTTCTCCTATCTGAACAAAATGCTTGGCACAAGGCTTCTCATTGACTTAGAGAGTGAGCCACTCTTGTGGGGTGGCATGGAAAATCTATGCAAGGTGTTGACAGTGGACGTTCTGCAAGGGTCCCTGGCACGCCCAGTCCCATCCTCCACGCTGCAATCACACGGCCCATTAACATGTGATCACCTCCCACTCGTCAGCTCTTACAGAGTGCCATACAGTCTGAATGTACTTTATCTCTCACAACTGTAGTATTATAAGAGCTTTATCTCAGTCAACTATAAGGTTTTGAGTCAGAAGTCCAATTAAAAAAGAAAAGTATTTTCTCTTCAGTGATTTTTATGTTTTCAAACACCTAGTTCAAATCTCTTGAGTTCAAATCTTCCAATCTAAAATGTCAATATCATCATATTCTTGCTTTAGTTCTTTGATAAAAAGTGAACACAATAAAATCACTCTGGCATACAATAATGCAAGAGTCACCTAATACAAAGTTCATCTTATGCAAGGGTTACCTAATGCAAGGTTCACCTTATGCAAGGGTCACCTAACAATATATGAAATGTACAGTTTATATATATATATATATATATATACACACTATAAACAATAATGCTTGTTTATGTTAATAATGAATGGTACCTAATTTTTATTGAATTTGTTCAAATCTGTATTAAGCATAAAAGTTTAATGGATGACACAATCAGCTTGATTTATTCACATATTTAATGCAATTTTTGTTTTTACAGACGGTTAATTAACGTGAAACACAACCCTTCTCTAGCTCAGGCCTAAATACACTGAAACTTACCTTTCTCACAGTCTCATACTGGATAACAATAGAATGTAGTTAAACCTCAATGTGTTTTACAGCTTTGGATTGCCCTGTCTGGCAGGATAAACACCACTGGGTATCAGATTTAATATCAACCTGTGTTTGTGTATGTTCGCTGCCCCTAAGGAGCATGGTAAAGCACTTGTGCCCCTCGTATGGTGGAATGTGAGCAAGTGTGAAAAATCGTGCCACATTCAGGTGTATTTAGTTTGTGTTTTAGACAGGGTTTTAAATGGGTTGTTATAGAAAATGGGATATATTGGTGAATAATGTTAATAGACAATATTTTATGTTTTCAAAGTATAAATGTAGGAAAATTTAGGGCCACTATTCACTAGACTTGAAATCTTAAAAAAAATAATTATTATAGCATAAACACAGAATGTTGGCAAATTTCATATTAAAACTTGTATCAAATGCAATAAAGGTCGGATAGTTGGATTTTGTGGAACGCCGGTGTGGAAATTGGTATAATGTGGGATAGTGTGGATTTTTTATATTGTGTTTGACAGTAATGACATTTCTCACATTTGAAAAAGAAAAGCTGGACAATTTACAGGATACTTGCAACACAGCAAGTTAGCTAGAAGTCAATTAAATTTATATATATATATATATATATATATATATATATATATATATATATATATATATATATATATATATATTATATAAATCCTGAATTACAATCCTCAAACCTGACCGGTTTGGAAATTACACTTAATAAACCTACTCTATGATTGGAATGTAAAAATCTTAAAATGAATTGTGGCAGAGATGTCACTAGTCGTTTCCATGACAACCAAATATAAACTCTTTTCTTTTTAAAGAAAGTGATTCTTTGTTATATAAAAAAAGTTCTTAGGAAACAGTGCAAAGTAGAATTTTTTGGATTTTAACTCCTTTTAATATTTTTATTATAGAGGGGAATTTAAAATGTAAGGGACAAGCCCAAAATAGACAAATTCTAGGAAAATGTAACCATACAATACCCTTAAAAAGCAGTAACAATAAAACATTTATTAGTAAGATAGAATAAAAACTATTATGGTCTATTATGTTGCTTTGGAATAATAGTATTTTTTTTTTAAATAATTTTAAGGGACAGGAAATTTCTCTAATTAAAGAATCTTCCACAAAATTCTGATTTGATAATTTTTTACAGTAGAACACAGTAAAGTCAACCCAATCTTATGATAAGAGATGGTGGAAATCATAAGAAGTTGGCTTGTACAAAAATGTATGACTTTTACTTGCATGGAGAACAGTGTTATTACAATTTTTTTAATTGATCACCCAACCCAATCCTATACGTCTCGGTTACGTATGTAACCTCCATTCCCTGATGGAGGGAACGAGACATCGTGTCGAAGTAGCGACACTAGGGGTCTCTCTTGGGCGCCGAATATGACTCTGATCTATGAAAAAAGGCCAATGAGAGTTGGCGAACAGTGTCTGCATACCCCAACCCCGGACATATGGGTATAAAAGCGAGGAAATACACACGTTCATTCAGGATTTTTCTGAGGAGCCGGGAGTGTCCGGCCACCTACGTGGCCGGGAGGACACGATGTCTCGTTCCCTCCATTAGGGAACGGAGGATACATATGTAACCGAGACGTTCCCCATCTGTCGCTCACTTCGACGTCATGTCGAAGAAGCAGCACTAGGTGTCCACTTTAAATCATGCCATGTGCTGAGCCATGTACGTGTACTGCTGACACAGGAGCGGGCAGGTATTTCACGTGCACAAGCGACCAACTGTGTTTCACAATGCATGTACCCTTCCCCAATGCCCCAAAAAAAGTAGTCAGAATCCTTTTGCTTACCCTAGAGAGGAACAAGGCGATGCTTGCCAACCTGGGAACGGGCCGAGCCTGGCTGGGCCTCTTTTCTCTCTATGTTTCCTGGCATAGAGCAAGAGCAGCTGGGGCCCTTACCGCATCGTAGGAAGAGGGACTGACAAGTTTCCTATTCTTTCATGGGGAAAAGACCCTGCGGAGGCCACACCTGCCCGAAAAAGGGGAGGTAAAGGTGGCGAAATACATCACATGGCCTCTTAGGTCACATGAGGAAAAAATGGCATGGTGGTAGATCCAGCCTCGAGGAGGGGGGAGTTGCTACAACACGGCGACTGGAGGGCAGCGAAGAACTGCCTAAGGGAGTTGCGGGTCAGCTCGTAAGGCGACCGTACCGCGGAAATACACACAGGAGGAGTCCGTGTAGGATGCCTGACCTGTGGAGCACCTATTCCAGTACAGGGTAGCCTGGGGTACCCGTAGTGGACTGGGTCGGCAAGTTCCTCCGCTGAACTGCGGACCCAAGAGGGCTAGGGAGGAATCAACCAGGGACCCAACACACAGCAGTGAGGGGGCTGGGTCTGCCTCCTCCCGGGGCAGCGCTTGCAGGTTCACTACCTGGTCTCTAAAGGGCATGGTAGGAACCTTGGGCACGTAGACCGGTCTGGGTCTTAGGATCACATATGTGTCCGTTCGGTCCGAACTCCATGCAAATGTTTTTAACAGGGAGCGCTTGCAGGTCCCCGACCCTCTTGATGGAGGCGAGCGTGATCAGCAGGGCCGTCTTTAGGGAGAGGGCCCTGAGTCCAGCTGATTCCAGCGGCTCAAAGGGGGATCTCTGAAGACCGGCGAGGACCACTGAGAGATCCCAGGAGGGGAACAGGCTTGGCCGGGAGGGATTTAACCTCCGGGTGCCTCTTAGGAACCTGATAATTAAGTCATGCCTACCCAGAGATTTGCCGTCTACGGGGTCGTGGTGAGCTGCGATAGCGGCAACATACACCTTCAAGGTGGAAGGGGACAGCCTCCCCTCCAGCCTCCCCTGTAGAAACAGGAGTACTGACCTAACTGAGCACCTCTGTGGGTCTTCTGCCCGGGAAGAACACCAATTCACGAAGAGACGCCATTTCAGGGTGTAGAGTCACCTGGTAGAAGGGGCTCTGGCTTGGTTGATTGTGGCTATGACAGGGGCCAGACGTGGAGGTTCCAAAGGTCTGGGTGTGGATGCCAGAGCGTGCCCCTTCCCTGAGAAAGAAGGTCCTTCCTCAGGGGAATTCGCCAGGGAGGGGCTGTCACGAGGAGTACGAGGGGGCGTACCCGGCGGAGCTGCACCCGCTGCCCTCCCCAAATCGCCTCCATCGCCAGCCGCATCATCCGCAATCCCGTGGGAAGAAGGAGTGACACGGGGGTGGCTGGAGTGGTGTGCTTTCTGTTGAAAGCTAGCCACGACCGCAATGTTGCCATGGTCATGCCCTCGCAGTGAGAGCATGAACCATCCACAAACGCTGCCTCGGTATGATCGGTGCCCAGACGCACGAGACAATGCCTGTGGCCGTCTGAATTGGAGAGCATTCTACCACATCCAGGAACTACACAGGGGCGGAATGGCATCTTTAAAAAGACGCGTCCTGAAAAGGATGTTCAACGTCGCTGTGTATTGCTCTTTCAGAGAAATACACTCTTTTATAGAGAAAATTACTTTTTTAATAAACTCTTTTAAAGACTATGCACTGTCAAGGTGCCCAGGGGCAAACTGCACCGTGCACAGAAGGAGAAAGCCGCTGAAGTGCGCCGTAGATCCAACAGCAAAACAGAGTGTCAGAGGATAGAAGCAGGATACTGGTGTGTCACTCGCAGCTGGCTGCATACACGACCATTGGCTCTGAAGAAAATTTCTGAATGAACGTGTGTATTTCCTCGCCTTTATACCCGTATGTCCGGGGGCGGGGTATGCAAATACTGTTCCCCAACTCTCATTGGCCTTTTTTCATAGATCAGAGGCATATTTGGCGCTCAAGAGAGACCCCTAGTGTCACTTCTTCGACACGACGTCGAAGTGAGCGACAGACAGGGAACTAATGATAAAGTCTAACCCCTTTCCTAAGCCCTAAACCTAACCATGATTTCACCGTTGTATACCACAGAAGAAAAAAAAGGGTTTTGAATGAGTGTTCTTATGATTATCTTATTCACCACTAATCTAAACCCCAAACCTAAACTTCTTACACAGAACATAAACCTACCCATGATTCCAATAAGAAAATCATTGTTGTGTACCATGGGAGACAGAAAATATTGGGGTTTGGAGCAAGACAAGGGAAGTGTAATACAGGTTATTGACATTCATCAGTCATTTGTATTGCATCAATAAATATTGAATGAGTAACCAAATTTGTTCACATTTCCTGTATTAATATAAAGTGTTGGATAGGAGGCTATCTAAAATTTGCTGTATGTATTGTAACGATTTGAAATTCTGTTTCCTGTTAATTGGTTGGTCTCTATGGGAATAAAAGCTGTGCAATATCTTATGATTTTGCCATCTCATAAAAACAATTATGAGTTGTAGAGTAAACTGTATTTATTGCAGAGGGGAATTTGTAGCTACTCTAGCAACTCTTGGAACGTGGGATATTGCCGATGTTGTTGGCTTTTTTTGACAAATTGCTTTTTTGCAGTTGCTTTGGATAAAAGTTTCTGCTAAATGTTTCTGCTAAAAAAAAAAAAAGAAATGTCCCTTTTTCAGCACACTGTATTTTAAAGATAATTTTGTAAAAATTCAAATAACTTTACAGATCTTTATTTTAAAGGGTTAAAACAATGTTTTGTTCAATGAACCATAAACAATTAATGAACATGCACCTGTGGAACAGTCATTAAGACACTAACAGCTTACAGACGGTAGGCAATTAAGGTCACAGTTATAAAAACTTAGGACACAAAACGAATGATGCACAGGGTCCCTGCTCATCAGCGTGAACATGCCTTTGGCATGCTGCATGGAGGCATGAGGAGCATAGATATGGCCAGGACAATAAATTGCAATGTCCGTACTGTGAGATGCCTAAGACAGTGCTACAGGGAGACAGGAAGGACAGCTGATCATTCTCGCAGTGGCAGACCATGTGTAACAACACCTGCACAGGATCGATACATCCGAATATCACACCTGCGGGAAAGGTACAGGATGGCAACAACAACTGCCCGAGTTACACCAGGAACGCACAATCTCTCCATCAGTGACAAGACTGTCCACAATAGGCTGAGAGAGGCTGGACTGAGGGCTTGTAGACCTGTTGTAAGGCAGGTCCTTACCAGACATCACCGGCAACAATGTCGCCTATGGGCACAAACCCACCTTCGCTGGACCAGACAGGACTGGCAAAAAGTGCTCTTCACTGACAAGCTGTGTTTATTTTCTCACCAGGGGTGATGGTTGGACTCACTGTTATTGTCAAAGGAATGAGCGTTACACCAAGGTCTGTACCCTGGAGCGGGATCGATTTGGAGTTGGAGGTTCCATCATGGTCTGGGGCGGTGTGTCACAGCATCATCATACTGAGTTTGTTGTCATTGCAGGCAATCCCAAAGCTGTGCATTACAGGGAAGACATCCTCCTCCCTCATGTGGTACCCTTCCTCCAGGCTCATCCTGAAATGACCCTCCAACATGACAATGCCACCAGCCATAATGTTTGTTCTGTGCGTAATTTCCTGCAAGACACGAATGCCAGTGTTCTGCCATGGCCAACGAAGAGCCCAGATCTCAATCCCATTGAGTACACCTAGGACCTGTTGGATCGGAGGGTGAGGGTTGGGGCCATTCTCCCCAGAAATGTCCGGGAAATTGCAAGTGCCTTGGTGGAAGAGTGGGGTAACATCTCACAGCAAGAAATGGCAAATCATGTGCAGTCCATGAGGAGGAGATGCACTGCAGTATTTAATGCAGCTGGTGGCCACACCAAGATACTGACTGTTACTTTTGATTTCTTTGACCCATCCTCTGTTGTTTCGATAGGTTCTGTTCTGTGAGACTTACAGTTACAGCCTCTTCCCTATCATACTAACGCAGACTTGCATTGGAGAGAACTGCCCATTCCTCTTTGATCTGAGGTCAGTTTTGCTGTGCCTTGTGTAATTGTTAAAGCATGCAAATGGGCACATACAGCTGATCCTAGATAAGTGTTTGCAGTCAATGGAAGGGATCCCAGGAAGGGACATGTTTCAACATGATGTTCCCGCCTGGGTATTAATCAAGCTGGATTGTCCCCACCCTGCCCCTGAAGGGGTAAATGTGGGGGTCTTTACAGGGTTGGCATTAGATTTACTTTCCATATGAGCTAGGGGGTTTCCCTATGCCCTGCTGTGTTTTCTTCTTTGCTTACCTAATTCAAATATACAGTATGTCACTAAGAAGCCCTGGTACTTCTGATCCATGTTAAATATTGATGATCTCTTGAAATTGGATTTGAGCGAAATTCTCAGCAACCTAGTGTATATGTTTAAAGATCCTCCCATCACCCTTGACCTGAGGACTATTATGCTTTGTTGTTCACTAGAAAGCACAATGACCTTCCTGGACAGGTTACTCTGAAACAGGAAACAGAACAGGTGGCTGAACACTGACTGCCCATCTGTAAAACACATACAAATCAGCTCAACACACACACACACACACACACACACACACACACCATGAAAGGCAAAAAATAAATAAATCACTGAATTAACATGTTTTATATACAGCTGTTCTTTCTATGCAAACAGTTTTTCTCTTTCTAGAGAAACAGTTTCACAATGGTAAATAATATTGTTTTGTTGTTGGTATTTTAAAGGTAATGTTTCTAAGGACTTTATTATTTATCAATGTCAAGAGTTTAGGAAAAATGTATGATTGTATAAGGGAAAGTGTTTTTCCTGTGACTTGGATCATGGCTAATTTCTTCAATAGTATCATATTCAATTAAAAATAATATTTAAAATATAAATTTTGTATACTAATACTTGTACTAATACTAATAATTTTTTATATTAAATATTAGTTATTAATAATTAACATTATAGCTATTTGGATAGTGATGCGTTATGAGCGTATGGATATTTTTGAACATCAAGAAGTTAGGTTAAAATGTATATGAATGTGTAACTTCATGTATGTTTTTCAGTCATGAAAAAAAAAACA